>JAOXNG010000004.1:15113785-15131168 GCA_028566535.1 Scolopax minor
GGGGACACACGACACACTCAATAGCATAGTTGAAGTGTTCACAAAAGCCTTCTTTCTTGCTTTTTTACCAATTCAGATGATGCCATAACCCTGGCCATACCACCTGAAGTGTACCTAGGAGGAGAAGTTCTTCTGTCCATACTGCAGCTGGAGCCTCTGGGACTAGAGAGAGGAGTGCACTGAGCCTGGGTCTGCCTTGCAAGGACAGCTTTCACATCTGGGACATAGATCAGGGCTCCAGACCTTCATGTCATGCTGCAAGTCGAACGAACGTGCAGCAGAGGACAACATCTGGTCTTCCACTGGTAGACAAATTTACTAGAAAACTGCATGAGGAAAAAATAGTTCTATTTGTGTTTTCATAGAGAGTATTTTAACTACAAAACATTTGCTACAATGCACCTGCAAATAATATATAAAAAAATGTGAATAAAAGTAATCAGTACAAAGCAATGTATTCCCGTACTTAAATTTCTCCATGGAGAAAATTTAAATTTCTCTTAATTTTAAATTTAACACTTAAATTTCTTTGTGGAGAAATTTAAAGAGAGGGGAAATAGTAAGAGGTGGGAGTTAATAGGATTCATTAATAAATCATAATATAAACACTGTCTATTTTTACCTTTTTTCCTCTAAAGAATATTAGATTTATTTTCAGTGCAGTCACTGAGCTTGCCACCTTCACATAAAAACACAGCTTACTCTTTGAATTCAGATAAATTATCCCCAAAAGAGTAAATATATTCATAAATGGTCAGACCTAAAGCATTTCAGCCCACCAGAAGAAACAGTTATGAGAATGGATGTTCATTTGAAGATCTTGTGAGGAACTCAGCAACTGAACTTCACTGGAGAGATACCAGATACCCTCACCCCAAAGTTACGAACTGATTTTGCACTGGCTCAAGCAGGGAATGGCAGCTTTTAAGGGTTTTGGCTTAAGTCAAATCTCTAAGCACATTAAAACCTTAAAGAGAGAATATTGCCTATCTTTTAATATTTTGTAAATATATATCTCTCTCAAACCTTACTCAGTAAGAACAGTTTTTCAGGTTTTTTTACATTTTTCTTATAAGTCTACAGATCTTCAGTAATATATTTTAACCTGCCATTTATGAAATTATATTTTCATCTCTATTTATTTTTTTTAAAACAGTGCAAAATCACATTAAAGTACTATAATCTTATAATTAAGACTCCAGCAAAGCATGTCTGAATCATTCCCTGACATAGAACCTTTAAGAAATAAACTCCCAAAGCATGAGGTGGCTTTGCAAATGAAATCAAGGCATTGAATGTAAATTTTGTTATTATTGTGTTTAAATTAAGCTTGAAACAGCCTGCAACTGAAATAAAAATCAGAAGCAGAGCAGTGTATTGTTTGGTTTCTGAATATTAAATGCAATCAAAAGGTAATAGTACTTATAGATTTTTCATATATAAACAGATTTATGGAACTGATAAAAACCATTTGCTCACTGAGCTTCAAAAATGTGGATGGTTTCCTTCTGTGAATAATCAAATAAGTTAACTCAGGCAGCTTCTTTGGTCCAGTGCCACAGATATACAGGATTTATATTTAAATGGCTACTATTGGTTAAAAAGCATACTTTTTAAAAACCAGGTAACTTCACCATATATGTCATTTAAGATAATGACATAAAATATAGTGTAAAAACTAAACAATGTTCACAGCATTCACAGCTGATAAAAGCAGCAAGTCAGTAAGTTTCTTTTGTATTGCTAGCCAATTTTACTTTCAGGTTGGCATAAGTGAGAATAAAGTTGCAACACCTGAAGGCAGTAGTTGTTTACTTTTACAAATTTGTTTTTCTATATATTTCATTTTCATAATTTTATGAAAATGCTTCTGTTAATTTGCAGTTCCTGAAGAGTGTTTTTCAGTTCATAAAAATCTCTTAGTTTTAAGCTTCTCTGGTTACTTTCTGTAAGCAACCATCTTTCTCAGTGAAGGAAGGTAATTCTTTGACCCAGAATTTTATTGCAATAGCTTTTCAAAAATTAGTGTTTATGCGGTTTTATATGTTAAGAAATTTAGCAAATTTTACCATAAATTTTAGGGGCCTTAGTGCCTTCTTAAGATGTATGATGTCTCTTCCCTGTTTCAGTGTCACAAGAATGCTAAATAAGGAGAGAGAAATCCCTTCCTTCAGGAAAAAAACTAATACCACCCTTAAAGTACTAGGTCATGTCAAAACTGTGGGAAGAGGTTTCAGATACTATCGACTGTGGTTTTACATTCATGTTCTGCTTGCCAGTATTTTGGGTAGTATTCTGAAGCTGAGTTTTGATCCTTTAAGGACTTCCTGTCCCCTAGGCTCAGGTTTGATTCAGTATTGGAAACGCCAGGACAGCAGCTGCTCTGAGAGTAATCTGGACTAAATTTCACAAGAGCAGCTTTTCCTGCAATATTTTAAACTAATCTGAATTGGGAAAAGCAGGGAGAAAATAACAAAGATAAACACAGAAGACAGACAGAGTAAAACCTGGAAGGGGAACATGGAAAGCAGAACAGGAGCGAGGAAATACACGTGTGTGGAAGGACTAAGGAGCCAAATGGGGAAACTGAGAGAAACATTTGGAAAAAAATCTGAGGAGCAGAAGGCTGACAGAGGAGGCAAAATCTGTGAGGGGAAAAAGTGGAGGGGGGTAACACGCAAACACAGAAAGGAAGCTAAAAATTAGCAGTGAAAGAAGTCAGAGGAAGGAGAAAGGGCAGAGAGACAGAAAGAGCAGCATGAAACAAAAACAGCGGGGGGAGAGATGGTGAAGAAGGTAAATTGAAAACAGGGATCCAAAATGAAGGCAAAAATTTTACAGAGCAAAAGGCCTATTTATAAACCTTCACAAAGTTTACAGGAAATTAGTTTTGGTGAAAGCCCGGGCAGCATGAGGACAGAAGCACACACATTTCTTTGCCTTCTCAATCGGGGTTCAGCTTAACAGAACCTCTGTTTATAGCAACCCCCCAAAATAAACATCTAGCCTATCAGAACTGGTAAAGGGAGCATGATATAGCTATGCCTTGTCTCCACAAGCAATGCAATCTCCTCTTTTTTTGCTGCCTTTTGGAACAGGAGGAACAAACAGGCAAAACATAATTTACAGTCTTGGTTTATCTGTATCCACAGCCCATCTGCTAACTCAAACCACAGCAGAATGTGTATGTGTGCATTCAGAGAGATGGCTGTCATTAGACCAATGAAGTTAACCAACGTATAAAAGCCAGGATCAGATCAGTAATAAAGTTTACACTTCATTATGGATGTCAAAATCCTTGCTGATTTTTTTTTTCCATGAGTATTTAGCTTATTGAATTTCACAAGCAAAACCATCTCCGGTGAGCATTCAGGAATCAGTTACTTGGAAGCTCAAGTGAAATGTGAAATGTGAAAACAGATATTTCCTTAATAAATTTACAGAATCAGAAAAACTGGACATATTAACATACATCTCTGCACTCATGGCTGTAAAATGATTGGATTCTTGTCTCATCAAATTTACATTGTGGAATCTGAATATAGTATGATTAGGCATTATTTTAACAACTACATTACAATACAATTTAAAATAAAATGGCCCTTCATATCGCACTAATATCAGTGTTTTAAATAACAAAGGGGATTATTTTTTTTTTAAATAAAGGAAAGGATTAGCATTTAGTTTCAATCAGTATAAGCAATGCTGTACCAGTTGGTGTCTCAAAGATTCAGGATTTTATTAATATTCCAGAGATGCATTTGTGTTGCCTCTGGGTACACTGAAAAGCCACTTAAACTGCACTTAAAGCAGCACTACAGGATCAAATTGATGTGCATCAACCATTTACAATAAAACTTGATTATTATAAAGGCATACATATTTGCATAATTACATGTTTGATTTTTTGATAATGCAGCATACACTACAAAATGTTGCTTCATGTAGAAAGGCATCGTCAAAAAGCACCATCTGCTGTAGTGTTTAATGCACTGCAATGTTTGAAAATTCTGAAGGTAGATTTGCGTGAATCAGAAAAGCAAAGGAGTTTTGCTAGAAGAAGAGACTCAGAGCTGGAGGAGGGGACATGGTACTGTGTCGATATTTTTTTAGGCTGTCGTCTGTTTCTCTTTAGCTATTTTTAAATAATATTTTCAGGGGGAGAAACGTAAAAGACAACAAAGCAGCACATCCTACAGTCCACAGAATGACAGAATGCAGGATTCAGAACTTGAGAGCATTTGGCATAAACACAACTTTGATGTTTTCACTCAAAAAAAAAAATCAGTATCTAATATATGCAACAAAGGAATCATACTGGGAAAGAAGTCAAACAGCACAGATAATGGATTCTAACACTTATTACTTTGACAGGAATGAATCTTTTTAAACGAATCTCTAATAAGCATCACAATAGCTAAAAAAGACATAGAACTTGAAACTGAAAATATCTCTATATTTGCTCAGTTCAAAAGGGAAAACTGTCTGTTCTTCAATAATATCTGACCATAAACCCTAACAAGGGCCCAGTGTGTTCAGGAAGTCCGATTGCCAAAATAGGAGTGTATCTTGGAGTACAAGAAAAACCAAGCACTTCTAGACTCAGCACAGTTAGCCCTGAGTTCTCATATCCTAAAATCACGCATAGTTTTGATTAGCACTACGTGTCTATCATTTTAATACCTAAGGCTGTTTTTCAAATTGGATTTTGAGACAGACATTAATCAAATTTAGTTGTAGCTGCTTATAATATTCTGCCATCCCAAGGTGTTTGTATGCATGCATCCAAAACACACACACACACAAGCAAAAGGGTCATCTGTGACTTTTTCTGAGTCTGTTGCTACCTCTGAGCTATGCTGTGAACATTTTTGGACATTGTGCTTAGTGGTAAAGTACAGCACAGAGCCAAGACAGGGAAGATCTGGCAGGGAAGTCAATAGGCATGTACTAGCCTGTTGCTTCCCAGTAGGAGCTCATTCCTTCACAAATTGGCCTCTGGTAAGCAGTGTGATTCATTGCTTAGGGACTGGATTACAAGCTGGAAACCAGCTGCCAGAATTTGGGAAACTCATTTCACTTCCCCGTGCTTTCCATTTTCCTTCCCCCTGTTTTTCACATCACATTAGTTGAAAATATAAAACACTTCAGGCCAAAGACTTTTTCATAATACAAGTTTCCAGCATATTGGGCATTAAACAAGCTTTTATCTCCATGGGCACCTCAAGGTACACCAGGATACAAACAACAGTTGGATTACATGCTGTATGTGGCACAAATACCGAGTCAATTAAAAAGCATCTTTAGCAACACAATCTGACTATGAAATCCAGCAGTCAAGACTAGCATCTGGCTCCAAGATATATTCTGCAGTCCAGTGACACAAAAGAGCTTCAGAAACAGAAAAAAAATTGTCCATACACCTAAAAGAAGAGCATGGTGGTGTATGTGTGAATGCAAATATCTCAAACCTTCTGTGCCCAAACCACAACAGCTCATATGTATATTTGTTAAAACCACATTGATGGTCATAGAGCTTCAAGCCCTAGTGCTGCATTGCTGGCCTGTTAACTTATGCTACATCTGCATTTACATTCCCACCAAGAAAATAGACACTATTGTATAGTGGTGGATAAATTTTGTTTCACATTATGAGGCAAATTGTGCTTGAGTCCACTATTATGCACAAGATTTTTAAACATCTAGGCTCCTTACCGTGGCTTATCAAGTACAATTATAGTTTGGCATCAGGGATGCTGAACACCCACACTGTCATTGACTTAGATTAGTGCTGTGAAATCCAGTGCTTCTGAAAAATCAAATCCTTTTTGTGTCTTGCAGGTGAGTATGAAACATTTGTTAAATAACCAACATATTGTTGTGTGTACATAGTTCAGAAAACCTCTGAAATACTTATCTGTTGGTATTTTCCCACACCCACCATTTACTGAGACGAACCATATTACGATACAACACAGTGCTGAGTGCTGTTCCCTCCGCCTTTGCCTGCACTTGAAACAGAACCTTATGGTTTCTCGCTCTTCAGGTACCCATACCGAAAAGACAATGGTGTATTTATAGCATAATATTTAAAATAGCCCCGAAGAGTAGCAAAGGCTCAAAGACATTTACATTTCTTTTGCACTGAAGGGTCTAAGTGCATTTGGTCATAGGACTGACAGAGGAAACAAAACCAGCAAGGCTGATGCAAATCTTTAGAAACAATGAGTTTCCCTTTTGTGCCTTAATATTCTGCTCTTGGTGAGCTTCCCTAACAAAGTCTGCACTAATCGTTGCTAGAATCAGCGACTGCTAAGCAGAGTCTTTTTCTCCACCCTCTCTGCACTAGGCAGACAGGGTTTTTCATTACATATATCATTTTCAACTTGCTGCAGTGATTCTACAA
The DNA here is from genome assembly GCA_028566535.1 of Scolopax minor. Lineage (NCBI taxonomy): Eukaryota > Metazoa > Chordata > Aves > Charadriiformes > Scolopacidae > Scolopax > Scolopax minor. Next base: position 15,120,192 of record JAOXNG010000004.1, read on the forward strand.
AGACGGGAGGATTTAGAAAGCTAATGAATGGGGGTGGGGAGCAGGATAGGATCGGCGCTTCAGTGCTAATGTCTAAGGCTAGATACCATGAGTGGCTTCACACACAGGGCACTGCCACCGATTTTATTTTCATTGCATGTCACTGACAGACTTTGACAGCCAAATCATTCATCTCAAGTTAATAAATCAAAATAAGGAGTGGGGGGTGGGGGGTTTTGTTTGTTTCAACATTTAGTGCTACTGGATTAAGGGCAAGGCTCACTGGGCATTTCCTTACTCTGATTGTTATTGTGCTGGAATGACAGCAAAATTATTTATCTTTTAGTTGCTAATTAAGAACACAAGCGAAGAAGAATATATTTGGTCTGAATATACTGTAGTATCTAGGGACTATTTGCTACATCATAATGAGATGCCATAGATGCTGTAACTCAGTACGTCTACAAGTCTCTTGCTGCTTTATTATTAGGAAAAAATTCCATCTTGCCAGTTAACTGACATAAAGTTAGTAGTTTATAAATAAGATTAATCTGAATGAGGAAAACAACATTCCCCCCACCAAATGAAATGATTGCATCTCTTCCAAAGTTGCCTCCTAGCACAGAATGCTCTGTTTTACTGATACCAGAACCCTTGCTACTATATAGCAGTTTTGCACATCTAACCCTGCTTTTGCAGTCACCTCATCAATAGTACCTGCCATTTGGGAGAACAGGCCATACTGATTACAAAATACTAGTTCTACAAATCTGTTAATTTTAATGATAATCCAGGATATTTTAGGCTTTCTTGTCGCTGAAGAACCAAGAACAATAGCAGATTGATTGTGAACCAATTAAGGACCTTATAGCTCTAAGTTGTGGAAATAATTTCTTTCTCTTAGGAAAACAAAACAAAACAAAAGAATTTCTGATTTCTTGCCTCTTTACATAGCAATTTAAGATGCGGATGAAGCTGATAATTTGGATCTGAGTGATGAATTACGACTTCAACTTTCTCAAGCCACAGTTATCACCAGATCCTACTCAGCTCCTTCTTTCACGATCCCTGTCATCAGCACATCAGGCAGAAGGGGAAGACTGTGCTACCTCAGTGAATATCAGCATACAGCCAAGCACAAGCAGATTTGGTCCTTGGAGGGTGTTCTCTGCAATACCTTGAGACAAGTTAATAAATGCTAGTTAGTTAGGGCTCCACTTCAGTCCTAACTGCATCAATTCCTCCCTTAAATGCAAAATTTGGGATAGTGGAGAAGCCCTAAGATCTGGTACAGACTTTGACAAAGTGTTCTCCAGACTGAGCGCAGCAACCTACTCCCATCAGGGCAAAGGGATGCTGTCCCAAGAGCTGAATGGAAACTACATGGGTTAGTTGATGCCTCCTGCTTTATGTTTAAGAGCAGGCTATTCCCTGCAACTGTATCCTGCTGCCAATGCTCAGTTAATAGGCTCCGGTAGTGAATAACATCATGTGCTCTGTCAATTATTAATAATGAGACAAGCTTTTTCACATCAGAATGCCCCCTTGTAATGTGATGAGCCTGTATTGTATTAGTGTATCAAAGCTCAGACTCGTAACATTGCTAGTTTACTAAGCGAACTTTGAACAAGATTTATTCCCCAGTCTGCTGAGTCCTAATTTTCATGAATTTCGTAAATACAAAATGTCTCTTTATTGGCAAGATTTTTAGAATACAGTTTGTGTTTTAGGTGTTTGATTTACTGCTACGTTGCATTTATCCTAACATATCATTGATCCCCTGTCTCATACATCAGATTTAGTTACTTTTTTATTGTATAATTTCTAGGCGACAGTGGCTATCCAGGACAGAAACAGCTGATGGATCTAATTTGATTTCACCCTTATACCAGCAGAAGTTCACTTACTAGTTCACTTACTCAGAATTCATTGATCTCTCAAAGGTCTTCTGGGATTGTGAAATCTCATTCTCGGTGTCTTTTCCAATTGTCAAAGCACAGGCTCAATACTGCATCTGACATCCTTGCAGCCTGCCCTGTTCTGCATAACACAGCAGTCAACCATGGGGTGATAGTCAATGATGGGGCTCTCATAAAGGATGACAAGGCTAACCCTTACTGACTTCAGACATGGCAAAAAGGTAGATCTTTCTGAAAGGTGGGTTTGCTGATGATAAGCGAGGGGCAGCTTAGTGACAGCCATATCTTTAAACAAAGGAAAGGAAGAACTGGGAAAGGATGATGTAAGACAAAAAAGGTGATAGTTAAGGACGAAGAAATCGCAGGAGTTTTACACAAAGATCCATAAGTCTAAAATCAAAGAAATAGTACTACTTAGCATAGTGAGATGATTGAATTCCTTTATCTGTAGCTTACTGTTCCCAGCTAAAACACAAGATAATGTCCTGTGCACAGCCCATTCAGTTCAATGGCAAGACAGCAAGTCTTGCAGAGGATACTGTCAGAACAATAATCACTTTTAAAGTGGTTGTAAAGATCTTCTAGTCACTAAGCACACACAAAGAGGCAATAGGAGGTTAATGAAACTTCAAGAACTGTTTGTGTTCCATAAGGTTACTTCGTCTTGAGTTTTTGAGAGCAGATAAGGTGGAAAAGAAAGATATTGGGATGGCGGATGACATTTAAAAGAAGCAGTATTAAAGTTCTCTATTACAAGAATAAAGAAGACTATTTTGTCAACAGTAAACACATTCATCTTCATCTGGGAGAAACAACTGATAGTTCCTGTTACCAGAGGGAATTCTAAACCTTGAGCTAATCTGTGTGCCTACAGCACAATTTTGCAAACACGCATCAATACTTAGGTTACCAGTTTTGGAACAAATGTATTGCCAAATATGAGTTTCTTTCACAGAAACAAATATTAGAATCAGAACAGACCTGCTTTAATCACAAATTGTTTTCTGAACAAAATCGCCAGTCTAATTTCAAAGCTGTTTGAGCACCTGAGCTTCCATTTCCCACCTCTGGAAAGTATTCATCAATATAAATGCAGCCAACTATGCTGTGTAACTTTTCTCTGATATGCATTGTTCGTTTTCTCCTTCTTTTGCTCATCCTTTGGATGACATAAAAGTATCTTTCTCTCTAAATGCTTGAAACCCATCCACAATCGTCAGCTGCTACATCTTCTTTTTCATTATCTTGTTTATATTCAAATAGGCACTAATGTTGCTGTGCTCCATCAAGAGATTTGGTCAATAGTTCCGAAAAAGCAAAAGTACCAGGGGGAAATGATGGGGAATTGCATATCCAGTAACACAGTATTTAAAATCCCTTGGTTAGTTTGCAGACTACAATACTTGAATTTATAACTGTTTATAACAGTTTATTTCAACTGGAATTTTATTTAATAAAGTGGAAATGTAGCTTCTGAGGCAAGAGCTGAAGCCTTGGAACAAAGGGTGACTGATCCCATACTTAGCATCACTGCTTAGAGCTGTGATCATTCACTATTTTGCTACAAACATCCTGTGCAGCCCTAGTCAAGTTGCTTAGGGGGTTTTTGTGGCTTAATCCCCCATCTTTGAGATAAGTATGACTTAGCCTCCCTATCTCACAGGCACACAGTGAGGATAAATACATTAAAGAAGAATTAATATATCACAATATAGTGATAGAAGTTCAATACTCTGCGTACAGAGTAATTTATCTTTTTGTCTCCCGGATCAAGTACAGTTTCTAGGTGTGTGCAACAGTAAAAGTCTAATCTATTAATATATAAAGAAAGCAAACAATCTCCAGCACTACATTCCTGTATACAAAACCATGAACAGAAACATAAGCCTGTAGATGTAGAGCAGAAATGCTGGAGTAGAAGAGAACTGAATTTTTTCCTTCATTACAATGGGTAAGACAAGGATGGGAACTACAAGCTAGACATAAATAAAGAGATCTATTAATTTCAACAAAACAAACCACAAAACACAAGAAAACCCCCAAACAAATGTACATCAAATTCATATATAAACTAGATATATAAGCATTTAGACACACACATTTTTACAAACCTCCTTAAAGTTATCTTGTGTAAGGGATACAGTATAATTTACTAGCATATGAATTATATACTGTTCCCAGGATGAAACCTCAATATTTCTTGCTCCAGACTACCCTCCCCATAAAATAGCTTTATTAGAGTTTAGTAATGTTAGGAAAAATGTGAAGGTAATGTCATAGCTCCCAATAAAAAGCCTACCATACTTTTCATAGTGATTATAGAGTAATATACTATAAAAAATTAGTTTTCACCAAATATTCAAAATTATAGATTTATTCAGACTCCCAGAGAAAAATCAAACATGTAAATTTTGAAGATTGTATATCCAATAAAATATTTATAGTCGCACAATGTATATTGTTAACTGTGTTGACTACTTTTCACCAAGGTGCCAGAGAAATGAAAAATTAACCAGTGTAGAATATAAAGTAGGTTTTTTTCACATCCTAGAGCTAGTTCAGGAGCATACAAAACAGATTGTATTCAGAGCTGTAATATAGAAATTCTTCAGTGAAGAAGACACTAGAGCTGAATACCTGACAGCAGAACAAAACAGAGAACAGCATTAAAGCCACGTAGCTGAGGTGCTGCATGCAAATGCAGAAAGACCTGAATTAGTAATGTTGAAGGTCTAGCTAAAGTAGACAGCGGCTGTGTCAATGAATGTTTTAATGACATCTTACTAGTTGAAGGACTAACAAGTGCATACATGCAGACTGATGGAATTCTGGAAGTTCAGTGACTATGTGGTCTAAAATCTCTTTGGGTTTGCAAAAACGAGTAAATATTTAAACATCCTCTTTCTCTGCAACTTCATAAACCAGCCTATGAAAACCACACATGTGGTCTGAGGTTCACGGTCTTGTTTTCAGTGTTAATCATAATCACAACCAACCAACCACCCATTATCTATCATTTATTCCTTTTTTAAAAATGTACATGAATATTCATTTGAACTGCGGCCACAGAGCACCAAGCAGTGGTCAGGCCATACAAGGGAGAAAATAGTAAAGAATAAAAATGAAAAAATCCTGCAGTGACCTTGCACCTTAATGCTGTGACCTCAAGTGTACCTCTTTGTCACTACACTTCTCATCCTCTTCATTTTGAGACAGCACTGGACAAGGATAAGAGGCAGGTTGGCAGCAGCAAGCTGGTGTGGGACCACCTTCTCCTCCTCCACAGGAGCAGGTTACTCAAGCTTTGTGGGAGAAAGCCCAGGCTACTGAAACAGCCAAAATACTGTCTGCTTCACCCTCCGCAGCTGCCCTTCTCTAAGCACCATGGTGCTGAAGACTGCACAGGAAAAACAGTTACATTATGGGGTTTGGGATTTAGCAGATGGCCATATTTCTCCTCTTGTCCTAACTGGGTGCACTGCTTGATATTAAATGCAACATATTTGACAATGAAAAATGTGCTGAATATTTCAGAATTAGATATCTTAAAGAAAGCAGTCCCTAGCTTACACTAGTTCATGTTAAAAGAATAATTACACCAGGTAATGATTTGGGAAAGCCCTCTGAGAAACATGCTTTTTTACCCCAGCCACAGGTCTCACTTTTTGAAGGAGAGAACAAAACAGGCAGGATTAACTGAAAAATTCAGGTTAGATGTTCTCTTAGGATCTTAGAATTGCTGAATTTTTAAATGCTTGTTCTGATAGCACTTGATACCTGCACATTTTCAAAATTTTTTTTTTTCCACTGAAAGAGCTGGATTATGCCATCAGCCAGCATGAACTCACTGCAAAACACTGCTATTGTCTGCACATTCCTGGTGTGCGAGGCAGGAGAGGGGAGCACACACACACCTAGATGAGAAGAGCCCTATTTCAACATCTTTCTGCTTAGACAGACTACAGCTTAGAGTCCCACTGTGTAGCTACAGAACTGTGGGGTTGGATCCAAAAGACTGGATGCCTAAAACTAGGTTTCTAAATCAATCTTGAAATGCCTAAAAAATAATTTCCTGCAGAATTTAGACTGTGAGAAAGCTTTTTTGAGGCCAGTCAAATCTTCAATGCATTCAGTATTTTTTTGGATGTGCTTTGGTACCTCAGTCCATGTTTCAGTTTTTAGAAATCTTGGACTAGAAGCAAATCCATCTTGATATTTAAATGCACTACGGAGCAGAAGGTGGTGAACAGGCCTGGACTGCTGCTCAAACGTGCAGGCTGCAGCCGGGCAGAAGAGGGCATCCCACTCCACTGACTTACTGCCGTGGAAGGAGCTTCACTGCTGAGGATAAAGTTGGGCAAAATACAGGAAATATGCAGCTTTTTATACACACAATGTAAAAAGATTAAAAATACTATATAGAATGAAGATTTACAATGGACGAGCCACGCATCTCTCTGAAAAGAACAAAGGTTTTATAAAAGAATAAATGGAAAAATATATCTATTTCCTGAGACTACAGGCAACCCTAGAGACTTCTAAGTATTATTAGTCAGACCAAAGGCTGCCAGATGCTGCCAGAGCCCTGGCTGCTCACCGGGGAGCTCAGGCCTTTCCGACAGGGCAAGATAGGACAGCTGAGCCTAAAGGGTACAGAGCTCCCCAGACAAAGATTTTTTTGTTGTTTTGTTTTGAGCATGTTTCCTTCATAAGACTTGGTCTGAGGCTCCATTATTTTTTCCTCTTAGAGATTTCATTACAGTACAATTAGTGTAGCAAGAATCTGGCCTCACAGAAGACCTTAGTGAGAAATGTTGAAAACATACACCTACTAGAATGCACACAGCTTTTTTTAATGATCTCTCTCAATAACTATAAGATTCTACTTTAAATTACTATTAAATACTCCAGAATTTCTTGTATTCTGAAATAATTATTTTTCATTATTTTTCATTTTCAGCGCAATTACCTGAATAATTCTTACCCTTCTAAGTTTAGCTGATGACAATATATAATTTACTCTTAAGAACATAAACTGTTGGTTTTACAAGCTCCATTTTACAGTTTATCCCAGGACCTCAATTAATACTGTAGTCTTCATTCATTTCATTTCATATGAAGACAACATAGCCATTAGGATGTATTTCACATGGTGAACTGCCACGTTTTTTGTATTTAAATCTTGTTGACATAGAGTGTTCATAGTAGAACACATTAACATATATATTTTGCTTATTTTTTCCAGAAATAATTCTGCAGTCTTAACAAATCTACCACAAGCGAGTTGGACTCTGAGTAAGCCAGATTTCAGAGTAAAAAATAATCAGAAAAAGAGGTTAAATTTTAATAAAACAACCTCTTGGGCTTTTGCCATATCATTAAAATAAAAAGGTCAACGTGTGTGATACAGCTTGATTTTCTAAAAGCATTACATTCACCACAGTGAATTTCTGATGGTCTATGAAGTCGAGCTGTAGACTGATGCATCAAAGCCATTTCCCGAGTGGTCACCACACAAGTACTCAGCATACGGTAACCCACACGCTGAAAGGGTTAATATCTCCCCTGGGCTTCAGCCCACTGCTCAGGGCCCTCGCTGCAAAGAGCAGCACCCGAGCTTGCAGACGATACTCGGTATGGTTCATTTGCTGCATTGCAGCACACTTAACTGCAGCACTGGAAGCTCTCAGAGCCTGCACAGAGCTCAACAGCAGGGATCTGTATGAGTCTCAACTCCAGCAGAGCCTCTGGCTGGGTCTGTGTGACACCAATATACTCACTATTATTTTTCTGTGCCTTTTCGTTCTTTTAGAAACGTAATGAAGTAACAGAACTGATGTGTAAGAGCAGGCAGCTTTAAAGCTAAAACGGACAATAGGAAGACTCATTTGCTCATCTCTTTTGATAATACTTCACAAGAATACAAGGTAGTGACATCAGCTCAAGATTTTAAAGGCACTCGTACCCATTAACAAAAATGGATGAAAGTTTCTCATACTTTCTCTTTGTCATGAGCTCTGCGAATCATTTCCTGCTCTCTCTGCAGCCTTTCTTCCTCAGCTTTCTTTTCTTCTCGTCTGGCAGCTACAGCAGCTTCCAGTTGAGCAGCCTCTTCCTGCTGGGCTTTCCACTGGAGAACCTGGGGGGAAAGGGTGAGAAGTCAGTCCCGCGGCAGCGCCAGGAACACCGCGATGCTGCCAGGCTGGGATGGAATCCATTTACAGACAGGGATTTCTACTCTTATCAGCAGCACACAATCACATAGTGAGCACCACCTTCCTGCATGTTAATGTATGGTTCACAACTGCCTGGCATAAAATGCAATAAAATCATATATTAAAAGGTTTTAGGTAAAATTGCCAAAACCACCTCAGTAACATCAGATACTAAATTCCCCCTCAGCACTTACATGTTCAATAATGTGTACATTTCTTAGCAAACCTATGAACAAATGAAGACCAATCCTAAATGACCAACTGTTTTTATAACAGGTTTGTCAAGCACTAACACAACTCCACGTTTCTCAAAGGAACAACCATTTCAGCCATTTTTCATCTGGTTTTCTATACTACAGTAAGTACTATAATACTAAGATATTAAAATACTTATTCTTTTCCCCACCCTTTCTGCATTTCACTATCTGTGTGCACAGACTCCATTAATTCTTCTGTTCCGTGCTTATGAAAGATTTCTGTTCAGAACCCCGGTGCTCCCCGCAGTCCGAGGCTCTCAGCGAGCTGCATCATTGACTGATGACGGGTTTGCCCCCCTCTTTGCTTAAATAGCAATTGTATTTGGTTCTTTTCAAAGTGTCTCCACAGACTAAACGCTGATGTGATTTTTCATGTGGTGCAGGTAAGGTAATAACATGAAAATAACATGAAGTTTTACAGTGGTTGAAAAAGCAAACTCCATATTAAAAGATTTCAAGATAGCTTATTAAAGAGACACTCTGCCTGCAATGAATGCCCTGTGTACCCAGCTACAACAGTGACACTTGCCTCTTGCAGCTTCAGTTTATCTTTAGAAGTTCAATGTTCAATAGTTTGCTACTATACCCAAGCGCAAGCATCAACTGGCATGGTTTTAGGTTTTTTGTTAAAACAACTGAGTTTTGGGGATCTTTAAGCAACTGTCATTTACACAGTTATCAGCCCAGAGCACATGCAACTTTTCACAGATTCAACTCCATCCCCAAAGATAAGAACTAGCATTTAGCTGAGCATTAAATCCTTTTTAACCTCTTCTTTTTTTTTCTAGCTAGTTCTCAGTGCAGGCCTGTTCAGAATGGCGTTTCACCTTCTGAAACCTCCTTTCTAGAAAGAGCAGCAGCAGCTAGGAGACTGCCATTCACTCGGGAGATGTTTTACAGGAAAAGAGCAAAGGCCCAACTCAAGAACTTTCCTTGTGTCTAGGAAAAGGTAGACAGCGAGCAGGAAAAAGGCACAAGGTCCTGAAACCCTGAACCTCTCAACTTCCATCCCTCTCCACCTAATAAGGACAATGCTACTAATTATTTTAGGAGGCAGTGAGGTAGAAACAGGGAAGTTTGTCTGTGCCAGCAGGTATTAACAGCACTGAATCAATGTCAGAAAACGTAGTGGGCTGGTTTGCAGGGAGGAATGTGCAGTTGGGCAGGGATGCTATGGGATGGATTAGGATACATATCTGCAAACTGCCCCTGTCCATAGGTATTTGAGTGTGCAATGGCAGTCAGCACAGAAACAGCTGTTTTTCTTTTATCTATTCTTACAAAATTATTTTAATCTGGAATTCAAACTTGTACAGTATGGAAATACAAACTAAAAGTGTTACTGCAGTGTTAGCACAGATATCACTCCTCATACATGATCTTTCTCTTCAGGATTGCGAAAATGCTCCCTTAATAGCATTTTAATATATAATAATAATAAAATTGTTAACAAAAGACATATGTGATAGAGCTTCTTTGGCAGTGGTAAAACTATGCCTTTGCCCCTAAAAAGACAAAAGCGCAATTCCCACCCCCCAGTCCTTTCCCTGCCAGACCCAGGTACGTGAAGGTTCTGTCAGAACTGAGGAGCAACACTGTCCTCCCCCTCCACAGTTTTCCATTAATTAGTAGGGACATATTAGCATAAATAACCCTTAGACATAAGTATTGCAATATAAATGGCTCAAAACATCTGCATTAGATGATCCAGAAAACATGTAATCAGAGCAAAATTTCATTATATTCCTACAATACCCATTAAAGCAAAAGAGGAGTCACCTCCTAAAAAAAATAATTCATTATTGGGAAAAAAGGAAAAAAAAGAAAGAAATTGGTAGAAAGCAGAAAAGCACTGTTTGCAAAATATTTATGAAATGTGAGTCAGTAGGTTGGCATTATGCCATGTCCTCCTCCCTTCCCCACATGAAGACTCAAAGTCGTATAGGATAAAATGTTCTTGATTTAGCTGAGCTAAATTAAAGTGTTTTATTATGCAAGAAATATAAAAAATTAGGAATTAAACAGCTGATTCAAACGCCAAAATATTTCACTTTTTGAACTTCACTGGGACATTAAATCACCTCTCTGCTGGAGGGTTGCTCAGTCCCCAGCCTGACGTTGCTTTGGTGCCAGCCTGGCTACAAAGGGAACTTCTCAAGGGAGGACCGTCCCTAGAGACGGCGGGGGCCGGAATGAAATACTCCCAAGGCAGTGCCCCCTCACTCTGTCCCAGGATCGACGCTCAGGACACAGACCATGCACTGAGGACAGCAGAGGGGGTCGGGGAACGCCTCCCACGGAAGGCAGGGGGCACCCACATTTCCCTCGCCAACTGCCCCCTGTGGTCCCGCTCCAGGGGACCCCACAACCACCCTGCGCTCCTTCCCCATGGGCCAGTGGGTGCCACCAGGGCTCTGCCACAACCCCAAAGCAGAGAGGGGTCCAGGCGCCCATCCCTGGAGCGTCAGGCCCCCTGCCCACCCCTGGTGGCCGGTGTCTGGACACTCACCCCAGAGGAGCAGCGCCACGATGGTGGCCATCCCGGGGCTCTGCCGCGTGCTGGCGGGGCCACCAGCTTTTTGCATAGCAGCCTTCTGGGGTTGAAGC
>JAOXNG010000004.1:15178048-15188758 GCA_028566535.1 Scolopax minor
TCGGTTCCCGAGGAGATGCCGAAGGGCTCGTTCGTGGGCGACGTGGCCAAGGACCTGGCGCTGGACCTGACGGCGCTCCGAGACCGCGGCGTCCGCGTTGTATCGAAACGCGGGAGGCAGTATTTCTCGCTGCACGGGAAGACGGGACATTTAGTGACGGCGGAGAGATTAGACAGAGAGCAGCTGTGCGAGAGTGTGCAGCGATGTGTCATGCACTGGTAATGAAATACTGGACTTTGAATGCTTAATAGCACAGAAAACAAAAAGCCTGGAGGAAATTTGTCAATGTCATGCATGCAATACTTTAGCAGTGCTTTAACACTGTTAGTGTGAGGCCATATGTTTCTTCTAACAGGATCTACTGTAGCTAGGCGCCAAAAAAAGTTTTACACTTTTTTTTTTTTAACTCTTACAACATGTTAAGAGCAAATACCCCGTGAATCAGTCAGGCAGAGTAGTCATCAGAAGTGCAATATCATTGCTCGTTATTCCACTTCCCAATGAAAAGAAGCTAAAGGAAACTTGCTAGTAAACACTGTTCTTTATACTTTCAACTGTATTTCTTAAATAGGTAATCTCTTTAAGATTAAATATAGAAATAAAAGCACTGAATTGCTATATTTGGCAGTAAATCTCATTGTCAAGAGCTGTGGAAGACGTGAATCTAGAAAATATTGTAAGCATAAGTAAAGCTTACTTACATAACAGCGTCTAGGAACTAGACACAGAAAAAGGAATAAAATAAAAATTCTCTTAGGCAAATGTCAGCTAATAAGTCAAGGGGAAAAGCTTTGGAATAGTCAAGAGGAAGTGGATAGTAGAAAGCTGCCATTCAGAGAGATGCAGACTTAGGAATAAGCACAGCAAGCACAGGCTTTCCATGTGAAATGGATGGAGAAACAGCAGCAGGTAGTAGCACCTACAAAGGCTACGAGGGAACACAGAATGGCATTTCCACCCCTTGCACTTCTCAGGGAAACTCTGTGCACAAAACTTCAGAAGGTCACAGATGTGGCAGGTAAGCCTCCGTGAAAAATGGAGATCTCAAGTTCAGCAGTAGAACTGGAATCCTACATTGCATGTCAGAAGAAATCAATGTGAGTTTAAGTATTGATTCTGGAAGAACAATTAGATAAGCACTGGATGTCTAACAGTCTGAAAAATCTTTGGGAGAGGCTCAAGTTCTTTGAGCAGAAGAACACTACTTTGTCTTGCTATTCATCCAAAAGTGTTCAAACTCCCTACCATGCCCTTCTTCCCACCCTGTCTCTCCAAAACCTTCCTGTGCTGCTCCAGTGCTACCCAGCCATGATGCCCTCAGGTGCATACCGCACTTGCCAGCTGAGATACCCAAAAGTGCCCTGGCTGATTTTAAAGCCATCACACGGTATCATTGTGGAATGAAGGTATTTTTAGGACCTCTAGGGTTACTGAATTCAGCTGTGAAAATGTGCATTATGTTAGTTAGATGAGGTTGACAAACAGATACCATTTCCATAGAAAATCAAGATAGCAACAACAATCAAAAACAATATAAGCCATTTCAGTTTCTTTCCCTTTTCTGCAAGCCAGAACTAACACCCATCAGTCATAATAACAATCTAAGTTGAATTAAAAAGAAAGTGAATTTTTCCAGCTGCCTACAGTAGGTGGTCTATATAGTACCAGTATCCACCAGCCTGCAGCAGGAGACTGCTGGTGCTTCCCTTCTGCAGCAGGGGAAGGATGCACAGAAAAGCAGAGTCTCTCGGTGCCACTCACACACTGGCTTGTCTGAATCAGAGCTGCCATGGGCTGACCCCCTTCTGCAACCCTGAACTATGCAGGCACAGGACTGGTCCATCTTAGTAAGTCCACCTGAGAACTAGTTACAGCTCTTTGCATTTTCCTGCTTAGACATATTTTAGTTTGTCCTAAATAAGTAGCCAAAGTCCAACCCACGACTCCCAAACCAAACTTCAAAAAACAGTAGAGCGTCATCCTGTTTCTCTTGCCTTCTGTTTCACTGGAAATATCCTCAGCCCTGACCACAGTAGTTGCACTTAACAAGAATGAGGTGAATTTTGTGTGAGCAGCAGAACTATAAAGACTAAGCCAGATGTAGGCTTTCTGTGGAGCAGAGCGCCAAGAGGTGGGAGATTAAGAACTAAGTAGCAGCCAGGGTTTCTTGTTCACCATGGCCCAAAGAGCTGTGCACCGAGAAGAAGAATGAAAGGGACGGGATCTTTCTGAAATCACTAATGAAAATACTCCACTTAGCAGATTTCTCTTAGCTAGAATCTCCTATGTTCTCCTCACCCTGAGAAAAAGGACTTGAAGAAAATGCTGGGGCGAGCATCGGACTGTAGTACGGTTTGATAGTAACCATAGTTCTTAGCCAGGTCTTAGGTGGGTTTTTCAAAACAAAAAAGATATTGATAAACTGAAGAAAGCTTCAAGAACAACTTATTAAGGGAAAAATATTATAATCTATAAGTATCTGAAGTGCGAAAAACCATCAAGGGAAAAGGATATAACTAGAAATAATGGAAAGAAAAAGCTTAAGCTCAATAGAGTATTGGGAAAATCTTCCTGACAGCGAGATGTATTAGCCTGTGAAATAGTCTCCCAAAGAGAGATATGGAAGCTTTCACTTGGGATTTTAAAAACTAAAGTTGACATAACACTAAAAAAATGTTCTCTATGAAATAATCCTACATTGGCAGAAAAATGGACTGAATGATCTATTATGCCTTTTCTCTTTCTGAGTTTCTTCAGCCTTTGACGCTTTGGGAACATCCTGAACAAGTAAAGATTATCAGAAAGGAGCTTTTTCAATTAATATGATGAACAACAAGATTACAAAGATGATCATTGTGAAAGCGCATTACAAAGCATCTCTTTAAATGCTGAAAAGCAAATGCTTTTCAGACAATAGAAATTTTTCTCAAGACCTGCCAAATATGACCTCAATCCACTAGTTTTCAAGCACATGTTTAATTTTCCATCTTTATTTTCCATTAATTTAAAGACAACCAAACCTATGGTCTGAAATGAACTTATAGGAACAGGACTTCCCAAGAGTCTTTGAAAATTTCCACACTCTCTATACAAATCTGGCAAAAGTCATGTATAATAAAATTTAAAAAAACAATTACATTTGTTACACATGCATTGCACCTTTGAAGTCTCCACTGACAAGGACAGGCTACGTTAGTTCAGAGCTGCTATTTTGATCACTGATCAAAACCACACATCTTCCTTCACTAAATCCTATTTAGCTTAACCAACCTGACATCATGAATAGTGTTAATGAAAATTACAGTCTGCCATATTGACTTGTATACAATAAAATGAGAATGCTTTGGGAAGCATTCTCTGAATTATGTTATGCATGTCCATCTTGAAATCATCCTGTCTTAGTATACACTTACATCACTACCAATATTAATATTTAGCACAATATTTCATTCACTGCTCCAGATCACTGATGGATAGTTAAATATCAGGACCATGGAAATAATTGATTTTCTGGGTCAGTGGCTGAGAATGAAAATAAAGATAGTAATCTTTAAATATAATCTACAATAATATTTTTCAATTTATTCTTGGAAAAATAAAAATTCAGGACCATTCAGTTTTGGATTGAATGGTGTTCATTGAATGGTGAAAGGAGTGGGTTTTTTTTTTTATGGTGACTGCCAAAGGGCTCCTTGAACAACAACAGGTATATATGGTAAGAACCTCTCTCAATCCAGCAGCTTGAATGCCCTCAGTGGGGTTTGCATTTGGGCAATGCATTGAGGCTGGAGGTTCTGTGCGGAGGGGGAGACTATCACTGCAGGGAAGCCCCCAGCGTGCAGCCCAGTGCTGCCCAGAGGCATCCCAGTGCACGGCACAGACCTCCTGCCGTGCAGATGTGCTACAGCAGCACATCACCATGGCCACACTGGCATCTCTACAGCCATGGTCTCTTCCACACAACCTGAATGGAAAACCAGGACCCTGCTTCCCTTATGAGAATACCAGAAGAACTTAGCAAGAAAAAATCAATAGGGATGAACAGACATTACCCCAAGCACTTGGAGACTGCATTAGAAAGTGTTACCCCATCAGAAGCTTTAAGGAAACTTTTAGGTCTACAGTAGAAATACAACTACTTATTAGATACTTTGACACAAGTTGTATACTATTTCCTGTAGGAATATTACTGAGGGTAAATCAGGGCTGGGTTAGAAGGAACTCTCTCTTTATGTGCTTTAAATAACAACACACTATTTGTATATTTCTAAAAAATTCAGCCTGTACAACCATATAGAACTTAAGGATGAAAATATCAAAAATCAACAATTTGCATTTGCGAATATTAAGTAACTCTAGAGCACAAGTGGCCTTCACTTCCTTAGTCACATTTTAAATCCTCCACCCCCTCCCACCAGGATTTTATCCCAAAATAACTCTCCAGTTTGGTAGAAACACAAAACCTTAGCACACTGAGGTGGCACCACTCTTGCCTGTCAGTCACACAACTTTCTTGTTAGCAGCAAGAGTGGGGGGGCAGAGGAGGAGGAGGATGAGGAGCTCATGGGCCTCTCTCTAACCCATCCCGCTGTTCCTTGGGCAGCTGGGTACCCTATTGCCCCACAGGGACCTCTGCTCTCCTTCCTCCCCCAGCCTGGCTCATTCCTGCCCTCCTCTCCTTCCCACCTTTTCTCCCCATCCCCCTCTATTCTTCCCTCTTCTTATAAGACTTTTCATAGGGTGGTTTTATTATTATTATTTTTGTCTGAGTTTTACAGCTGGCACATCATCCCCTGCTGCACTAAATCAACACTTGTGAAAGCAGCAGCCTTCGAGTGACTGACTAGAGCCACTGCTCACAGAAGTGTCAATTTGGTACAGCAGGGGATGGGGCCACAGCTGCAGAAGGAGAAGAGAGGCCCTATTTTATGCTTTAAAACGGTAAAAATGTCAGAGGGGAGGGAAATCTATACAAAATATAAAGAGTATAGAACAAAGAAAAGAAAGAAGAGGAAGAGGGTGAAAGGGAGTCGAAAAGAAGGAAGAAAGAGGAAAATGACACTGAAAAATGGAATAAAATCACTAGTGAATAAGAGAGGATTTTTGTAAGTGGGCACTCTCAAGGTAAAAACAAGTCACATGAATATCATAAAATATAAACCTTCTAGTAGTATCCCTCTTCTTTAGGGGGGAAAGTCTGGCTCATTAAACTTGTCTTAACGATGTCTGTGATAGGTTGGGATGTGCTTCTGAGCACAAATAATGGGCATTAAAAGGAAATTATTTCACAGAGGGCTTGATTTTAAGAGGGGATTTCAAGTATAAAACTGAGAATTCTGCATTCAGAAATTTGAATCAGCAAAAGTGAACAGAAATTCCATATTCTTGAGTAAGCTTCAACATTCCTAAATCTAGCACTGTTTAGAGGCCTCCATTTGAAAGAAGAACCCGTTATTTTGAAAGTTAAAAGGAAAACAAACCAAAAGAAAGTATAGACCCAAAAGAAGAATTAAAAAAAAAACCTTTGTTTTTCACATTACATAAATATGTAAATTCATCTAATGCATATTTCAAATACTATTAGCATTAATGTCTTTCTTTAAAGATGCCCTTTTTGGTTTTTTTTAATCTTTTTTCTGGGAGCTGTTGTTTTATTTGCTCTCTATTAATTTTCCAAAGTGTATTGCAGTAAGGGAAAATGAATGGGCTACATGGCTCTAACACATATTCACAGACAATCTACTGTTCAAAAAGAAAATAATCAAATAAGTATACCT
The DNA here is from genome assembly GCA_028566535.1 of Scolopax minor. NCBI lineage: Eukaryota > Metazoa > Chordata > Aves > Charadriiformes > Scolopacidae > Scolopax > Scolopax minor. The sequence goes on from JAOXNG010000004.1 coordinate 15,183,826, forward strand.
TTTATGTATCTATTTTCACAGAAAGTGAAATGACCTCCCCTGCACTGCCATTATGCTTTGGCAGCCCATAGCATTCCAAGCAGAGCAGGGATAGATTTCCTGAAAAAGCAGCATTCTCCTGCAGAATTGCCTCCCTCGTGTTTCTCCACAGCCCTCTCAGCTGCACATGTACGATATGCAGAAATTTTTTCTACCATGAATTTTTGTCAAAATACAGAAATCTGTTGGCAGGTGAGCTCCAGGTATAGAGAAGGCCTGGGAGAGCAGAGGTCCCACTTTTTTCTCAGCAACAAAGCTCTCACTGTGTGATACAGGATATTTAAGTAATATTTCAGGAATACAAGTCCAAAGTTTGCCTCTCTAGGTAACCGTATACATGCCTAAGCAATGTAATTTTCTGCTTCCACTATTTTTCTTGCCAGTGTTACCAATTCAGGTATTAGGTGAAAAGAATAACAAAATTCAATGAACAAGTAGAAAAACCTAAAAAACAGAAGCCAAACAGAGAGTCTCTGAAATTAAAACATTCAGACTAGATACTCCCTAACTTTACCAAAAAGTTTCAACAATTTCTCTTGAAAACATTTACTGATAATCAATTAATCTGGCCCAATATTTAACCTACTTTCATAACAGCAGAACTTATTTTATATGTCGGACTGTTGCTGCTTGAGATGCAGGTTGTACATACCCACAGGGGTACAATCCCTCCTTGGTTTCAGTTTTTGGTAAGGTGGGTTCTCACCTGTCCTGCCACCCATTACCTGCTCTGCCAGGGTGGAGCTCCTGATCCCGAACAGACAGAAAGCTATGAATTTGTGCCTGGTCAGAACCTGGGGAGCCCAGCACAGCCACCTCCAAACAGTTCTCCTCCCTCGAGCAATTCCTGGGTGCATCCTGCAGGGTCTACCTAAATCCTACAGGGCAAACTTAGCTATCCCAGCAGGCAGGCAGTGAGTCCCCATGCTCTCCACAAGTTAAACACATCTATGTGGACTGGAGAGCCCCTGGTGCAGTTCAATGCCTGGCACCAGTTCAGACTCTCAGTATTTACAATACCTGTGGTTCCCTTCAGTGCTCCTCCAGTCTTTCTTCAACAAGGTAGCCTTTAAACTGTGAGACAGCTGAACTTCTTCAGGCTTGCTGTGAGGATTTTAAGACACCTCTGCATCACCAGCAATAGAAGTGGCAGGGCCCAGGTATGTTGCAAGTGTGCATTTTGGGATTCACAGGGGAGTCAGGTAGAGGCTTCCCCACCACTCCCAGCCCGAGATGCTGTGTGACCTGGGTGCATCTGGATGACATAATGCAAAGGGACACTTCTTCAATATTATGCTCCTAGGTTTTAGGGCTTATTTTCTTTTCTTGTGCATTGTGTGGATTAATTCAATACACACTGTACTGTAATAGCTCTCTCCTCCTGTTCTGACCTTACCCAGTCCCTACGCTATTCATAATATGAACTTTCAACATACTCCATCAAAAAGCAGACAAAGAAAAAGACAGATTCTATTTGAAGGGAAAATCCAGCATGGTACATGTAGATAACAAAGAGTATGGTGTCTGTTACTGGTCTAGGAATATAATATTAACCATTTTTCAAAGGCTTTTTAGAAGGAACATATTTGTAGGAGAGATTTTAAATGTGGTCTCAAGACTCAAACACTTTACCACAAGAATTCACTACTTCCCTCACGTCCGCTTCATTTTGCAAAGTAAATTGTACTGCCCTTCAGTTCCCATCACTGTTCTGTTGCCCATCCAGCAGTCATCGCTCTTTGCTCCCACTTGACTCCATGTTTCATGTTCATAGTAAGTCCAAAAAGGATGCAAACATTCTTTTTTTCCTAACATGTTAAATTAAAACACAAATATTAAAGAGGCCACAAAAAACACCAGCTTCCAACTACATCAATATTGAAGTCAATATTCAACAATATCTAGTAACTTACGGTATGTAGCCTTGCTTCTCTCTAGTGGTTAGACTAGTAATACAAATAGCAGGCTAACTATTAAATAAAAACTCCTTTACTTAGTTGATAGGACCATTGAGTGTAAAGAAGCCATGTTTAGGCCTTAGCAAGATAAACATTATGTTATCTCACTGTATTATATCAACATACTGATTTAGCAGTCTAATTATATAGCATTCTTCAGGTTTGTCCTAACCGTATACAAAAATACCCCCTGGATCAAGCATAACTTTTAAGTTTGTTACAGGCTCAGCCTATATAAAACATACGATATGCAGAAACAAGAGCAAAAGATGACCCCCATGCACGTTAGGCAGTTCATCATTTTGAATACATCCTTTCTAATCCTGCTTCTTTCAGCAATCCCAATATAATTGAAAAATTCTCTTTGAGCAAATTTAAAGGAAAGACTGATATTAAGCAAATTAATCATTATGAAATTGATCTACGCCCTTTTCATTCACCTTCCTCAGATGGTCAGTATTCACTTAGTTCATTGTGTACATCAAACTACAAGAATGTCTCAGACCATCCCCAGAAACTACTGGCACAGTATGAACAATGGGATTCAGTCAAAGACAAAAACCTGTTCTCCAGCTAAATTCCTCAATTTTTTTTGCAAGATCCACAGTATTTCTATGAAAGGTCCTGTAGTAAGAACAACCACTCCTCGGTATTAAATGTGCTTCCAGGATTCAGGGAAGAAAGGAAGGAGGGAAGAAAGAGAAAGAAAATCTTTTCTTTTAATCTTTACATACATCTCTTATTCAGTGTAAACATACATACACTGTAAAGTCCCATGTCTTTAAAATTGGCCTATTTTTCTACCATCATGAGTTCTTTCTCCATTTTATACATTTTTCTTCCCTTAAATCAGTGTCAAAATGCTACTACCTGTTTAGTGGCAAGGGTCAGCTTAACTATTGCTGGTCCTCTAGGACTGAAGTTTCACTCTAGAGCTGTTTTTATACTGTGTCACTGTGGATTAACAGCTGATAGATAAGAGACTTTTCATAATGCTGAAAGATGAACCATGGTTAAACAAGGACTCAAACACTTCAGTAATCCCTGCTTTGAATGGGATGCAATAACAACTCTAACAGCACTCAGCTCTGTCAAAAGGTCTTGTGTTCGCAACTGTGTTGTGTTTTGTCCCTTATTTACATTGGTGACAAACATCAGTTTCACATCGTGACAAATGACAGATGCTAGTTGTGGTATTTATGGTGCACAGATGCCATTCTGGTGGGTGCAGTATAAAAGAATCCAAACAAAGCAGGAAAACAAATTTTGGCTTTGTGTAATATCAGTGTGTCCTGCTAGCAGAATAGATCAAGATAAGAAAATACGGCTGAGCTAATAATATGCTACGTGACAGTAGTTATCACAGTTACTAATGCTGCCACGGCTGAATTTCTGGCCTGCTTTCTACAAGTTTTTATTCACTTGTAGAATAAAAGTGAATAAATTTTTCACAATTTTATTGTGAAAATACTTCACCTCAGATAATAGAAAACCAGTAGCAAGTAGCCAAAAATTTCTTCCCACAAAAAAAATTTTATTAAAAAGCTAATTAGATATAATGCAAAAAGATTTACAAATCTGAAAGATTGTATCTCTGGTTGAACTCCAGGAACTTCGAAGCCACCAATTTCTTAAAAATCAGAATTCACAGTTTTTAAATACTGAAACAAGCAGGTACAACAAGAAATATTAAGAAATACCTGTCCTTTACACATTTATCCACAATTATCCATTCCAAAATAGCCCAAAATTACAAAAATATAGCCAAGAATACACTCGCTCTTACAGGACTACCACAATATATTTCCCACCCTCCAGATTTAACTTGGGAGGATTGACACGGGTTGCTATGCTATTTAGAGTGGCAGTAAGAGTTTGGAGGACACCCTAGAGCCAGGTTTTGTGACAGAGGATGCCAACAAAGGGCCGCCTGAAGCTGTGCCCATCCCACAGCCCCTTCCTGCCCTACTCTCCCACCAGCCATACCACTCACTGCTCCCAGGCCCATCAACATAGCTGTTCCCCAGACTGCTCTACAAAGTAAATCAGAATCTGATCCCCCTTTTAACAAATGAAGAGAGCTTTTCACCACCTTCAGCTCCTCACCTAGCTCCTCCATGCTAGGGCACAGCCAGCTGCAATGGTCTCAGATGTCACATTGTCCCATAAACACTTCTGGGTTACTTCTAAAATGCTCTCAAGCATAAAGAGGGGAAGAAAACATTAATATCAATTAATTCTTAGCAAAATGACGATTGTGAAAGCGGAGCAAACATTTATTTTCTAACAAGTGTGTTGTTATGGAAACAGCTGCAAGACACTGTTTGCTCTGGATGCTGTGCCGAGGTCTAGGCGCCGCGAGACAGTCGGTGCTCTGGCAGCGCAGCCCCGCAGCGGTGGGCTCCAGCCGGGCAGCCCTCGGCACCCAGCAGGGGCAGCACCCAACAGGAGGCTTGCACACCCTGGAACAGCCTGTTGGTGAAGAGAACGGGGAAAGCAGCCCTAACGCTCAGGAAGCTACTGCAATTGACACTAGAGCGACTCTGACCTACTTTGTAAGTAGCAAGTTATCTCATTAATTTGCTCAAAATAGCAGATCATTCCATATGAAGAGATGAAAAACAAAATCCGTCATTGCCACTGAGGGGAGAAACACCCAAAACAAAGGAATTCAGTGTTTGTCACTACAGTTGTATTTTCTTCTCCTAGGTAACAAAGAGGTGACCAATAGATATTGAGTTACATGTGCATGCCATGATAATAACTGCAGCCAGCATCCCTCCACACGCTGCGCACGGGAGAGGCTGGTGTCTGCAAAGACACCCCCCGCACCCCATTCTACCTTAGAGCGGTCAAAGCTGAGCCGAGCGGTCTTCTTCCCATGCACGGCCACAGGATCCTCCCTCAGTGGAGGGCTGAACAGCAATAATAGGTGG
>JAOXNG010000004.1:15194201-15204380 GCA_028566535.1 Scolopax minor
GGAGGAGCTGGCTGCATTGCTTGGGAAAATGCAGGAAATTTGGGAGGCAATGCAGGCTTGGGAAAGGCTGGAAATTTCCAGGTGCTGAGGAAGCCCATCCTCGCAGCCAGCCCAAGCGGGTGGAAGGGCCGGCGGGCAGCTGGCAGCTCCTGACCAGCACCACTAACACCTGGGCTTCCTCTGGCTTCCTGTCTCCTTGAGTTCTTCTGGTGAATTAACAAAGGTTCCCACATCGGGCATGTGTAACATCTCTAACGTTCAGGTAAAGGTGAGCAGATATACAGATTTATGTAGCTGTACTCCAAGAAACTTAGTATCTTTGTAACTCTGTCCCATGTCATTAAATGTGGTTGAAATGCAGCAACACATTCAACAGTTACGGATTGCCCTGGAGACACCAACGTGGTGGTATCCACCTCATTCCTCTAGAAAACCAGGCCAAGAAAAAACCCAAATCCAAACAAACAGAAAAACGACACAAACATGCAAGAGTTCCACAAAAGATTAGACTTCAGAAAGGTACAGTTTTCAAAGCCAGAGCTTTTTTTAAATAGCAAAACGTTAACAGGCCAGTCAAGAAAAGAGCTTCAAAACCCAGCAGCAATCACTGTGGACAACAGCCAGAGGACGCAGCCAAAACCAAGGCACAGAGAGCTAGAGCACTTGCCAAAGTACAGCACTTGCCAAAGTACAGATTCACTCTAAGCTTCACTTAAAATTGAGTTGTTGTCAGTGCTTCTATATGGTACAGGGAGGGGGATGAACTGGATTTGCTGTAAATAGGGTCCAGGTCACTTCGGTACCATAGCTCATACAACTATGAGCTTGTATACAAGTTTATACAAACTAACTTCTAACATACTCCTAACTGACACAATTCAAAGAATTTATATCATTAAAGACATTTTAATGCGTTATTTTGAAGTGTCCTATTTAAATTGTATCATTTCTCTAAAGCAATAGCTCCCACCCTTGAGTCATATTTGTTAATTCTGCACTATAATGCATCACTTTCTTACTAATACACTCATACTAATGTAGGAGTGATTCTCACTAATACTATACTTTAATAGTTATGCCCACAGAGTTTTAAATCCCCATCCAGTATTAATCAAAACCATCATTTTATCATTAAAGTGTGGGGTTAACTACAGATGCAGACAGTTGACACGTTCCGTATGTTTTACACACATTTCAGAGAATATAAATTAAACAATATTTAATCAGTCTGAGTTTAAAGTTTATTTTCGCTGATCTAAACTACTTTTGAATATGAAAGACAATTCAATCAAACTAAGGGAAACAGGAACAACCATCTACCATGGACAACACTGTCGAAAAGTCTAAAAATTTTCTTCGTCCACCTCTAACGACAAGAAATCACTTTGGGTAAGGAACATCACTATTTCTGCCTGCATGGCATACTGCATTCCTACTTTCTCTTTACTCTTTCATTCTGCCCATCTTCCTAACTCCTCACATTCCCTCTGGTCTCTGCTTCTCTTACCTCTCTGCAAGCCCTCCTGGAAGGGGTGAGTTCCCGCAGCACCAGTGCAGAGAGGGCAGCTCAGCCCTTGCACCAGCCAGTCACCCAACCAGCTGCATATTCACCCCAGCAACCAGGGTAAGCCCAGAACCACTCGTGCATCACCACAGGCAAAACTCATTCTCGTTATACTTTTTAAGTACACACAAATAATTTTCAGCCCAAAACTCAGTCTTTCTTTCCACCCTTGGAAATTAATTCTTTCTAAACTTTTAAATTAGTTTCTCAAATGAATTTGTCAGCTGAGAGTGATTTTTTTCTGCTTTATTTTTCAGTATACGGATTGTTGGAGAGAGAATTATCTTCAAATACCTGCAGTTCTTAGTCCCCAGCAATTAGCTCAATGGTGACTAGTTCAGTCATTTTGCAGTCTCTTCTCTGATTATATTAAGCACAGGCAGATACGCTACTGACACCCACATGCACAAATGTAAAGGAATGCCAGCAATTTGAAATTAAATCAGTTTTCTTTTTTACTAGTTAGATGTTATTACCAGTGTTAATGCAGCTCCTAAGTGCCTGATCCCATTTTTTAAAAATTTTAGTCTCCTTTTTATTTTCAAAATGTTTCTTATTCCCCTGTTGCTGTGAAAACCTGACTGTGTATATACACTCTCTTATTAAATGCTTTTAAAAGCTAAACAGGGCAGCAAAAAAAAGAAAATATTTCCTCCTACTTTCATCTATACTTGTGTTCAAAATTACATTAATATGTTGGGTGTACATCTAGGTATTTATGAAAAAGAATATTTAGACAGCAGTATGACTTAAAAATTTTTGCAACCTTTAAAACACTGCTGTCATAAATACTTATAAAACCAGCCCCATTTAAGTCCTGAAAACATGCCTCAGTACAATCTACTTAAATAACTCTTTGGGGAAGTACAGATGAAGTTCTGGATATCCAGCTGCAGTAAGGTGAAAGACATCATAATCATAATCCAAAGAATCCTTACTAGGATTTTTTTTAGTACTTCCTTCAGAGGTTGACACATTAGTAGTTATATCCATAAATAAGATATTTTTATTACAATCTAACAAAATCAAGACTCTAACAGTGATTCATTTTTTTTAATAACTTCAGTGCTTCAAGACTTCCGATCCTAATGGGGCAATCATGCATCACTGTTGTGTTCCAACAGAACTATTAGTCTCTGTGCTGCGTTTGTGTAATTGCGATCTAATGGCTTACGCTACCATAATAGCACTAAATATTTTACTAAACGGAGTACAGTATTTAAAAAGTGATTTGAATTGTTCCAGGCTTTAAGATTGTACATTCAAAGATGAAAAATCTGTTCCTTTTTCTCTGAATTGAGAGTAACAAAGCTGTCAAAATTAGTTTCTTCTTTGTCTTCTTAATAAATTGGATAAAATGTAATAATAGAAGCAGAGATTATAAAATACAGCATAAAAGGGCCTAGTAAAGTATTAAAAACATTTTGTAATGTTTTGATGCTCTGATTTAGCAGACTGGCATGATTCAAATTGTCAGATTATCAAAGGATACACAATGGCTCTAACCAGAATCTAATTTATTTTTTAATCATTCCAGAATTTTTGATTATTTACTTTAATAAAACTTTAAATAAAAATAAAAGAAAAAAAAAAAAACAACAGATCATGCAAGGGTAGCATATAATAAAAAATTATCTAAGCACCTCTACATTTGTGATAAGTAACATTAGCAAAGCTGCTGAGATACCAGCAAGCCACAGCAGTGCCTACTTCCCAAGAAGGTACTGTACGGCTTGGCCGGGCTTTGTGATGACCATGAACAGAGAGGTTACACACCAGAAACCTGTTGAGAACCTAAATGCATTGATCCTCATGTTCAGAACATTACTACTCACAAAAATAACTCAATGAATTAAGTCAGACTGCTTACATAAGGAAGGACTATTACTCTAAGATTTGATAAATCTCACCATCAACACAAAGAGCAGCCCTAACTGCACGCCTGCTGCCTTACTCCCCTGGACGAAGACAAAAACTCTGTCACTCCAGAAGGGGCCCTGAAGTTAACACTAGAGGTGCTCAAAACTCCAAAGTCTACCTACAGAACTCCTGAAACTTATTTTAGAAAATCCACTTCATCTTGAACTAATTTATACTTCATTCTATTCACTATTTTGATACAATCCTATTTTTCTACTTTCTAGCTGAAGCATTAATTTACAGTAGTTTTCAAACACAGTTTTCTTGGAAAATAAACCTTTTTTTTCCCCTTGAAAATCAGCACATTTTGTTCAGAAGCATTTGTTTTAATTTAGGCTAGAACACTAGGGTTTTTTCCAAAATTTTGTTTATTACTAGTATTTTCTACATTGTTCTAGTTTTTAAAAAAATCAAAAATATTGTGAAAAAAAATTATACTTCTATCATTTAAAGAACTTTTTGCATAGCTCATAACTCCTTAATTTATGGACTGCCTTAATTAAGGCTCACCTGTTATCTGAAAATTAAATTTATTCTTTTAAAACAGAAAAAAATAAAGTTTGTATTTTAACTATCACCAGATCAATTAAAAAAATTCAAACGTAAAATATATAAATTAATGAATTAATTAATTTGGTACTAAATAGTCTTGGAGCATGCACAAAGGTGCCAACAACAGAACTGTTTATTGCTCATGCAGCAGGTAAGAAGCTGTAAAGATTGCACTTTCTCTCTATAACTTTGAACATGTCTATAACCAAGCCTTCCCCAAGCATCCTCTCCCGCGTCTCTCCAGCAGCAAACACTCCCACAGATTTCAATGTCTCTACTGTATTAAATAATAAAGGAATTTACAAAGCTAAAATGTTAGCTAAACCAAATTTCTCTCATAAAATATCCATTTTGCCAAAGAATATTGAAAATGTACTTTTGGCTTCTGCTCCCATTTGGATTAAGAAATAATTTATTTTTAAAAATAAAGACACAAAACAACAGGGTGGAAAATCTGTCTTCTAGAGATCTCTGAAAGAATTTATTGATGCAGCATACACACCTAACCTATTATTCTTAGATAATTACCTTATATAATATTCTAATTTCATTGAGAAGTTCGATTTTAATTTACAGTTTAATTGTCCTACTTAAGGTAAACCTGTCACCTGTGTCACTTTGTGGCTCATAATTGTAATCCTCATTTAATTATTTACTTCAAGGGAGCATTTTAATTATGGATATTACTATGTGTCTAAAGTAACTTGTACTTCAGAGTAGTGAAAATTGATACAGTAGAGGGCTCACCTAAATTTCCAATAGCCATAACTCTGTGCATGTGTCTCAGCTCCAGATGCTACTTTTAAAACTGCAGAACAATGTTATTTACCCTGTCTGGAGGGGGACCTGTGCTTGAAAGCAAGCAAGCTCTCCAGCACATACCTGGCTTGGATTAAGATTAACAATAACTGCAAGGCTCCCAGCTGAAATATAAATGAGAAGATAATAACTTCTCACCTCTAAGTTTGACCCTGCATATAATTTTTGAGCACTGGAGCAGACATACAACATTGGCTCCAGGGAAAGGCCTGTCTCTGTCTCTGTGGTGGTCAGTAACACAGGTCCAGGAACCAGGAGAGAGGTACAAAACACAAGCTTTCTTTCTGGTTTATTTCTCCTAATTTGAGAGATTAAATTCTCCTAATTAAACCAGTGATTTATGAGTTTCCTAAAATGGAGGCTGCATGTCAACTGTCATTTTTAATAGCCATCAGTAGAGCAATCTTCCCTGAATTTATCTAATATCTTTGCAATCTGTTTATATTTTTATCTTCCCAAGTATCACATGGCAGTGAGCTCCACCATTTAATCTATTGCATTTAAAAAAAAAACAAAAATACATTGCTTTGTGTTAGCTTTATATCTGCCAAATTTGTGGGTTTGTCTGCTATGACTGGGTCATCTGTCCAGTAATTTTAACTTCCAAAGCAGATACTTCATCCTCATAAGAGCAGCACTATGGAAGTTTCCTGCACTGCACCAAACAATATTTTTCATTGCCTGGAGTCCTGATCAGCAACTTTAAAAAGCTGAAAGTATTTTAATTTTTAACATACTGGGCACAATAGCAATCATTTCTACACAGACATACCCAACCAGAAGGGAGGGTAAGGGATGTCCTGTCCTGAGGCTAGCCAGCAGGCAAGTAGGGCTCTCTGCCTGTGGCCTAAGGGGCTGCCCAGCCTCCTGGATGGAACACAGAAAACTACCTGCCAGAAAGAACGAAAACCAGAAGCCCAGGTCCTGCAGAAATCCTTTTCTCACCATTTATACACTTCCAGTATTCGCTATCCCCCGGATTTACTGCTCAATACTCCTGACCCACGTCTTGCTTAACGCCCAGAGAGCTGAAGAGCCCCAGGGGCAGTCGGGGGTGTTACAAATCGGGATCCTTCCCCAAGCCCTCTTAGAGAAGCTGCTTCAGCAAGCTCTCTCCTACACAGGAGGCCCCGAGTGCTGCCTCCCCACCAGCAGACAGGATGAGCACTGGGGGAATTTCCAAGGGACCCAGCTTTCCAGCACGTTCAGCACAGCGGGAAGGGGGACATCAGGCACATGGGAACTACAAGCCACCTGTTTCTGAGGTAAGGGCCTCTCACATTCATCACTTTCTTATTAATGACTTCCAGATCTTCATAAGATATTTATCTTTTTTTAATAAAAAGAAACAGTTACTGAAGTTGGATTTTTGGCTCTTTTTTTTTTTTTTTAAATATTGGGATAAAATCCAAAGAGCTGCAGATTACCTCTCTTTCTGCAGTGACTGATGTTTGTTCAGGAGCTGTGTCACCACATACAGTTTTTATCACCTAGATTGTTCTTTTTTGTTAAACAACCTAGCAAAAACTTTCTTTTTCTCTTGCCCCTTCCTAAAGAAGTAGCCAACAATAGCCTTTAAGCTACAATTTCTGTGCTGTCTCTCACAGTAACCTGAGCATGGCCATTGCCCCTAACAACTGAGGGCATTCAGCACCTTCCAGCGCTGAGGATATGACATTTCCCATCTGAAATTGCTTGCTTCATCAGTCACTAAGGGCCCAGTTTGGAAGTCATTAAAAATAATGAGAACACTGGCACTTCTCCCAGTCATAATGGCATTGGAGTTTGTGTTACTTTTCTACTTTAAGACATTTGTATATATCCACAAATCATTTAACTTTTATCTTTGTAATAGCTTTAATGAAACTAACGGCTGCTGAAACTGTGTGCTTTTTATTCTACTTTGTATTTAAATAAGCTTCTTTCCACTCCATCATAAAATGACACAAACACTTACACAGCATATCGCATCATGAAGGCCCCAAAGTGTTTACCAGGATCACCATATCCATCACTAAAATGCAAGCACTTCTCAGTCAATAAACACTTCAGCTGACAATAAAGTCACAAGAGAGTTTTCAGAAAGAAAACCGAAGAGCAACAAATCAAATTTGTCCAAAACAAATTTAGAACCAGTATGGTGGGTAGAGTCTCATAGGGTCTTGCATTTTCATCTCCATCTGTATCTTCAGTGGCATTTTTCCTCCTAGCACCACTGAAAAAGACTAACTCCATATTAACTGAGTAACAGCATCACTCCTTCAGGGTCTGTATTTTACAAGCTTTGACAAGATAACGAGCCCTCAGTAATATGCTGCAGGCCATCACAAAATACAGCTTTAAAGAGTTTAATTAATCCATTCGAAAGAGAATATACTGATTGTTGGGAAATGCATATTTAAACTTTAAAACCCTCACCCTTAATTTTTAAGGTCTAGTTTCTCACTGCTATACTTTTCCTGATAAGAACATGTCTGACTTATATGCTTTGAAATAAGTAGCAGTAATATAAATCTGGAAAAAAAAGAAACTTTTTTAGATATATGTGTTTAATTACTCTAGGCATACATTTGAACTATACGTTAAACACAGATCTATTCATGTGGGCAGATTCAAAAGTCATAGATCCAGCACTTCTGCACAGCAAGTGTGACATTTCAAGCTCCTAGAAATTAAGCACAGTATATAATGGGACACATACATTTTGACATCATCTGCTCACAGGTGAGATATCTCTAAGATGCAAAGGACTTGTGCTCCAGGAACCCTGGAAGTCCATCCACACTGCAAAAATTCCAGAAACCACAGAATACTGCTGAAAGCTGTATACTTGTCAAAGTCAGTAAGGCTTAGTATGACAAAACTGACTGATAGACCTAAATGGGAGCATAAAACTAAAAGGCAGATACAAGTAAAATAGTAATTCAACCAATAATAAAACTACAAGCACCAGATTAAATAAAACCTTCCTTGAATGCTTCATAAGGTGAATTTTAAAGGCATTTTGATGTTATTATCAGCATATGTGAAAATACAAAGAGGAACATTACTATTGAATAAAAATTAACATCTTCCAAAAATGAATCCAAAAGCCTATTTTGTTTTGGAAATGAGCCACTCAGTTATTAAAACTGTATTTTTTAGGCTGTTAAACATTTAATACCTTTGCAAAGTATTTTCTTTTCATTTATTTTCAAGTGGTGGATAAGGTCTGCTTTAGGAACACATATTATTTAATGTTCCTATTAGTTGGTGTAGCAACTCTTACCTCAAAATATTTTAGGCCACATTACATATGGTTTACAAAGTCACAAAAATAGAAATCACCCAGCCATCCCCAGCAGTAAACAGAATATCATGGATTTAACTTTTCGCATCTATTAGATCAAGAAATAAAATGACAGCAAACTGGCTTCCTGATTAACCTTTAAAATATCTATCATATAAACAACTGCAGAACTACTGGTGCAAGCTGCACAATTTAAGTAATAGGTGCAAATGTTCAGGCATAATGAGTGGTCTCAGCATTTTAAGACATGAGAATTGTCCTTACACAGTTCAAATAAGAAGTCGAGAACAATTAAAAACTGCTTTGAGGATAATATAGAACAGTGAGGACAAATAAAGTGGTGGCACTTTTAGTTTATTAAAATAGACATGTCTTTTTAGAACGTGGTGAAATTTTATATGTATTTTCTCTTGCAATAAATGATGAAATGAGGATAATAGTTTTAAGATACCTAAGGCTTGCCTGTGGCTCATTATCCAATTAATTGATATGAGTAAATTGGCTAAATCAAGCTAAATGACAGCTACTTTCTCCACAAAAGGTAGAAGTATATCAGAATAAGAAGCTTTCAGATAATTAAATCAGTGCAAAGGTCTTTCTTTTTGAACTTTAGAAACACATTGAAAGACATTTACATTTTCACCCTCAGAAAAAAGGATGAAAAAAAAAAAAAAGGATGACGAGTCATTTATACTCAGAAACTCATTCAGAAGATTACAGGTGTTGCAGCAGCAGTGGAGAAGTTCCATCGCAAGAGCAAGCCAGATTTTTTTATATAAACTCACTTCCATGAAGGGGAAGAAATAAGATCTCTCATACCTATTATCTCACATGCCTTTCTCCTGTCATCCCCAAGGAAAGAGAACATAGCTCTTGGTGTTCCTAGTCTCCCATCTCCTCTTACCACCACACCTGCTGCACCAATTTGAAGGCATTCTGCCCTCCAAGGTACTTCTTTCTACACTAAAAGAGGAATGACACACAGGAGAGCTCAAGGAAACTTGTTAGAAAATTACAGAATTACATAGTATAAGTACTTTTAAGGCCTCATAAGAATCCTGTCTTGGTTTTGTGCAAATGTAGGACAGCAAAGGACTGTTAAAATTAACAGTTAAAGCAGCTGGGAAGAACCAAATCCAGATTCATTACATTGGGGGTCATGTCATAAATTTAGTGCCAGATAATGCAGGAAAAAAAGTAAACAAACTCCCTTCTGTTCTGATGTAAGCATCTATGCTGACTAAATTGCAGGTTTAAATCTGCTCTTAGGAACAATAATCACGTCACACGAAACTCTGTGAGAAAGCTGGTTCTCCTCTGTGCAACAGCCCCAAACAGCAGCAGGATGCCGTTAATTAAGGAAAAGAGTCCATTTTAAGAAAACAAAGTTCTACCAAAATTAGAGGCTCAAAAGGTCACCACATTGCCCATTCTGTTCACCCGACACTGGTGTATTAACTTCCATTTCCTGAGCCACTCTGAAGCCTGGTAACAAGGTACCCGATGCTCCGGACGGTGCTGTGGCCATTGACATTCCCTAGAAATGAACATTATGGTGGAAAAGCCCCAGCATCTGTAACTTTTAGGAAGCCAACAAGGCGACACTGATTTTTCCTAGAATTATGGCTTTTCCACATTTTCCCCATCACATACCTTAATACTCCTGTTTGCAAGCACACACAGGGAACACTACAGAACACAGGTAAACACGTATCCTCATTTAGGACACCTTTCAATTCAGGCAGTGAAAAGATTTGCTAAATGCCCAGATATAAGGCAGCCACCCCACCTCCTCCCAGGCTGCAAAGTATTCAGAGCATCTTTCAACTCGTTTCTTTACTTTGAGGGAGTTCCCAATTATTTTTGGCTATGCTGACAGCAGATGTCAAGGGAGCAAGCAAAAGGCCAACATAAAAACCACCAAGTGTAAAGGGTAACTGAGTTCTGAGACAGCAGGTTATCAGAGGGAGATAACCCCCTCTGAGGAGAGAGAGGAGAAAGGAAAAGGAGGTTCAGGTGGCAGCAATCACAGTGG
>JAOXNG010000004.1:15215075-15225081 GCA_028566535.1 Scolopax minor
TCCCTTTCAACCCAAACCATTCTATGATTCTATCGTCAGACCATAGTTCTTGTACATTCACACTTCTTCCCCACCTTGATTAACAAAAAAAAAAAAGTCAATTTTTTTCCCTCTAGCATATGTACTATTCAGCAAAGAACACCTTCCTCCTTTATTGGAAACACTGCAAACATGCAGCCAAAATATCACTTCTACTCCAAATCTTTCAAAATTGAAATATTTTCACTACAGTTTTTAATAAATAATTTGGATTGATATTAAACTATTAAAATTAATTAGGGCAATTTGTTAGGATAGGGAAATTCAAATTAGCATATTTTTCCACAGAACAAAGACGTAGTTTCACATTATGAATTCCTAAAGTAATAGAGGCTGAACTAATGCCAACAGCATCTGGCCCAGTGAACAACTGGTCACTCTTCAGACTGTAGTCATGAGATCAAGTCGTGAAGTCAATCTCTTAAACCTGATTAAACCATGTCCTTCATCTGAGAGACTTCTTGTTTCCAGACTGTGAATCCTGTATCTACAGTTTCCTTCAGTGTGGGAATTTATCCTCCAACTGTGTTCCTGCAAGATCCTGTCCTTACACTGCAGGGTGTAATTTACAGCTGACATGCCAGTGCACTTTAAACACATGCTATCTCCAAATTCTGCTAATGTTGAAAACAACTTGATTTACAAGCCAGTTTTTTAGGAGACATGTGACATCACCACCAGGTGATGCTCCTTTTGCTTCAAGAATGAAGCACAAGTTGCAAACTGATCTCCAGTGAGGTTTTACAGTGATGTGTGCTCACTGTAAACACAAAATTTTCATAAATGGTCTGGAAAGAGAACGCCTAGGGATGTGAGTGTGTTTGCTGGAGATTTGCTGTTTCCTTACAATCCCAATTACTTAAAAACAAGCAAACACTGCAAAAGAAACTTATACAAAGTAACTGGGTGCTAGATACAAAGCCAGATTAAATTCAAAAGGAGATAAATGTGAAGTGATACTGCTGGAGCAGGACAGGAGGGGGAAGAGAGGAGGGAAAGAACCTTCTGTATATATTGACTGAGTCCGAGTTGACCATCACCAATTAGGACAGAGATTTGGGGGTTATGCTAAATAACACTGTCAAAATTTCAGGACTATTCCAAACTTTCTGTAGCAGTCAAAAATAGAAGTTAGAGATTATTAGGAAAAAAACAGAGAAAAGATACTCTTCTAGTGTACCTGTATAAAAATATAATACTGGCACTGCTTGAATACTTTTGTGCAGTTCCAGTTTGCCACATACTTCAGCTAGAAGGTGAAGACAACAGAAGTTGTGACACACGTGCATACAATGATAGGTGACAGGGACAGCGAGTGGGAAATCACAGCTCACCATCTCTTCCAACAAAAGAACGAGGGTTGAAACCAGAAACTAATAATATCAAGAGACATGTCACTTCATCTATTAAATAATTAAACTGTGGTAGCCAAATGCAACAGGAATTTGGTGATAAAAATTTATCTAGGCTGGAAAGCATCTGAAGAAAATTTATCAAAAGCTGTTGTATGTAAAGATGTCCTTCTGGCTAAGGAAATCCTGAGCTACAAATCTTTGGGGGGAGGTCTTGTAACACGTACCAGGGCAGTACTCCTATACTCTTGAATTGGTCTTTACTGTTTCATAGGTATCATCCATTCATAGAGACCTGATACAAGGTAGACCTTTGGGTTTGGGGGTTTTTTGTTTACTACAACAGTGGTTTGGGGCTTTTTGATACACACTTTTATGCCATCAGAAACAAAAATTTCAAAAACATTCAGTCTACATCACTTTTCCTCTGCATACAAGAATAAAGAACAACTTTCATTAGAAAACCCACTGCTGCCAGACTAATGCTATGACTTTGAGAATTTCAACCTACCTTGGAAAGGGAAGACAAAAGACATCAGTAGACAGAAAAGACTGAATCAGGAATGGAGCTGGCAGGTTAGCAGAGTGCTGATATTGCTCAGTATTCCTAGGCTGCAGATCAGGAGGCCTCAAATAATCTCAGCATGGTCCTTCAGCACAGTTAATGAGGTGCCTGTATAGAAGTAAGTTGTTTAGAAGTTGTTCTTCAGCAGTGCCCTTTAAGCAAAGTTTTGCAGGGTTAATATTGACAGTAACATCCACCAACAGAATGCCAGAAGTAGCCTCTCTTTTTTTTTTTTTTTTTCTCTGAAAGGAAGAGATGGGACATGAAATTAGTTGTTTAAGAACTGATTGCGTTTGAAATATCTATGGCAACATTTGAAAGGGGATTTTGGGTTTGGTTTTTTTTTTTTTAACCTCAGCTAGTGTTTTTCCTACTTTGATTTTTGGGTTCTTACACACAAAAAATGAGTTACAGTTATAAATTTTTTTTAGCTGGCAATGAAAGCTTGAAATGTAACTTCCATGATTTGGATCATAAGGATATTTATACTTACCTTGATTTCTTTAAAAAATTTTAGACTATATTGATTAGAGTGTGTGATAAAATAGATACATTAGTTGAAAATAATTTTTATTCATCCCAGATAAAACAACTCTTACAAAATTTTCCCAGTAAGAAATTTCAAAAACTGACATGGGGTTGTTGATTGGATTTCACTGCTAGTGAAGTATATGTTATTGTGTCATGTTATAAACAGAAAACTGAAGCACCCTTTTTAAATTCTCAGCACTGCTGACACTTCCAACAAGTACTTTGGTATTGGTTTTGGTCTTATCTGTTTGTAACAGACAGCCTCATGCCTTGGAAATCTGACCTGAAAGAAAAATTCAGCCCCAAGTATCTGCTGTCAATTGTGCAGAAAATAGGAGATGACAGCAAAGTCACTTCTGCATGCTGAATTAGATCTCTTTCCAACATCTTCTAATGTCATTATTAGCACTCAAATACACTGTGTCAAAATGTGTCTGTATAGGGAGATGGACCAGGCAACATCAAATTTATCTCTTAGTCAATATGACAAGCTGGGTTTGATTCAGACGTTTGAATAGGGCGAGACTAGTATCTGCTCCATCATGAAGGTTTGTTTATGAATGTGGATATTACAATGGGTGGAAGCAGTTAGGAAAAAAAAATGTACTAAGCAGTTTTATTGAATTTCTGGAATCAATAGTGCAATATGAGTTGCTAAAAATCATCACTATGAGCCTTAGTGCCTATATTCCAGGTAGTCAATGGTGTAATGTGAAGAGTTTCAACAAGGTGATAATCTGCAGGAAGACTGTTCTCTGCTTCAGAGTTCGTCTTAACAGCAAATACTAACTCTGAAACAACCTCAGAAGTGTGGATTTAGGCATATCAGATGGTTTTAGAACAATATTCAAAGGATGAGAAAAGGGAATGCATCTGCAAAGACTAAATTCACATAATTTGTTCAGTTTTCTTTCCTTCTGACAAAATGTATCCAAATAAAAGTCAATAACCAGACATAAAAAGTACTTAACTACTGACAGAAAGGAATTCCTGGAAAGTCAGAGTCTATCCCTGTAGCACTAAGATGAAAAAAGAAGCATATCATCTAAATACAGCCTAATAAATAGCAAAAACAGTCATTACAGCTCTACATCCTGCACTGTATGGCAAAGTTCAGAAGGTTAATAGAAGAAATGAAATAAACTACAATGAAAAAGGTTTGAATTCTCATACCCATGGCACTATTAACTAACTTAAAGAGAAGAAAAAGCTATTTAATTCCATTAGTAAATGGATATCAATAAACTTTTCCTATTCTAAGCAGAAAGATTCTTTCTTTTATTTCATCTTTTTATAGCCTCTTAGTAGATATTTCATTCAACTAAAGGCCAGGCAATTATTATTTGGTTGTGACAATAGAGTTTTGTCTCATCTCATTCAAGTTGGATGACTACCAAAAAACAATTTATGAATGTTTTGAGTTTGGTACTTACTGAGCATATGAAGTGGTTATAAGCCATTTACACTAATTATCCACAATGAAGGTGGTCATGCTCTGCCTTCTGTTCTGGACTCACAGATTTGTAACTAGCACATGCTGTGTCCTGAAAATGCTTATTAAAAAAAAATAATAATAATAATAATCAAAATATTACTAACATTTCCACTCATTACTATGATTTAATCCTGTTCAACAAGTTTGTGCAAATCTTAACATTATAACTTCTTGACTACTGATATCTCATGAAGTTAACCATGACTAATGCATATTTTAATGTAAAAACTGAGTATCTCACTATATTACCAAAAGTGAATTTTACGTTTTCCTATCTTAGATGTAAATATTTTTCAAGTGGTCTTTATTGTACCTTTAATAATCTCATTAGCATAAAATATATACAGACACAGTTTGTCATACCATATAATGGTAGTCCTTAACAGAGAAGTATGCTATCACTTCAGTTCTTTGCATACAGGGTATGTACAAGACACACCAACTTTTGACAGTTACAGTTGAGTGAACTCATGGCCGCAGTTCATCGCCAAAGTAAGACTGAGCAAAAGACTAAAGCTCCAACAAGCAAGACACCGGCAGACAAAAAGCCACATAGAGATGTGTAACACAGAAAGGTTATCTCATAACCTTTCACCATTTCTATTCCCTTTCTCAATGGCCTGCATATAAACCACACTTTACTTGAATATTGCTTCCAGTGTTTAAAATTTTGTCTGTCCATTTCTATGAAAAAAGCAAATGCTCTGTTGGTTTATATGAAGGTACAAGGAGACAGAGGCACAGTCCATCTCCCCTGCCTCCCCACTTGCCCTTCAAAGTCAAGCTGGGAAAGTTGGCATTATTTTTAATTTAATCAAAGAAGAATAAATCCAATCAAGGCTGCCTCAAACCCAGCAGCCTAGAAAAGATAGGTCTTAAACTCAAGCATAATTTGTGGGAGGGAGCAGGGGCAGAAGGACAAACACTGGTTACAGTTATTGCCACTCAACTAAGCCTTTCCAGGCTGCAGACTCTTCAGGATAATCAATTAACCCTGAGTTAAAAGAACAAGCTAGTCTAGTCTTGCTCCATATCTTCACCTGTCAATTGATACATCTTACACAATGTGAGTCTGCAGACTGACATTCCTCCAACAAATGCACTAAAGAAGATCAAAGATTTTGAAAATAAACTGTAAGAAGATGGGGGTATAAGCAAGGCCACTGCTGTGGTGAAAGATTAACACAACAAGCAGGTACATTTTTTAAAGTAGCTCTTTTCAAAAACTGAGCAAGGGGCCAGGCACTACTCACAACTACAATGGCATGGGATCATGTTGTTCAAAAGGAACCAATAAATGGCTTCTTGAAGGACAGCCTTGCATTTGGGAAGGAGAAATGGCAGAAACTACTGAGGGGAATGTTTAAGTCACAGTGTTTCTTAGAAGCTCTTGTTCCTCTCTCTTGGGAGGGAGAGTTTGAGCACCCTCTTGCCTAGGTCAGCAGTTGTGTCCCTGCAATCACAGCAGAGCAGAGCTGGGGTTTGGATTGCTCAACTTTGCTCTCCTGTCAGGGAGTAGACAACATTTTTGTACTAGATGGGCAAGCACAGGGAAATTGGCAGTGGAGAAATACCTGAGAATTCAGTTCTAACTGGGATGGTGTAACAGGACCGCGTGTTCAGCGTAAGTCTTCATTTGGTAGAGGCCTTAACCAAAAGAACCCGATCCGCAAATAGATACAGGAGAACCCTTTGTCAAATCCTTCCCAAAAGCACTAATAAAGAGGCAGCCAAATTAACCTACATTCCTAACTTTATCTTATAAGTTCACCTAAGATGGATAGGATTTAGAAAAACCTAGAAGTCTAAACCACATGATTTTAAGCATGTGATTTTAAGCATGATTTTTTTCCTGAAAAGGACATATATTTGTGAGGGCCACACAGTTAACTAAATAAATTGTGTATGTTTCCTATTTCTCAGAGCGAGCTTTTAAGTGATGAAGTAGATGAAACAGTCAGCTTCCCCCCATCCCTGCCCAAACCATGACACAAGTAAATGGCAATAATAGTAGGATTCAGATAAAGATTGTTAAAGCAAAGAATCAGGGAACTAAAATTGATGAAAGAATTTATTAATTTAGATTTACAAAGGGTTATGTGATAAATCCCAACTAATAGTAATGGTGCTCTGAAAAAATGTAGTGTTTAACATCAGAATGTGACCTCCAGCATCCTTCTGCACAGGAAGGAGCCAACAGCTTAAGATGGTGACATGGCATAATGTAAAATTCAAGACAAAGGCACATGATGAATCATTAAGCTACCACAGATGAAATAACAGAGGCACCATTTACCAAACACATCTCCACAGAAACATTTTGCTACTTAGGTCTGGCGTACAAATATCTCCTGCTGCTTTAGTCACAATTATCCTACAAGCAACTTTACAAACCTGTTCACAAGATGACAAACAACCTTGGCAGTGGTCTGTGGACCAGAACTCATGAACTTGGTAAAGGTTGATGCTTTTGCCTACCTCCAACCTCAGCAACACAGCTAACCGAGCACAAGCAGCAGCAAACCCACATCCTCCCCTTATCTCTACCCAAATCCACTTGGATCACCTAACTTTGTTAGGGAAAAAGAAAAGTGAAAGTGAAATGGAGAGAAAAGAATGGGAATTACCCAATATCTCTAAAAGAAAGGTAAAGTCTGGCAAGAAAATAATGAAGTTGAAATAACTCGTGTGTAGTAAGTGCATATAATACAGTACTTTATCTTCAGCTCACACAGATCTCTAATTTAATAAACTCAGCAATTAAAAACCAATCGTAATGATACACAAGATATGTGCATGCTTCCCTCAGCTGAGCAACATCAGAAAGTTTCTAGCTCAAGGAATAATTAAATTTCCCTAAAATGATCTCATAAGGCTTTCCTGAACAGAGAAACAGGCCCACTCATTTGCTCTACTATGTGAGCAAATAAATTTATTTGAAACAAAGACTGATAGAACTTTCTTTTAGCATTCTGCACACTATAGATCGGTGTCCTGGTTTGAGGTAAAACGGAACCCTTTTTCTTTTCAGTTAAGCCTCTTCTAACTCTCTGAAACTAATGGTATATTTTTCAGATGGCATATTTTCTGTTCCTAGCAGATAAGGCTTGATGTTTACAGTTAATACCAAGGAATGGTAAGCAGAGAGCCTTATATTTATTGATATAACCAAGGTCAGCTGACTATTATGCCCTGTCAGAGGGTCAGAAGATGAAAAACCAAGGAGTTACACCTGTGGGGAGGAGCGGGCAGGACAGGTAACCCAAAAGTGACCAACAGACTATCCCATCACATTTGCATTATCCTTAGTATAAAAGCTGAGAGATCAAATGGTCACTTTCTCTCCTTCAGGGCCAGCATCCAAGGAGGACTCTCTCTGTTCATCTGCCTATGATCCCAATTCATGCATTCCTGAATCCAGATCCAGGGTCCAGTTCCCATCCATCATTGAATCCAGCATGGGACTTTCCCAGTACCTGAGTTTTTGGTTGGTTTTGGGATGGGTTTGGGGTTTTTTGGTTTGGTTTGGGTTTTTTTTTTTTTTTTCCCAATCAAACTTGAATTTCACTTTAGTAGAGACAAGATTTTGACTTGTACTTCATGGCAGGAAGACATCATGCAAGACAAAACAAGGTATGCAGCCACAGTCATAAAGAAACCAGGCCCACAGGTATCCCCACATTTCAAAATCAGGTGAATCAGCCAAACCCAGGCTCTGAAAAAAAGACCCAAACTATTTATTTATTTTGCCAGAGAAAAGGCCTATTCTAACAGCCAGGGAAGGTTACAGTCTTAATACTGGTGGTTTGCCTAGGAGGTGTACATATGCTTACATTAATAAAAGAAATGGCATTTTCCATATTGAACTTATAACTAGGTAAATGTAAATGTTGCTTTAACTATTTGCTCGATAATGTGCTTTTGAGACCCCCACATAATATTATAAATAAACCACATCACTTCCTAAGGGAGAAAAGGGCAGAAATTACTTCAACAAAAGAAGTGAATGAAAAACACGCTTTCCAGCTACAAACTTATATATTTCTGGTCAATATTTAATGGTATTTGTGTAACAATATTTCTGCAATTTAGTTTATACACCCTGTGCTCCACAGTCCCAATGAAAAAACACAAATAGCTACTTTCATTTGCAACAGTTTGATTTCTGAAAAGAACATAAAACTAACTACAATAAAGATGTGTTTATTTTTTTTAAGGCACCCTGCTGCTCAAGAAATCATTCTAGGAAGAAACCAGCAGGAACTGTACTTCTTTCTTAAGTTTGCAAGTACCAAAGTACAAATTTGTATTTTGCTTCTCCATTTGTTAGCTGATTAACATATGCACAGAGAATGAAAAGACAAACTAGAGACCTACTTTGATATTCCCATTCCCGCTTTATGTTGCAGCTGAGGGACCAGATACTCTGTCCCCATCCCAAACTTCAAAAGCCTCAAAAAGAAACGGTGATAATGGTATTATGGTGTTTGCAATTAAAATCTCTCGACCTCCTTGGTACAGACAGGTTCTGCCACTCAAGGGCAAGGGCTGCAACACTGAGGGAGCACTTCACATAGTGCTTCTGTAGTGCAGGGAAAAGGAAGCTCAGAGAAGAAACTTCCTTATGTTCCTGCAAGAAAGCAAGTTAACAGTAAATGGAGGCATATGAGCAAAAGAATAGTCCTCAACTGTGCTGAGTGAAAGCAAAATGAATAAAGTTGGCCAAGGGTCAAGTAGTTGTGTGAAGGAACTGTACTTTACAAACAGCAAGGTCACAGACAGAGAGCAAACGTGTGCAAGCCAAAAGACCAGTTCTGGTTTGGATTCAGGTGATGTTCAGAAGGCAGTAGAGGCCAAACAACAAATCTCCTCTTTGCATAAAGATTTCAATAGTATTGTGTTTGAGAAACAAACTTCTGCGTAACATTGCTACAAACACTAGGAGAAAGCTATTCCTTACTTCCCTCTCAGCACTCCTGACAGCCTGGTCAACAGTTCAGTAAGCATGAAAACAGGCTGCACCCCTACAGAAAGATCTTCCCCAGCAACAGTGTTGACAAAACACTGGAATTCAAACATGGGATCAAAAGTCTCCAAGTGACTATGTATCAGATGAGCCCCAGTGACTGTCTGAGAGTGCATTCTCACCCTACAGCAAAAGCTGCATAATTTGGCTTTATTCAGCCTGCAGCTTGAGCAGGCTAAGTTATGCTGGAGAAGACCAAAGTTACCCTTAATTCTGCACTTTGCACAACGTAGAAACATTGAGTCAGGTCAGCTGACATGTTATTTTGATAACCAAGGTACCTTGATAAATAAACATCTAAAATGCTCTAATGGGTTAGAGCAGAGACGCAGCTATCCCAGCATGCAGCCTCCGAGCTTCCCCAAGCTCCTCCAGAAGCCATAATTGCTGTTCTAGTGACAGCAGCAGAGACATTCCCATCTAGTCCTTTAGTATCTATTTATGGACAAGTTGTCCAAGAATCTACAAAAACTGTCTTTGAAACTGCCTGTGTCTATAGCCTTCTGCAACAGCAAGTTCCAGAAGTTCACTGCTTTACAAAGCAATATTTACGTTCTTCTGCTTTTGACAGTTACTGTCTCCTATTGTCATCAAGAACTCCCTTTTTCTAGCACTGCAAGATTTGGTGTAAACAGTTCTACAATCAGCTTTTCTACTATCTACTTATCCTGTGCTAATTTAATTTCTTTTGAAGTGGAAGCCTCCCACTGGTTTTTAGACAATGCAGTAAGCTACATGCATTCCACCTCCTCTATCCACACATCCACAATCCACTTACAGCAAGGCACTGTGGTTAGAATGCCCTTCTCCACAGTGGCACTGGCTTGTTCTCAGCAAATCATAATAGTTTGAGTTGAAGGGACCCTTAAATGTCATCTAGTCCAACCAAGCTGCAATGAGCAGGGACATCTTCAACCAGATCAGGTTGCTCAGAGCTCCATCCAACCTGACCTTAAATGTTTCCAGGGATAGGGCATCTATTGCCTCTCAGGGCAATC
>JAOXNG010000004.1:15232770-15245081 GCA_028566535.1 Scolopax minor
TCCCTCCAGCGTGTCAACTGCGCCACCAAGCTTGGTGTCATCAGCAAACTTGCTTAGGGTGCACTCTATCCCACGGTCCATGACACTGACAAAGTCATTAAATAGTACTGGTCCCAGTACTGACCCCTGAGGAACACCACTAGTTACTGGCCGCCACTTGTACATTGAGCCGTTGACTGCTAGGACAATGGGAAATGGCCTCAAGCTGCGCCAGGGGAGGTTTAAATTTTCTGTTAGGAAAAAATTCTTCACTAAAAACGTTATCAATCATTGGAAGAGGCTGCCCAGGGATGTGGAATGATTGCTATCCATGGAAGTATTTGAAAGATGGATAGACACTATGCTTAGGGACATGGTTTAGTGGTGGTTTTGGCAGTGTTACGTTAATGGCTGGAATTGATGGTGTCCTTTTAGGCAATTGTATGATTCTATGTGGCATTTTGGTATTTTTTCAGCCACTCTGGTGCAGGTCCATTCACCTCAGGTGAGAAGCCTGGGTTACTGACCCACGCAGTCCTCTGAACAGGAGCAGCCATAACAGCACCATGCAACTTTGCTAAGATGTCTTGCACTCTGCTACAGCAAGATCCTGAGGAACACAAGGTACGGCAGCCTTCCAGCATAGCTGCTGCTTGACAGCTCACTCTCATGCCCTGCTCTGAGTTGTCTCAGCAGTGATCCTGTGGTTATCAACATTAACAGGTTGCTTTGGTGCCAATTTATGCATCCCAGGTTACCATATAGCAGGAAAACAATTCATTCACAAGAGAGAGCTGTACAGCACTAAGAAAATGAAAAAGAGAAGCAATGTAATTTTCTCCTTCTGAGGAGCTGGATAGGATCATGGCTTGTTATGGATCTGGCTTCTACAATACCAGCAGTGGGGACTATTAGTATAATCTACTCTCCTTTGACCAGTTGGTACAGTTAGCCTAGATTTCTCAAAACCATAAATAAAATTTAACACCGTATTATGGTTAAGGGCATTATCACAGGTTTCCATGGCTCATCCAGACACCACACCACCGCAATCATATAGCTACAGACATATTAGGTGATTCTAAAAAATAAAAATTAAAATCTTGTCTTAGTCCTTCCTTGTTTCACCAGCATTTTCACAAACACCAACCCAGAATTTTATGGACATATTGCAAAAGGAAATAAGTTGTTCATTAAAATAGCACTTTTCATTGTATTAGAAAAAAGTAATTTAAAAGTAAAGCATAATACTCATCAAGAGCTGTTTAAGAAACCTCTGCTAAGGGACTCTGTTCCTGATGAAAGGACAATCATCATATCTGAAAGCAAAATAAAAGCATCTAATTTGCATATAAGTTCTCAGTCTACTAACAAATGAAACTTTAAGGGTAACAGGTAGGTCCTCAGAAGAAGCTCCTGACACACTTCAGCATCTTACTTCAGCTTTCCCGATCTTGCCATGAGAGGTATTATTAGTTATACTCTTTCGCTCATGTGGCAAGTCCTTAAGACTATATCAAAGCTTTTTGATGTACTCTTTTTTCTCCCCATATCAACTCAAATATTACCTCCCTAATTGTAGCTTCAGTGGACAAATAAGGGAAATAAGCGCCAGGGCAGGTGTCTGAAAAGGACTATCCTGCCCTTCACAAACTTAAGCCACAGACAAAGTTCCTTTTGCACAGAGGACTCACTCCAACTTTCTCACAAGGATTTTATCAGGGTTATCTTTGAAATGAAATATCTTTCTGATATGAAACAGAAATCTCATTTGAAAATAGGTATTATTTAAAGTTTACTCCACTTTTCATGGATCTTCTAGTCAAGGATCAGAACAGAATTGTTGAAAAACAGACACTAAGGAAATTCAAAAACATATCCGCAAAGCCTTGTCAGACTGCAGTCCCAGACAACTAGAGAACATGGAGCAGCTCTCCAAAACTCAGAGAAGTTTTGATATATTGCTTTATATGTCACATTAACACATACTTCCAAGATGCATTAGCCTATCTGGAGAAAGACTTATACTGCACTTTGTATAAAGACTTTTACAGCTCATAATAACAGTAGGGTGATTATAATGAACCTTCTCAAGGCAACTTTTAATAGTTTTAGAGCTGCATATTTATAGTCAGACAAAGAAGGTACAATGTCTTGCTTTTGTAAATTTGGCTAATTTTAAACACTCAAAGTAGCTTCTAATAGGTGTCATTATGAAGAAGTAGCTGCAAATTTCTGTGGATTCACTTTTTCTTTTTGGAGTGGAAGATAATAGACATGTTAGCAAATTCAAAGGCTTATTTCCTGTGCTGAACTTAAGAGTAGAAAACCTTTATTATATAACATATATTGTATCTGTATATTTTTAACATTGTAAAAGGAGTTTGATTACTTTGTATGCTAACTTACACCCAAAGAGAGTTTAGAAAACAATGATCTTAATGTAGTGGTAAATACAGCAGTTTGAAGAATATCCTTCTAACAATAGTAGAAAGAACCGTGTTTTATTGCATTCCCATGACACTGCCAAGCAGTGGCAGCAATAATCCTTCATCACATTGTATAATGAAAAAGCACTACAACTTAAAAAAAAAAAAAAGTGACATTTACTGTAGTTTTCCTTTAGAGTGCTATAAAATGCAACCACATTCACATGACAGCATGTGTGTGTATATGTGTCTCTTAATAAAGCTTCTCTGAAGGGCAATACAGCACATACCATGGAAACTGGTTGCCATGGAAAGAATGTTTTTTAGTGGATAGCAAAAGAAATGAGGGCTTGCTTCCCCCCCTCAATTTTCTTAAAGAAAAAAAATAAATTAAAAATTCAGTGTAACTATTGACATCAGCAGAGTTATTCCTGAAAAACATATGAATGAACAATCCAATACTTGCATAGCAGAGAATTTTTGGCATTCGGGCTGTAGTGATCTGTATAGCCCTGTATTTTCAGGGCAGCTATCCCTCATACCACACGGCTCTGCAGCCGACCCCCCTCAGGCATGCTCGTGACATGTGTCCTTCGAAACACAGCAGGGGCCAGAGCCACAACGAGATGCAGGAGAGCGGATTCACAAAGTTGTTGTTCAGTCCTTATGCAGGAAGTGCCAGAAACTTCTACCTGCCAGATCTTTTCTTTGCTCAAGTATGAAACATTTTCTCTTAAAATGCATGTGGTGTTACAAGCCAATGAAAAACATAAATCAAATTAACTTAAAGCATATTGGTTTCCAGACATGCTTAAAATGAAGTCCAAATTGATGTGTTTCATCTACCTTATTCATTTAAATGGCATTCTTGATGTCCTCACGTTACCGTAATCTCCAAAGCACTGGACAAACAAGTACATTTGTTTATCTTTATCACTCTTTCCTTACTAAAGAACGGGGTTTTATTAAAGAGATCAATCACCTGTGTACAGTTTAATAGCCTGAGCTGTGCATGTAAGACAGAACTTGCTTCAATAGCCCACAACTCCCAAAGTATAGAGGGGCATGTAAAACCATTTGTTGCTTTAATAAAACTAAATTTTTCTCAGAGCTAGCAAGTACCCTATTAGAATTAGTAATTTGAGACAGAAAAGCAGTGCTTAAAAGAGACCAATTCTAATAAAAGGAGCAGAATCAATCCTGTTTTCTTACCTCCATGAGAGCCCTATGCTTCTAACCAGAGACACAAAAACACTTTACATGCTTAATGCACTGCCTTTCTCTTATTGAAACACACTTACTGTGAAAGCAGTCTTTTGAGGCTTCTAGCTGTGTTGAAGTAATTGGAGGATTGCTGCTTCTAATGAATGGTCTCCTTATAATGGAGGCCAAAGTGTTAAAAACTTAATGTCACAGGCAAAAAGTACAAAGGAAAGCTTTTTGGCAACACTGATGAACAACCTAAAATACTCAGTTTTTACTAAAAGACTGTATTTTTTACTAGAATACTGCTGTAGTATAATGAGGTTATGTCAGCAGAGGAAATAATGTTACGTACTAACACTGCTGGATGTTACCACAAACTGCCACAGACATCCCTTTGATGATGAAAGTATGAAAAAAAAAATATCTAATATTAATCACACCTTTGAAGACCTTTCACTTTTTTATAACCAAAAGAGTTGGTAAGCAGCTCAGCCCCAAAATTGTCCTTCTACCTGTATTACAGTGAGGAACAGAAACTTCCTCATTAGATGAAAACTTGTAGTTCATTAACTGGCAAGATTTTGAGAGTTCTTATTAATTTTTGAAATACTTAGCTTTATATAAAAAAAAAAATCATCTGTTTAATTTGGGTAAAAACTCCCTTTAACTGCCTACTTTGGTTAAGTAGTAGTTTTAGCAAATGGACATGGTATGCAAAGCAACTGCTAGCAGCTGTAACATGAAAGATAAAAGTTATTGAAATAACATTTTAAAAGAAAATAAGCCCACTATAAGTAATAGAAACTAAAAAGCCACTAAGGTGAACAAGAAGCACTTCACAGATTTTGAAAGTAAAGCCGAAAAAGGAGAAGAGAACCCATCCTTCATCTCCTATCAGCTGTTCCTGTTGCCAGTGATTATGGCAATATTTCACAGAGAACATATGGCAATGTTTATAGCCATCAGGCAGTATTTCACAGAAGCTGCGACACCATGTGTCCACCAACTAGCCTTTCTGATTGCAATTAATTAGAGAAGAAGCAGGAGGCACTTTTTAAATAACATTAAGTCTCAGAGATTCCTGAAGTTCCATGGCCCATGTACAAGACTAAGTGACAGAAAAGTCTATTAAAATTGTAACAAGCCTAGTACAGCAAGTCTGTCCTTGAGGAACAAGACCTAATAAAAAAAAATATACTCTTTAAGGAGCGTAAGAAAGAGCAGAAGTATAATAAGCCATTCAGGGTGGTATCTTGGAAGCCTGCAACAATAGGGAAATATTTGAAGACCTTTAACAGGCCATTTTATGAAACAGATTCTGCAGAAAAGCTGCCACAGTGAAAGCTATAGCAGTTGTTTTATAGTTGCCAGACCCAAAAGGATGTGTAACAGAATTACATGGGGATCTATTAAGGAGCTGAGACTTATGAAATACACTGTGGTAGTCATTTATGATTCCTATTTTAATAAAAGCAAGCAAGAGAGGAAAATTAAGGATAATAAACTACCTGATCGGTTTTCATACAGAAGGGGAAAGCTAAACTTTCCCAGACAGCCCCTGCTGTTGAACCTGGCACTTTCAGGTAGCATTGCTCAGGGATAAAACAGTGGTAGGGGTAGGCAGCACAGTCCTGCTCTGTAGCACCTTCAGCAGCACTGCAGAAAGTACTGCAAACTATAGCACAATTCCTGATAAAAAATAAAAACCGTTGCCATCACAGAGGCATTTTCCCAACTCAGTCTGATCTGACCCACTGGGAATGACCCTGAAGAATCACATAAGCTCAAAATCGCACCAGAGCTGATGCAATAGGTGAGGCATCAGTCAAAGCTGATGCTGAGAAGTTCAGCATCACATTCCTAAATTTGGGATTGACTCATAACATCCTCCCTCCCTTACTGAACATCTTTGCCCCACACAACCTGTTTCCCTGCTGCTCCTTGTCTCAAGCTGGGATATTTCCTGAAGACATCATAGAGCAAGATCAGGGGAAAACTTGTCCAGCTGTAGCCTTAACAGGGCTCCTTTCTGCCAGTTCTCTGAGCTCTAATCATATAACTGAGTTCACCCTGCAGCTCTTCCCACAGCTGGGGTGCAAATGCATCTCCGTCTTTTCTCTCAAGACTCTTATTCTCACAAAACTTTCAGAAACTCAATACCCTAGAGATCTCTCTCCACCTGTCAAATTTTGCTAAGTTGGCCAGCAACCTCAGAAGTTATTAAAACACACTAACAGTGAAGTCATACAAGTCTCACTTCCTTAAGAAAGAAGGCTTTTAAAACATGTCTACCATTATATTGTTATTTTAGCATTTCTTTAATTTCCCCAACCTCTAATTTCCTCTAACCTCTAATTCTTGTTACAGAATTTTCATCTTGTGACTTTTTGAGACACAGAAAGCACAAACAGTGGTGGTAATAATGAAAACATTGATATTTATTAGTCTTAAGAGCAAAATTTGACATTACACCCATGGTAGATCTCAGAAAGGCAATCTAATGGCCACAATACACCTGCCTAATTTTAATACAATAACCTAGGATCTGTTCTTACAGATGTGACATGACAGAAAATACTTTTAAACATGTTTAAAAGTATGTCAGATTGTTGTGATGAGTAAAAATCCCTCCGTCAGCACCGGCCAGATTATTTCAAAACTGCAGATGCAATCAACACCAATCAGTGGCTAAATATGAGACACCATTCCACTTGTTGCTACATTTGCACAATGACAATAGGGTAACTTTTAAAAGAAATTAATAAATATTGAAATAAAATAACAGCTAGCAACTCCACCATCCTTGTCTACCCTTTCCTAGGAGCAGAGTTAATATTTTGAGCTGTGCATGCAGAATGCTTTCCAGGTTTGTTTTTAACAAAAAAAAAAAAAAAAAAAGCTCACAGCTGCCACCTACTTAACAGCCGTACTAAAGTTCATGACACAACTTACAGTGGCTTCTCTAGAATTTAAGAGGAACATCAATGCTGAAAGAAGATTGTAATATATTCCTTAATAAAGCACATTCCAATGAAAAGATGAAAAATAGAGCTCAGAGAGAAGCTCTGCTGCCATCAATACAGCACCATCCTATTACTTGTTATTTTTTAAGAAAATAGCACAATTTCAAGAGCTGTAAGTGGGGATCACCTTCCGCAATTAAATCCCTACTTTCTCCCCTTTCAAAAGGCACCTGCATGTGTTACTTCCCATGTAGGCTGAGATCTGGACAGAAAGGCACCCAAACCATGCCCCGTGATGGTCAGAGGTGCCCACACCTGCAAGCTCTCCATTCCGTGCCGAAATTCAAGCACAATATAAGGAGTAGCTTACACCTTGTAGTTGATCCAAGCCAGGTCCCGGATGGGAGCCTGGGTATGGGCAGGGGCACCACTGCCTCAACCTGAGCCTTTACCAACATTGGCTCAGCCTTGGATATGGCCCACTGCATAGAATTAGTGTCTAAAAAAAAAAGTAATCCTAAAAGCATTAAGGATTTCAACATGAATGAGATGGCATACTCAGAGATATTCTACCTCTCATACTGGCTGCTCAGGAAAGAGAAGTAGGTGAAAACTAGAAGACTAGTTTGTACCCCAACTGGCTAAAATAGTAAAACTCTAATTTGTCCATAAAACACTAGTACAGCTTTCTTTTACAGCCAAAACCATGGCAATAGTTATCCTTGTAATATTCGCGTTAGCAGAAAATCACATCAATAATAATAAAAAAAAAAGTTATCCATGAAAAAGCCACAATTTGAACAGAGCTCATCTGAATCTCAGCACCCTGTACCAGCCATCCTCCTCATGCCAGAGACCCATCCTCAATGACAGACACACATGACTTTTTCATTCATGATTTTTCTCCATTTAAATCTACACTTCACTCTGAAAAATAAAAAAAAAAATCCAAACACTAAGGTGTACAACATGGCATGCAAAATGTTAACAACTGGTGGGGAATTATTGATTCCAGTCCATCACCTGATATGCTGTCAGTCCACTGAGTGATCAAATCACTAGATGAGAATGAAATGGAAAAAATAACGTGGTTGTGGTAATCACACCTCACACCTCTTGGCAACACTGAAACCACCCCAAGGAGCTAACAGAGCAGCTGATGGTCGGTACCAGTACACGTGGCCTGTCCATACTGTGTCAGAGCCTGGGCTCTGTTCACATTGCAAAAGTGAAAAATAATTTAGAGCTCTAAAGGTTCATTTCGATGAACAACTGACTTTTATCATATATTAGAGCTCCATAAAACACAAAACACGGACACTCTACAAAGCATTCACTGATCACTCCCAGAATTTATTTTTACCAAGTACAAGTACCACAGCACTAAGACTTAATTTAATTACCTTTCAGCTAACACAGCAGCGAGAGTTAAAGTTGAGTTGAAATTTAAAGTTTTCCTGCTTCCACAGAGAAGCCATGAAAAACTGGATTTGATATGCCCTTCCTACACACACCTTGAAAAAGTCAAGTTGAGAATGAACAAGTCTGAATTTCCAGTTCTTGTTTAATGAGGCAAGTTATGTTTAAATAGTTCAAGTAATTCTTGTACAGCTCTTCTACAACTTCCAAATTGGAAGAGCACACGATTCACTCTGAATCCAGAAAGGACTGCATCTTCAACACAGTTCACTTAAAGACATACCTAAGCATAACATGCTATTATCTGTATTACCTTTAACAAGAATAAATGGATAATATAAAATATATCTTGACAAATACATCCTTTTTATGCTTATGCAACTTGACAATATCCTTATTTCCTTGCACAGGCTATTTAGAAGGGAGTGCTATTATCAGATGTTACAGGCTGCTCTGTCACCTTTGCACATATCACAAAGAGGGCATAAGAAATCTTAGCTGGAGCCATCCTAACCATGACACTTGAGATTTTTTGCCTAGAATATTAAAATAAAATAAAAAAAAAAAAAGTAAGCTAAATTGAAAGCAGTTTTTCCTGTAAAAACAGTTACAGAAATCACTCCAGAAATATTATTCTGGAAGAATTTTTAAATATTCTTTATCAATTCTTATTTCATTCTTCACTTGCTGTTTAAATGATGCATTAGTCCTAGCAGCCATGTAGAATGCCATTACTAAAGGCAAAGTATCTCCTAGGTCGAACTGTCTGCTGTTTAAGTCACACCAGGAGAGATTATGGTTTATATGACATTGTTATGTTCAATAAATAAAAACAAACAAAAAAATCTAGAGAAGAAATGTAAAGTATAGCAGTCTTAAGCATTTGAATACGAGGGAGAGAGTAACACAGAATATTGCTAGCAGAAGATTCTAATGAAATAACATACAAACAAAAAAAAACAAGAATAAAAATGAAATTTGTTGTCTTTACAGATAAAAATTTTCATTTGGTATTTTTTCCTAAAGGAATGGCCATTTCAATAGCATTTCTAAGAAAATTTTTTTCTCCCTTTTGAATAGCTACTTCAATTAAAACTATCTTAATAGATTCTTCTTTTTCTAACCCTAAAGACACTTTGGTCAAGACTGAAAAAATGAAGATCACGAATGACTGGAGAAATCCAGTATTAAGAAAAAAAAAAAAGGCAAAACCCACTTTCCAATAGACAAAGAATTACCAAGAGGAAGAAATGTGAATCCTACATTATTCATCTTAACAAAGTTTAAAAACTAATCTAATAATACCAACTATATAATTAGACATCTAAACTTTTTGTTCAGGGCCAACTAGATCTTCATTATTTATTTCAAAGTTATTCCCCTCCTCCTCAATCGACAACAAAAAAAATTACATTAGGTTATGTTTAGGACTTTAAAGAAGAAGAACGAACTTTATCTTGAGCTCCCAACAGAAAACTTTCTTCAAATGAAGATTTAAGACCATTATATACCTTCTGTAAAACAGTATTTACTTAGACTTTGGACAGTGATAAATGGGGCACTCACCACCTTTGCTAAACTGTCCTAAAAATGATAGTTTGTCAAATGTTTTGAGGCCAGTCCTATCACAATTATATCTAGGCTATGATGGGCAGATCAAAATGTTGAAGCTTCTGAATTTGGAGACCTGCAGGGTCATGGTTGTACTGTACTCACGCAAAGGGCACAAGTAACTCTTTAAGACACTTCTAAAAGAGCAGCAGGGTTGTGCCAAGATGCTGAGCTGTAAAACAAACATGAAAGGGTCAGAGGAGAAGGGGAAGGTCTATTTTGATTTGGGTTTTTTTCCACCAAATACTACTTTACAAATGAAAAATACTTGTGTGACCCCAAAGGAGGACAGTGCATTTCACAGTTATTTAGCAGCCACCCGGTACATGGCAGCAGAGAAACCATTTTTCACTATTAGCCTGAGAAGCCAGAATTTACATGTTGGCCAAAATTGGAACATACTGGTAACTGGCATCTCAGAAGATCTGGAAAGCAGATGAAAAAGGAATACCTTGTGTGTATTTATGTACGTATATCAGTGGAACTTTGTGGAAACTATGTCCATAGCACTATTTCACATACAATTGAAATGAAAGAGCTCCAACAACTTTCCCATCATTAAAGACATCTTGTTGCTGATTCTTTTATACTCCAAATGTTTTTTGTTATTAAACATAAAAGCCTAGACCGTATTTAATCTCTAAGTCTCCTGAAATCAGGCTTTCACAGAGATTTGTCTTCTTACATTAACATGACAGTAACACAATTTAACTTTATGTATGCTATTTAGCAGGTTTGGAAACACTACATTTTGTAGGAACAGTGGCAAACTAGTACCAACTAAAAATATCAGTGTAGTTCCATAAGCTATAAACCATGGTTCCTGCCAATTACATTTTAGCTTCACTACAGCAGAGCAGGTTTAACTATGGCAAATTTTGGTAGGCCAACTTGGCTGGCTGCTCCGGCCTCCCCTACACAGCCAACTAGCCTTTCAGTGCTAATCCCATGTTCCTTTGAAAGCCCTTGGAGAAAACTGCTCTTTCCCACATTTGATCTTGAGAAGATTCCAGAGAGTTTTCAAGCTATTTTACCACCCTCCTAAAGTCAGCACAAGCAGACATGACAGCATCTTTTGCTTGGACACTTCAGTGAACAGAAGCTTTCTTTGGACCTCCTCTTCTATTTAGCTTCCCACATTCCCTATTCCTAATTTGAGATCCAGTATGGCAGAATAAGCATGGCTGCTCCTTAAAAAAAAAAACCTGATGAAAATGTGTCTCCTTCCCATCAAAGCTGATCCCACTAATCAGGATTCCATTCCTGAAATCCTATAGCACACTCCACCAGCTCATACTGCAGAGATAATTTTTTCACCTGCTGGAGGCAGCAGTCAACTCTTGAGAAACAGGGAACAAAATCAAGAACCCATGCATTATCTCCATTTGCTTGCATGGAGCAGTCATGCTTAGAGTTTTGGAATGACAAGCTTAAGAGAACTTTAACATGCCAAACTAAAGATTTTTCAGTGAGTCTTCTCTTTTGTACTGTTTAAAAATCATGTCTATTTTAGGTCTTTGGTATTGTGATGGTTGTTTTGCCCAAACATCTCATCTGCACTGAACTAATTCTGTACAAGTATCCATGGGCATGTTTAACAAGTTTTAACAAATGGAGTAGGCATCTTGCCAGTCACAGCTGAATAGCAACAAAATCTAAACACAGACATTAAGGAAAAATTTGTTATTTCAGAACGAAGTGGGAGGAAATATTTCTGTGAAGATTTTTTGTTTTGTGTTTTGGCTTTTGGGGGTTTGGTGGCTTTTTCCCCCCCCCCCACAATATTTCTGTAACACCTTAAGGATTAACAAGGAAATATCCAACCTTAGCCAGACATAAACATAAGGAAAACACATCAAACATAAGTATCATTACAGGTGCACAATGTAACAAATTATGATTTGCTTTCTGGCAAACAATTTGCATTTTAGCATTTAGCATAGTTCTTAAACTTTTTTTCCAGTGGAGTTATGTTTGTTGGGTTTGTTTTAAATAACCTATTTTCACTCTGGATACTTTCCTCCCTTTAGAGGTGCACTCTATTTCATGCCTGAAGGCAATATTAAGGATTTGGAAAAAAAAAAAAAAGTGATCAAATTGAATCACATTCTCAATATTTTAGGCTCATTATGTCAGCATTTTAGAACAAGAAGTTACCCACTCCTTTAAAATGAACAAACACAAGATAGTAAGATGTTGAAAAATACAGAAACAGTTTTTAGAAATGTCATTGATTTATAAAGCAAGAAGTTCACATACTAGCACAGAAACTCAAGTTAAATGTTAGCTGTACCTATTTAACTTTGACAGCCAGGGACCCCTACACTGCCTTCTCTTATCTTCTGTGTTCAGGTTTTCAGTCCTGTTACTATTAACATGTCAGTTTCATTTATTCCCAGGAAGTAATTAATCCTGATTACCTTAAAACTATCATTTAACCAGGCCACACACATCTTTCTTTCCATACTTTGTGTGTGTTTTGGTTTTAAGGACTATTTGGTAAGATACACATTGCCTAAAGTTACATACCTTTTGGTGGGCCAAAAGTTGCTTAGAACATTACTTAGAAGCTTGCATTCTGTTTTCCTAAACCTAGAACCCTCTGAAATTCTAAGAGTTTTGTAAAGAAAGTGTTAAGGTTTGGGCCAGACCAGCCCCTGAAACGAACAACAGATGATCCACTCCAAATGATTTGGGAACAACC
>JAOXNG010000004.1:15251899-15262325 GCA_028566535.1 Scolopax minor
CAAACATCAATTCCTACCATCTCTCCCTTTGCTCAGGCAATTCTGTAGTATTGGCAGCTCTTGAGGAAAGCCCATTTTTTTCAGTGAAATCTGCTATACATGACCTTCTACTTGACTCTGTTTTAACGGTCAACCCACTGTAGTAATGTTGTAACCACAGCTC
The DNA here is from genome assembly GCA_028566535.1 of Scolopax minor. Lineage (NCBI taxonomy): Eukaryota > Metazoa > Chordata > Aves > Charadriiformes > Scolopacidae > Scolopax > Scolopax minor. The sequence goes on from JAOXNG010000004.1 coordinate 15,252,063, forward strand.
TTGGGGACAGTCACCCACAGTCCTGCCCTATTCATGCTCACAGTGCATTCCTTACTGCAAACCTTGAGCCTAGCCCCTACAGCCAGCCATACTTCTCACCTATCACTTTGACAGCAAACACTTTCCCTTGAGCTACTGCTTCAGAAGCACAAATCCCAGCTCTTAATTGGACACTACCTTGGGTTTCTGCTCTTCCTCTGGTCATTTCACCTGCCTAGATAACTTGCTCCAAACCAAATCTGACTGTCACTTGTTCAAGTCATTAAAAACACCCCTCAGCTGAATTTATAGTATGGCTTTCATTGCCAGTGAAATCTAAACCAGTAAACTCATACTTTACTGTCAATCTCTGGGATCTTTAAAATTCCAGAGACCTGATGTGGCAACAGGCACATGCTCCTCACTAGCATTCTTCAGGTGAAAGAAACCAGTCATAGTATTTTGTACCCAGTGAAGCTCTGCATGCATAAAAGGAAACGCAAAAATTCAAAGTGAAAAGGACAACATATGGGCTGTGCCGGCCATGCCTCGGCCTCAGGATGTGTTGCCCAACAAGACAGGAAGCACAGCCCACAGGAGCTGAATGATATTTTGTACCAGAACAGCACAAGCTGGTCAAGCCTCACAGTGAGCAGAAGAGTAACCAAATGTTATCTCTACCCTTAGACAAACACAACCTTCGTGCCTTATGCAAAAGGGCAGAGGCAGAGAGGATGTTGGCAGGGCTGGGTTTTCAGAGTATTTTCTCCTTCCAGTTCTTGTCTAGATTTGGATTTCCCCAGAGCTCTCCTGTCCCAGGCTGTACAGCCCAGTAGCTATAGCCGCATCAGTGGAGAACAAGACAACACAGAGCTGCCAACAGAGTTTTTACAGCCTCATCCAGGGGAAGGAGAGGGCACAAACAGAAGCCCTTCAAGGTGGAAGCAGCCATAGATTGCTGCTAAGAAGTGGTGCAAACTATTTACTTCTGTTTACTTCTGCCCTTCCTCGTCCACTCTGGGCTTGATCCTGGGAGTCAGTTTTCAGGAAGGAGGAGCAGCTGCCTATGACATACTCCCACAAAGAAAGCTTTGCAGTACTTACCAACCTATCCCACGATCTCCTGGGGACAAGAGGACTTCGTGCTCTGAAAAGTTCAACTAAGACACCAAGCACCATAAGAATGCTGTGTCCATGACCAAGCACTAGCTATATTTTGTGACTGTGTCAATGTCTTTTCTTTCCTCTTTACTTTTTCTTTACTTTTTTCTTGTCTGTATCTGCTACTGCCTTGGCCTTTGATATGTTGGTGAAACGATCATGGCACCTTACACATTTCTGTAAAATAAAATTAAATTTATTTAAAAGAAAATAAAACAACACTTATTTCATCTGCTTTCCTCTAAGCATAGAGGGTACGTTGCTCATGACATCCAGCCATCAGGGATCATGTTCTGGCTGATGGCACACAACATTCAACATGTAACATCTCCAATATAAGTTTGCTATCTTGAGCATTTTTAAGCTTATTTTTGTGAAGAGAAAGAATCCAATAAGATACTTGACTATATTTTTTTACAGCAGAATGGATCTGTAGCCTGTACCCCTTGTCCAGGAGACTGTTCCAGCTACTGAAAAAGCACAGTCAGGATGCAAGAATGACACTGTATTGAAAACAGAGGTGAAGACATGGATCAGCTGGGAAAAACAGGCTTGCTTTAGCACTACCTATCACCTCATGGACCACATCTGGGCTGTGAGATACCCCCAGCGTGGTGCCATGGCACTGCCCTGTGCACCGGAGCCATGTGGGCAGCGGGGAGGCCACCTCACGTTGGTCCAGCCACCACCCCGTGCCATCTCTTAGCTGCATCTCCTGCACCACTCTAGCCTGTCTGCTGACAGGGGAGATGACTGATTAAAGTGACAGACAGGGTTTCAATCGAGAAAGGAGCTTGTTTTAGCACAGGCCTGTCTACTTCAGTAAATCTCTGGTTTTATCAGCTCTGTGCAACTGGCTCGTTGAGACCCAATGGTGGCAGTCCATCTTCTCGCAGTCCCTTGTCAGTGACAGCCCTCAGGTGCCTAAGCATGCCAGGCTTGATACGAGTCAAACCCTGCTGCAAACAGAGATTAACCTGCAAAGTCATGCAGGGCTCTTTTTAAGTGTATTCTAGCCAGGCACAAGCAGACTACAGACTGCATCAGACTTGGTAAACTTTCTTCAGCTTCTCTGAGTCCTGCATCATTTGCATTCGCTTTAGAGGCTGAACAAAAAAAAAAAAAAACCAATGACCCAGGCAGCCTGGCTACTGCATAGGATCCATGTGAGCAAAAGATTTCTAAATAGTCTTTGTATAACTGAGTAGTTTGTCAGAAAACACTGGAATGGCTTTCAAAAATCTGCATAGCCATGTAGAAGATTAAATATTAATAGATTTAATATTAAAATATTTGATTAAATTAATATTAATTCACCATTAAATTTTAAAGAGTTTCATATTTCATAAGAAAATCACAATGAAACTACCAATAGGGATTTAACACATGAAACCAATTACACAAGATCATTAAGCAACACCTCAAAAAGCAATCAAAAAAATTTGCTTGATAAAGACGAATTAAATGAATTCTGTTTATAAACAGCACTGTTTGTGCAAGTTCTCACTGGAAAGGAGATTTGTCCTTACTCACAAATCTTTCATGTATGTTACTAGAGCATTAATGTATTAGTCTTCTTAAGTATTTAATATGCATGGATAGTCTCATCTTTTTTCAATTTTTTCCTTCTTTCCCTTTATGTATACTTTAAAATATCAAGTGTTCATTAAGTTTGGATTAGTTTTCTTTTGCCAAAAAAACAAACAAACAAAAAAAAAAAAACAAAAGAAGAGTAAACTCTCTGAATTCTTTCTGTGATTATTGGATAAAGCTTTCCTAGAGAGGCTGGCTTACTGACAAGTGAAGACAAAAGCTTTGATTGCACTCAATTATCTTCTGACAAAGCAATGGGGAAAACGACAGAGCTTTTTTTCAAGTGGGTCTACTCAATTTTTGCCAGAAAGTGAACTTCTTGCAGATCCAATTTTCCTTTCTATAAGTACACCTCTATTTCCTCTATCAATGTTGTTTTTAAGAGTTCATTTTGATATGACCAGATTCATTTAAAGCATAAGCAATAGATTTTGTTCAGTTATTCCATCTCATTTTATGTTTTTACAAAACACTCTCTCTTTTGTCCTTTCTCAAGTATTCATAATGCCCAAAAAACCAGTCAGAACATTATAGCCAGTTCACTTCAGGTGTGAGCTACCAGCCTATAAAGTTACAATGCAAAATATCCTTCAGTGTAGCACAATGTTCCCAGGCTTAAATTAATTTTCAATAACATTAAAATCTTGTTTGTATAACTGACAACACTGGAATAAAGTAATGCATGGGGTTTTATAATTAGGTAAAGCCATTGCTGTTTAGAGTCAGACGGTGCCCGTTTACAGTTCAATAAACAACTTGTCACAGCTGTTTGGTCAGAGCAGACCTAGATGTCAATGGAAACAGTTAGCACTGAGGTAGCGAAATAAATTGGTCTCCTGAGTAAGTAAATTGAGCAGCAATGTGAATATGCCTCATCAGTAAAGACTGTAATTTACAAAGGCTTTGTAAATAGTATTTTATATACACTGACATTTAAGGAAATGCTTTGCCTTCTCTTATGTTAAAGTTTAACAACAGTCTTTGGACCATAAGTTTTATATGTATTAATGTAGACAATACAAAATAATGCCAGCAATTACAGCAAAAAAAAAAAATTTGAATATTTTTCTCAATAAATAAATTCAAATAATTATATTATGGTGTGTTTAACATTAGCCATGTTAGTTTTACCATTTGGAAGCACCCAAGAGAATCAGACTGAATACTAACATCCTTCTAGCCAAGACATAGTATAATTTCTCAGCTCTACCAGCACCACCAGTGTGCAATCACCAGTGAAAGCTGATATATGTGCACACACCATTACGAAAACAGAACACAAATTTTAACTTTGAGTATGATACAATTTTATCCTTACTTGTCAAATGTTTAAAATTACTTGGAATTTCAGCAGCCAGTCCAGCCTAAACCATAACACTTGTGAATAATCTCAGGAAAGTTGATAGTATTAGGCAAAAACATATGCATTTCTATAGCCAATGCTTCTTACTTTTTACTTGAGTGGAATTCACTAAATGGCAAAGACCACAAATGATGCTGGACAGCTTGCAGACTTACAGCTGTTCAAAGGAAGTTTCAGGTTTGATGAACATCTACTGTCTTAAGAAAAAAAACCACCAAAATTAAGAAATCAGTATCCATGTGTGTGCATATATAGATATATACACATACATGATAAACTGCAGCTGCTCAAAATCATGAAAATCCAAGTACAAAGATTGCTGTTAATACTGCACTCATTTGCAATAAAATAATCATTATTTCTGGCCTGTGTCTAGCCTGATGAAAAACTGATGGATTGCATTTTCTAGAACAGTTCCCAAACCAAAGGACATCAACAATGTTATTATTTTGATGGAAATAGTTTGCTTAGCCCTAAATTAAATTTCCATTTTAGCACATTAATCCACGTACATCTATAAAAAGAGGTGGTGGGTGGGTGGAGAACAATAGCATTAGTAGAATTATACATAATTCTAGAAAGAATTAGAGAAACATTCTGTCTTGCTATTTCCTTTATTGTTCATAATATGTATCCTTTTGACATTTCTAAAAAGGAAGCAAAAAATATCTATTAGGTTTCAAGTCCAAAGCAATTAATCATGTGAAAGCTATTGAACTCTCTTAAAAGTTACCTCTTCAAAATGCGTAACATGTTTGTTCCTAAATTATCATTGTTTTATTTCAATGCTATTTATAAATGACTTATTGAACCACAATGCCTTTTAGTTTCAACTCGTACTGTAATTTCTAAAGCTTCTGAACTCAGTATGCACTACTAACCCAAGACCATGTTTTTCTGCTCTTTCCAATACAAATGTAAACCACTCCCTTTTGTACAAATCACAATACTTCTTTTCAACAGTCCAGAGAGACACGGAGGAAGTTTGCTCTTGTTTCTTTGGAGTTAAGTCTTACATCTTCTATCTTTTCCCCAAAATATCAAATTAGTGGACTTTTATTCTAATTCAGCCCCATCCTGCAATGAAATGAAAGGTTCATTTTACTTGAGAACAGCTAGTTTCTTTCGGAATGAATCTCAGAAACCAACTCAGGCCCAACTAATTACAAGCAGGTTTTTTAGAACATAATACATATGGATAATTTCAATAGAAATCTCTGCAGGAAGAGAAGAACTGTACATTACTGTGGAATACAAGTGACAAGATCATTACAAGCTCCCTGTGCCTCCCTTAACACCTCAGTACTGTTCTCCTTCAATTTCTGTGTCCTTTTTAAATTCAAAGACAAATGTCATAGTTTCAGTTCTTCTCTCACTTTCTGTCCCTACTATGTTAGAAAATTAATTCTTTACTGTATCTGAAGTTTGGCTTTAATGACCCTGATAGATACTGCCAAAGACAACTTTGATCCACTCATCTGTATTTCTTCACAGCCCTTAATCTGACACAATCATTTCAGGGCAACTTGACTTTACCTGCTCAGAGATGTATTTCTGTGAAATTGTTGCTCCTTTTTCCCCATGTAAACGCCTAATAAATTTTCTTTTAAAAAATTTCTTAGATCACTTCTCCAGCTGCCAGCCCACTGTGTTGTATTGGGACACAAGTAGAAATTCCCTGCACCAAAATTATGAAAAGTTAAAAAATTCAGGGCAAAATTACAAGTCATTTTTCCAGACCTAGCCATTTCTCTGCCGCTGCCCCCCCGTCCCCTTCCTTAACTGCAGAAATATACACAACTCACCAGCATCAGGCTGTCTGTATCCAATACAAAGGAAAAGCCCTCTTGAGGGGAGCCAAGGTACAGTGCAGGTAACAGAGAAAGAGGAAACAGCACAAAGTCAATAACTCGGGGAGTTTATGAAAATGTGGTCTCCTATTTACGTGCATAATCAAGACTTTGACACCCAGTCATAGATACATTTTTATATGATTGCTTCAGTGAGTTAATAAAACCACAACAATAACATTCTTGCCACAACAATAAAATCATAATCCATAAAACTCAGAGACATCCTCAGCCTGAAACCACCAAATACCATAATGAAAGACATGAAGAACAATCCAAGCTAGAAGAGCTCAAAGTAAAGGTCAGTCACTTTGTGGCCCATTTTTCAAGTTGGCCAATAATGCCATGCAGCTGTTTAATTTATTTGCCAATTTTTAATCATTTTACAGTGGAGGATCAGCCATAAACTGACCTCACTCCCATTTTAAGTTCTTACCTTTAGGAGAGAAGTAATACCATACCACAAAAAAAAAAAAAAAAACCACCACGCCCCCTTCTTTCAAACAAATACTGCCCCCGTTGTATTCCTTCAATCATTCCACCTTAGGAAATACAAAAATTAGTCTTCTGTCTTTAGTATCCTCTGAAAGACCTACCTTTCTCAAGGTTGAAAACCATTTTAAACCAAAATAAAATTACTAGAATTACTGTACAGAAAAATATGCATGTTGTAACAAAAGGCAGTATTATAATGCATGAGTCCTAAATCATGGGGCACCAACCATGTTAAAACTGGGATCTCCTCCCCAAGCTGAAAGCATGCCTTTGTAAACTTCATGTTCTGTTAATGTAACTTTATTTTAACTTAGCAAATGAAGGAAAATAATTTTCTTCTTGATTTGGGCTATTTTTCCTTCAGGTAGATGAACACTGAAATGGAGAGATATTGTCAATGTCAATGCCTGAATGAAGTCATTCTGTCTCTTATCACAGAGCAGAGCCAAGAAATACATCAATAAATAAAGATGTATTATTCTAGATTGTCATTTTGGTTATTAGGTTAATGTATTCCAGAAGCAAACGAGGAAGAATAGAGTGCTCTTCCAGTAAGTATGTAGTTCTGCAGGTATTAACAGAAATACCGCAGCAAAGCTCTAATTTGCAGGAGCCTGCAGCAAGGTTGCATTCACAATAAGGTCAGCACAAAATGGCAAACCTATTAGCAAGTAACCTACACCTATAAGTGTATAACACTTTTACATCAACATTTTGTGGGAATTTAGACCACAATGATTTTATTATTTTATAAATCTAGGTTAGCATGTGTAAAATGACACTTCAGTTCATGCGCAGTGTCAATATAAAATACCAGTTTTGAATTCAACCAGGCATGTTATTAAAATGAAAAGTTCTGAGTGACATTTCCAAGGAACATTAGTTCTCCTATAAGTAACTCAGACCTTAGAGTAACCCATAAATAGAGTGAAGTATTTCCATTTCAGTGTCCAGCAGTCCTCCTACACAGAAGTTGTAGGAACTCAGCAGTGAGTCATTTCCCTGTAAACCAAGGATTTAACCTAACACCATTCTGTCCTTTTCAGCACAAGAGTACACAATGCCACAGAGGTACTGACCATCACCAGTGGCAAGGTCCAGCAACATTTTGTTGGAGAGCATAGCAGCCAATCGCAGCTGTAGAGTAGCAGCTTTACCAAGCTGGCCTAAGTAGCATAAAGCTTTAGCAACTGGTAGAAAAGTAACCAGTGAAAGATCTGATCCTTTTACTACTATTTTGTATTCGATGTGCAAGCTAGTGGTTGAATCCTGGTCTTACTGAATTCAAGCAGACTTGTGTCACTGACTCGATTGACTGAATATTTCCCACTGCAGAGACCCCTCTTGAAACTGTATAACAAATGTTTTTAGCTGTAGAAAAGCTGCATTATAATATCCACTAGTCAGTACATAATACAACAAATCATACTTCACTCAATTTCCTGTGATTATAAAGGATAGATATTTCTTTGAATAGCTGGATTGTTTAATGCAGTGAGGCAGCATTCCCTTTCACAGAACGCAAGCACTGTCTGGCTAAAGGAACTGGAAAGAGGCCATTTCCTGCTGCAGCCATGACAATTGCTAAGTTAAGAACAAGAGGTCAAAGCAAGTGGAAGTGGGTAAAGGACTGTCAAGGCACGGCTGGGCTCCACCAAGTTCCTAAGGACTATTTCTGAACCACCTCTAGGCTTTTCAGCAGGAAAGGAAAAATCTGGTTTTCCTTGGGCTGCAGAATAATTTTTGAGTGGCAGGAAGGAGGAACAGGATGTGAGTGCAGCTGAAACAAGTTTAAGAAACCTTGGAGGCTATGAGTGGGAAAAGGACAATAGGTAATAGTTTTCAGGGGGAGCTGAAGAGTCCAGCATGGTTCCAAAGACCATAATCAAGGCTTCTTTGTTTCAAGTCTCCTCCTCGGAAATAAATTCAATTTAATTATTACTTAAATTTATTTTTATTGGAGAGTTTGGCTAGCTCTTGTCTAAAGCCATCACCAGATGTCTCCAGTTCATTCTCTGGACATTTAGAAATACACAAAGCCAAGATCTTGCATGATCAAAAAAACCTCAGTCTTCCTTACATATTCCTTTCCCAAAGGTTAACAAGCTTGAAATCAAGCCATCCCCTTCCTACTTCTTGCAGAGCTGAAAACACATTTACATAACAAAGTATTGACACAAGTACTTGAACCAATCCATCAAGAACTGTCAAAACAAGGCAGTGGTTAGTAATACTACTGTCTACTTTAAGTAACCAATATTATGAGCAGCAGAGTGCTCCATCAATTTCAGCTTTCAGGTAGGGATTAGGGCAGTGCTAGGTAGGAGGTGGTGCAAAATACATGTCTGAAGTTTACAGGAAACTTGACTCTGTGACTAGTTATGACAAGGACAAAAATTAATGCCATCATTTAACAGAGCTGAAAAGTAACATTTTCTGGTGGCGCATATCCAGAACAAGCAGCAACAGAACTGGAAGGTGGTGTGCACTGAAGCACAGATGTCCTTAATCAAAGCAGAAGGTAACCAACTGCCCACCATTCAAAGTGCTTTCCACCATTGAAGAACAGTACTTTCACTTTTTATAGACTGATATAGGTATTTTTCATCCAGGCCCATTTCACACAACCACATAAGTCATGCCTGCATTTATTGAACTTATTCCACTGAAAGAACAGCTACCCATTTGGGGGGACAGAGCTTTACTTCCTCATAACTGGGCTACTACTGTTATGCATATGACTTTAGAAATCAGATTTCTACTCAGAAGTTCCTACAGGGGCTGCCTCCCCACTGTACCTTCAATTTATCCTGCCCTCAGACCTGCATCCCGTCTCTCACTTGTGCTGTGATGCAGGTGCTGATCTAGGTCTGCAAGCAGCAAGGATGGGGCTTCCCTGAAGTTACACTATGGATCGCCTTTAGCAATGACTATCTAGTCAAAAAAAAAAAAAAAAAAATAACCCACAGTTAGAGCACTACAAAGAGTTCTGGCTTACATTAGGAAACTTTTTCACTGCTCCTGTCACACCCAGGTCTCTGGTTTCATTGATCTTGTCTCCGTTCATTAGACTTCTAGGAATTTCTCAAGCTTTACATGGAGTGTGGCTCCATCCTGCCACAGGACAGAGCAGCACCCCTTTAGTTCCTTTACAGTCCAACTTGAGACACTGCAAGGGTAGAGGGATTTTACAAGCTTATAATTAGATACTGAAAAAAATTTGCTAATAAGTGATTGAACAGATGTTTTGTTCTGGGATGCGTAGATTTTTTGGGGTTTTTTTCCTTTATGAAAAGGACTATCTTCATCAGCAAAAAATAATTATCTATTTAAAATCTAAGATGTAGATGTAAAAACCTTAAGTCACTCTTACTGCAGTTGAAAATTACTGATCAGTAGTGTTGATTACCACTGCAGCTTTCCAAAAAGCTTTAAGATTAAGAGACATTCACTGCTTTTCTGTCAGGTGCCTCAAAAGGAAACCATGAGAAGAGACACACAATGAAAAACAGCAGGTAATACCATATGAGACTCCTTATTAAAAACATAAAATGCCTTTCACTCTTGCTTTTATTAAGTCTACTTTTCAAGCCAAATGAAAGTTAGGTGAGACGATTATAATACAAGTCACGTCTAACTATTTCATTATCCGCGTCCTGCAGCACGATAGCCCACAGAATACCTTTTGAAAGCTCCAGAGTGACGGCAGCGGGTTGAATATAATGAACAGTGTTACAAATGGGGGAATGGGTACATTTTTGGATGACGTGGTTTTTTCTTAGTTTCCTCCTATCCATGTACATCATGCATATTAGGTTGAAG
>JAOXNG010000004.1:15265533-15275654 GCA_028566535.1 Scolopax minor
GTACAATCTGTCAGCATCCTGCAGGTCACAAGAGATAGATACACCCGAAATATCAACCCATTATTTTTTTAGGGTTTTTTAAGCTCCCCTACATTCTATCTTAGCTAGTTGGCATAGTGCATTAGGAAACGATGAGAAACGCTTCCATATTTGACATGGAAAGAAGCAAATGACCCAGGTCACACAGTGCCCTGGAATGGAGACCTGTGGAGCCACTCCCCAGTCCAGGCACTCTTTTAGCCAAGGTCACGTTGCCTGACCAGATGTGATTTGTCCCAAATATCAGTGTACTGGGAAGGTAGGACAGATAAGACTGAGCCATCAAGTCTAATCTCCTGTCATCAGGCAGCCATACCATATATGCCTTTTTCTAAAGCATATCAATCAAACTCTCAAACTACATCTTAAAACTAGTTGAGGAGAGGGTTAGAGAGGTAGATGAAGGCAAGATGCTGCTATTAGACTGAAATTATTGCATCTACAGTTGAGAAATGTTTTTAACCTATGCTACTAACAGGACATCTGAATTTGCTTTTTGTAAAAAAAATAAACAAACCTGTCTTTCTGCAGAGGATGTTCAGCTCAACTACAGATAAGCTGTAAGGTGTAGTACAGCTTCATTCTGAACAAACACCAGCTGATTTCAATCACTGACTCCTAGATAAAATATTCAAATAAGTGAAGTGACAAGAAGATTGAATTTTTTTTTGCATTCTGATAACAGTGTGTGTCGCACACGGTTACCGAGGGCGTTATTAACACACACACATACACCTAGTGATGAAGATTTGAGAGTTAGCTATATATGATAGGCAAGTTTGTAAATTTTTTCATAAAAGAAAGTCATTAAATGCATTTTCTATGGCTTTCTGCTGACTATAATATTTTATATGACTGCTTTATGTGGAGGGTGAAAGGTTTCTGCCAAATTGATTCCTAATTCTACCCCATCAAATACAAAAACCCATCTGTAGTGAAATGATGTCTGCTACCATGTGATCTTCATTACACAAGCCATTTTATGTCAGACTTTTGGAGATTTTGCCTGAAAGCAAGAATTCAGGTTCCTGGTTTGGGACTTTTGGATTTGTCCTACATGTAAGAAAGCACTGAAAGAGCTATACAAATAATTGAGTATCAGCCTACAACTTACTTTTTAGTAAAGTTGAAAGCTTCATAATTGTGTTTATCACAAAAAGGAACAGATTTTGGTGGCACTGCCTAAAAACGTTAAACAATTCCTGCACTGTACTACTAGTGGTAAATACTGACTGGCTGACATTTAAGAACCCCAAGAGAGATTGTTTATAAAATAATATCTCCAAATTCGCTCAGATAAAAGCTTATATCTCTATATTTCTGATCAAAAACTTAGGATGCAATTGGGAACACACAGCACAGTAGATTTGTCCTACAAAAACTTATACCAGGAAAGCAATTGCAATCATATTTTGAGCAGAGGTTTTGAAAGGGGAAAAACAAAGAGCAAAATATGGACAATAATTGCTAATGTCAGTCCATTCAGACAGTATATCTTTCATCTGCAGACTGCCTGTAACGCTTACAGTAATGACTTAGTAGGCAAGGCAACAAGCAATATCCTTTCCAACTTGGTTCTTAGTTAAAGAGCATCCTTCCTATATGCTACATCACTCAATTTATTCATACTTCTGTTGATACCAAGTGTGCTAAAGAATTCAGCATCTGTTACGTATCTTTTCCCTATTTAGAGTAAACAGTATGTATTTATCAAGAGCCCCGTCTCTTATTAACCACCCTGTTTCTCCCTCCCTTCCCCATTTGCAAGTCTTTTCCATAGAATTTTTGCTTGGAGTAAGTATCTGTCTGCACACACACCATATGGCATAACGATACGAACAAGATGAGACTAAGTTAATTGGCCATATTAGACCCCATGAAACAGATTTTAAGTTCAATTAGGAGCATTTCTGCACCTATGCAGAACACAGAGGTGTTGCCTGAGCCGAGAAGCAACAGGCTCTTGCACATATATGTTATTTGTGCACAGAAGAGACAAATTCCTCCTTCATGAGTTCCCCCATCCAACCTACCAGTTCCCATCATAAACTGGAGGCTGAAGAGAATGGGTAGGCTTTACTTGTCTGATTACTTTATGAAAATATATTCATACCACTGGAGTATGCATACCTAAGAGAGGCAGCCATATCTAGACCTCAAAAGACACGTGAAGGCCTCTGACAAGCAAAGCAATGTAAATATCGAGAGTCCAGCAGTTGCACTGCAGTAACTATTTGCAGAGATATTAGAACCAGGCTCAGAGAGAGACTGGCAACAAGTGCCTTTCTCTTATTTTCCTGCTGTTTTTTTGAAACGCTTGAGTGTCTTGGGATGAAGGCATACACATAAGGCCCACAAGTATCACTCACATAGTTTTACTGTCTGTTAAGTCTACTCCCCTGCCCAAATTCAGTTGGGCATTGACTGTAATGCAATACAAGGAAAAAGAATTCTGTCACTTAAATACAAATCTTCCAAATCACAGCAGTGCTAACAAGCTATTTTAGAAGAGGAGATTTCATAACTATTCAAAGCAAAGAGCAAATATGAAGTACTTTTCTAGACAAAGGAAAAAAAAATCATAACAAGAACCCTAATGATACAGTAATAAATAAGAGAAATACAATGCTGCTTTTGAGTATGAACATAAATCAGATGCTGGTGTGCTCCCTGCTGCTTGTGTGTGGTGTTGCTTATCACTAGCACAATTTATAGTTGAAGAAAAATTCCCTTTAAAAAAAATTAAGGTATAACATATTTCAGTGCAAACTCAGAAAGTTGAATGATGCTAAGCAAAAACCAAATATTTGACACTGAGCAACTCTGATTTCTCAGAGAACATGACCAAATGCACTATATGGGAAAACATCAATTTCGTGTTTTGTTAACTTCTGGTAATTCATACAGTAGGCATATGATTTTTCAATTTCTGTTTATAGAGTACTAAGTAAATAAGTTGTACAGGAAGACAGTCACAATTGTTTTTTTTAAATGAAACTTCACATGACCTGTCATTATTTCTTTTTGTGTTGTTTTAATTCTCAAAATGTAAAGATTTCCACATGGAACTACCTCCCCCACCCCCAAATATTTCTAGAGTTCTTTGTACTGAACCTTGCAAAGTAGATCATAGTTGATATTTTTGCCTTTCCCCTCACCTCACCACTAGAAGAAGAAACCACAAGAGATACGGGTTGTAACTCCAAAGCAGAAGCTGGCTTCACACCAGTGAGTCACCTGCCTCTGTCAATGTTTGTGGCTCCATGAGCTGTCTCTGGCACCCAGAATGGCCAGGTGACCCAAGAACCCATCCCGATAGCCACAGGTGTCCCCAGGGACAGTTCTCCCCAAACAGATTGGGACATATGCCCCCTTTAAAAAGCAAATGAGCTTTTTGCTATGGCTTTTCCTGCGTGAAGTGGGTCATAAATTGGAGAGTATCCATGCATGCTCCAGAGAAACGTCATCAGCTGTTGGCTCAGTTTCTTTATTGTCAAGAAGGGTTAAGACTCTCCGAACCAGAAAACCAGAACAAGTAGCATAAAACTACTGACAATCCTGCTGTAAGCAGAAAGTGGGAAAAAAATTCAAAACAAAAAAAAATATTCATAGTTTGCCGTGTCAAGTCATTACTAAGAGAAAGATTTTGGGGCAAAGTGCTGCCTGAACCAGCAAGGTTGGGACTGCAAGACATGTTTCCTTACCGGGTGCAGAGAGAGAGGCTCTACATGCGCTCTGGGTAAACACAGAGCATCACATCAAAGACATACCTGACTCCACTAGCCATTTTTCTGCCTAATGGGAATAACCTGGAGGACCCCAAGTACTGCCTAACAGCTTGGATCAAAGAGGACAAAGAAATATTTTCTGTACTGCAGCTGAATTGGAGTTTGCACTACAACAAAGATAAAAGAATATTTGTTTTTCCTCATTATATGAAGCTTTTTCAACAAAATAATTAACTGTAGGATAACAGAAAGCTTCACTGGGTAAGAATTTTTAAAGCATGTGTTGAAATCTGACTATTCCACCAAAAACGAATTTGAAAGGTCATGTAGGAATATGGAAAAAAAAAAAGATGTGAAGCTTTTTTTAGAACTTTTTTTAATATTTTCTACCCTCTTAAAAGCATAACTATCAAAGCAAATAAAAGTTTAATAATTAAAAAAAAATTTAAATGAAAAACCATGATTAACTTATTAAGACCCATTAAGTGTATAATTACAAGGATTCTATTACATTAAGATACCAATTTCTTTAAAGCCAGAAATAATACCTGCTGAAACTTTAATTATTTAAATGAGAAGAGAAAGAGGCATGTTATCTTCTCTGACAAAGATTAAAATCAATTTAATTGCTTCTCTGCTGCATTGACATGATTCTTGCTGTGAGTCAAGCAACCAAAAAGGGAAATTAATACTGCAGCTGTTAATCAAGTGATATTTGTGTGCTCCATCTTATTATAGCAGGAGAAAGAATAACTGCTACTTTGGAGAGTTTGTCCACACTATTTTTCATAGGATTTTTTTGCTTCAAAGAACACCTTTACTTAATTTGAGTTGCAGGCATCTCCAGGTGACGTGCAGCCTGAGAAAATTGTATGTTACATTGTTTGATCCCCTCGTAAAAATTGTTCTGCCAAGAGTAAGGTTTGTTTCAAATTAAATTCACCCTTGGGTATCTGACTCGCTAGTATGAAATTACTAAGTCGCACCAAAAAGGGACAAAAATACAGCTGGAGGAGGGGGTTGCCTATGAATCATAATATATTTTCAAGAAAGCAAGGGGGTCAAAAAAATCAACAATTTCAGTAAAATCAGAACACGGACTTGAAAACATGTAACAGCTGAGCACACAGCACAACCCATGGCTTCTATCTGCCGATTTAAAAATGTTTATCCTTGCAGTGCCTTTGTTAAACCTCTGCACCAAGTGAATATTCAGCAACATCTATAGTCGACAAATTAATGTATCTGATTGTAAGAAAAATGGTATTGTGAAATATTTATGAGTTCTGAAATACAAACCCGTGTGGTGCCTCATCATCTCTTATCAGCCCTTGTTAACTTCACAGATGATGAGAAGCACCAGAATAACTGAGGTTGTCAAAACTAATAGATCTCAGAGGCTCAGCACCGGCACAGTTCAGTTCCATCTACAGTCCATTTTTGAGAAGTTTTAACTCCTTCACTCCTCTTCATTGAGCAGGAATCAATTCCATTACCTGGGTTGTTATTTACTGTTCACAGCACCAGGTGGCCCAGGCACTGCCTTAGATATTTCAGGATGTGCAGGCACTTTTGGGGAACAACTTTTGTTAATAAAGGGACAGACAAATACGAAGCAGCTTGATTTAAACAAGACCTAAAGTACTATCTGGGTCTTACTGGAAAGAGCAAAATAAAAGTAAAATTCTTGAAGAAGGGGCTCTCGGACCAATATTTGTGATTTACTAACAGGGGTAGATGCGTTTGTAACACTGTGCACTTAATGAATGCACTACCAAGTATTCAATGGCTAGGTACAGAGTTAAATGAGTGTTTTTAAACTGCAAAACTGGTTTGTGTTGGGTTTATTTCAGAGAATCATTGAATGCAAGGAGTCAAGTCTCTCTTATTTCTAAATTACTTAAGTAGTTTCATTTTTATCTAGTGCTTTAAACTGAGTACCTGGACACTTCAGAGTCCCTTCTGCAGCTGACTGTGCTGCTATCCAGACCACCAGCACACCTTCAGTTTGGCTAAAAGCAGCTGTGACAGATGCCAAAGCCTGTTTTTTAAAAAAGGAAAGCTTCAGTGAGTTTTGATATCAGACTGCAGTAACCAGCCCAGGTTTGAGTTATGACAGACTCCCAGGGCTCACATGTCCTTTAAATTGGAACTCTAGTTAGAAAGGATTTGGCTCCATTTTAAGACCTTGTACACAAGCATTTGAAAGCAAACCAAGTCCTGAGCCTACCTTTTGGTTCACTGGAGACAAAACCAAGCCACTGCCTGTAAGAGAGCCCAGTTAACCAGCCATCGTTACTGCACCACTTTCATATTATCTCCCATTCCAGCAAGTGCCAAAGCTCCCTCCATCACTCTGGGATAACCTTGTTAAAAATACCCTGCTGAGACCCGCAGCCAGAGACTTTCACCAAGTACACTGTGATGCTGCAACCCAGATGACAAGGCTGGCATGGTCTGGAACAGCAAAATGGGGCCCCAAAGAAGAGGTCAAGAAATTCAAGCTGCTATTCAGCAAAGGAACAAAGCCAAGGAATCCAATAGCAGCCTCTGACCAGCATCAAAGAAGATTTTCCTGGCCCATTTTGTAACCCAATGAGCAGGGCACCACATGCGTGAGAGCACTCGCAGAGGGGGAGGCTAGTGCCACTGAGAAGGACAGAACATGAGCAAGAGTCACCATAACCGTACAGAGGAAGATAAATCTGTCATGGAGACGAGACAGGAATAACAGTGAGCTTTCACTGTGCCTGGCAACCACGGGCAGTTTCTGCACACGTGCACGCACACACCCGCGGGCTCAGAAGAAAGGCTCAGCTGAATGAGACACTACCAGGGGCTTGAAACAAGCCACAGCATCAGAGTAAAACTTTTCACTCAACTGACATGGCAGACAAATATATCCAATAACAATCACATCCTCTGGGGTGTGCAGCAGGAAAAAAAAAAAAAAAAAACACCACACAAAGAGGGTTAGAGAAGAAGATTGATAGAATGAGTCCAATTTTATTTTCCACAAAGTGTGACACAGCAAGCTTCACTTGCTTTGATACCTGTCAGAGGGTCTTTGTCACTAAGAGACAGTCTGTCCATTTTCTAGGTGAAAGTAGGATTGACTTTAGCGGTTGCTTCTCATAAGAGTCCTAAATGTAATCCTACATATCTCTAGAAATAAACAGAACTGTTCCATCTTGTTCAACAAGGATAGTGTTATGTTGCCTTTCTTCTTCCCCTCACACCCTGTCCATCCTACCTCTAGCTGTAGGACACTGCAGAAGTAAAAGAGTTCTTGGCACATGCTGTGAACGCCATATTTGTTTGGCAGCAACTTTTTTCTATCTATACAGTTACCCCTCAGTCAATCAGGCTACAATTACCATTTATATTGATCAGTATGTGAGGGTTTTGCCGCCAACCACCTTGCTAGACTGAGCAACTGACAGGTAATACAAGGAAAAAAGAAAAAAAACCTTAGAAACACAGACAAGAGCCACAAATAATTTTAGATAATTCAGTAGTATCCTTTGTCATGAAACATTAAAGCCCAGAATGGCTGGGTGCATGCAATTCAGTACTTTCCAGTCAGGCTCAGCTTTGGAAGAGCTGCAGTACCAGAAGTACCAGTACCCTCCCCGAGGCACCAGGGCTCAGCTCTGTAGAAGCAGAAGAGAGAGGCAAAAGTGGCAGATCCTTACAAGGAGAGCAGGATAAAAGCCTCCTGGCTTTAGGCTACCCACTCGAATCTGTCACTGGAGAATAACATCCAAGCATCTTGAGTGCACCTTCAGCAGCTTGCACAAGATGAGCTTGACACCATGATCCTGTTCAAAGCACTGCCTTCCCAAAAAGCTGTCTACATGGAACATAGAGAGCAGTGCATTTGGAATTCCTGAGCTTCCCTTCACCAGCTGTCACACCAGCTCATACCCAAGAGACAAACTGAAGCAGGACTGAACAACGCTGTGGCCCAGCCAACGTTACCCACAAGTCATAGACCCCTTGAAAAGGCTAAGCACAGAGTTTCATGAACCTTAGGTCAAATCCAGACCCAAACACATGTATAAAAGGTCTAGAGAAAGAGAGATGAGAAAAATATTTCTGGAGTTGCAAGGGATAGCAGTACTTCTCTTTCACTGAACCTGCCAAACAAAACCAGATTTTTTTATATTTCAAATAAAAGAAGGCACAAAGTTGAAACAGGTCATTCTTCTGGACATAAAACTGTTTTCAACATGTATTTTGAAACATTGTTGTGGAAACTCTTCCAACAACCATCTTTCTTTCCCAAGTACCTCACTTTCACAAATGGCAGATGAACATAGCTTGCTGTTATTAACTATAAGCCTTAAACCCTTCCACTCCTCTCAGCAACAACACTGGTTCCAACTGGATTTTTATACTTCTTTCCTCTCTTTTTAGAGATGGAGAGAAATTTTCTCAAACTGCTCAGTGTGGTGCCAAGCTGAACCTTTGTAACATGTGCAATGCTCCACAGCGAAGATCCCACTCCTGCTAGAAGTTGTGGTGTTTGCAGCAGGGACAGGGAGGCATTATAAAAGCAAGTGAAACCTGATTTGATTTTTCTTGCGAGCATAATTTCACTGAAGGAAAATGGGTCAGAACCCAAGGTCAACAGGAGCTATCTTTCTTGAGCCAGGCAGATTTGGTGGCGGTTTCTTTATGTTCTTCCCTATCGTGTATTAGTTCTGACATGGAAAGTGTTATTAGAGAGCACATTGGGCCTGATCTGTGATGACAAGTATGTGAGAGAACTCCTGCTTGCCATTCTGGTGCCCTGAGAATGGAGTTGCGTTTATCTACAATTCTGCACACAACACCAAGGGATCCATGCGAGACAGTCATTTTTTCTGGACACTACCAGCCAGCACAGAAATAGAGATAAGGCATATCTTATAACCAATATTTTGGCCTCAACAGCCTTTTTCTCAGCCAGCAGCATTTCATAAAATTAGAAATAGCACGTTCAAAACAGGTTCCTGGTCCCGTACAGCATGCCAGGAAGGAAAAGGACATTAGAAGCTTATCAGATTTCTAGCATCTGAGTTTTCTTCAGTCACGCATTCTCCCTTCTTTCCTCATGACTTCCTTCAACAATTTGCAACTAGGCTAGCAGAAACAGGAAGAAGGGAGGGAGCGGAAGGTGTCCCCACATCTTTCAACATCAGTAGTTTTTCTATTCTGAGAGCTCAAGAACATAACTAACAGCTTAGCAGACATCAGTCTTGATGAACAATCATCACTGAGGACACATGAAAAACAGAGGGAAAGATATGAAGATCAGATGTACAACTTAGAGATTTGGGGGCTGGGAAGCCCAATACATCATATATCTAACAGGATTCTGTACTAGTTCTATAAGGATGGTTGCAATGATTAGTTTGTGGTTTACTGTTGTATCACTGACACATGCATCAAATTTACCTCTCTGCCTCAGTTTTAACTTTCGCAAATTACAGATTATAGTTACCCACAAGTGATGGGCTAGGGACTAGTTAATATTTTAAAAGGACCTAAGGCCTGAAAATGCATAGAACTGCCACCGGCTCTTGGGGAATACAAATGTTTCATATGATGCCCATGGATAATTCAATGTTGTATGAAAAGAACACACCCCGGTTTGCATGCGAGACGTGCTAAAAAAGAAAAAAACCACCCAGAAAAAAAAAAAAGGTAAAAAGAAACCTTTAAAGATAGAGGGCAATTGTGAAAAAAGCATTTGGCAAGCTCAGAGCCCAACAAATGCTTAGAATTACGAAAAGAATTATGGTAGAATTATAAAAAGAACAACGATAAATAATATTATTCTAACTCCTGACAACCCTTAGTTATGGCTTCACAAATAAATTCCACCTGGGAGGTTAAGTGCAGATTTACAGCAGATTTACTCCTCTACAATATTTTCCCACATATATGCTTTTACTGTCCAGTAAATGCAAGACAGCTTATATCACATTCATTGTCCAGCTCATGTAAATTCAACCATATCTGAATCTCAGAATGCTTCAAAACACATGCATCTGAGGTGATAACAACAGCAGGTCCTGTATGACACCAGCAAACAAATCCTGAAATTAAATTCAATACAACATAATGTAAGCCAATGCAAGATGATGTGAAAACGCCTTTCTACAGGTCTATATGTTGAACATGCATTTAAATCTTATTATGCTTGATTATATTGCACTATTTGGGCACATTTCTAGATAGCTATAAAGAAACTTTATGCCTAGTATTGCTAATTCCCCACCCATAGCAGATGGTTTCACCATAGTGAAAATGTGTGTTTCAAAGTCAGACCCTATGTAGGGAAGGTCATGATGGAATGATAGCACC
>JAOXNG010000004.1:15275719-15290823 GCA_028566535.1 Scolopax minor
GGGCACATGTAATACAAGCAGAGAATATAGCACTGATTTAAGGGAAGTTAAATCAGCACAACAAGTAGGGGAGCCAGAAGCAAGACACTGTTGCTTTCTTTACCTGTGTCATGTAGAAGAGCAACTGCACAGAGCACAGCTAAGACTTGGGGCTCCAAACACTATAAAACAACTGAAAGTAATTGTATGTGCTTGGGGTATCAGAAAAGTGGAACTGCCAGCTCCAGTCCTAAATGAAAGCTCAGCAATCATGAAAAACAGCAACACCACCTCCATCATCCAGTGAAGGGAATAACTACCTTTCTGAACACCTCAAACAGGCCACCACATCATATTCTGGATCCACTGGACCCCACTGCAGAAGCACTTTGTCTTGGAGGACACAGGGAAAGTTTATTTCTAAGAAAATTCTCCATAGGGAAAGAATTTACCAGCTTTTGTGTTTGAAAATAAAGAGGGCAAGTATATGCACTCAAGGCAAATTGGACTGTCTCTGTCACAACTAATGGCAAGTATGAGCTTGTTTTACTTGATACAGACTTGATCATTAGCATCCTTGTGAGTCTGTCCCACTCTCCTCTGGATGCAACACTCCCTTGGGGCCTGCCAGCAATCAGCAGAGGCAGCTGCCTTTTACAGATCACAAGCTGGAGAGCAAGGAAAGATGTTTTAATACCCCATTATGCTATAACTCTTTAGGTAGAGAAATGGGCTTGGCAAACTTCTCACCAGTTCCTGTGAATTTATGCTCTTTGAGACCAGAGTGAGTGAGGACAACAAGGCTCGGCATTTTATGTTTGATATCCAAAGTTCAAAAGGAATTAAATGAGCATGAGGTTTTGGGGGGAGGAGGGGCTTTTCCCCCAGGTATCTTCAAAGAGACTGGCAAAAGACAGCATTGTTTATTCCACCCCTGACTCCTGGCCTGGAGGAAGGCCTCTCATACAGAATTATCCCTGTACCATCCTAGCAGGGAACAGGTCCGTACAGAGGCTGGGACTGGTTTCTAAGGCAGGGTTCAGCTAAAGGAGGAGCCAGAACTGCCCCATGAAGTCAGAGACAGGTTGCAAGTGCTCAGCACTGGCCATGAACTCTCAGCTATCCCACAAAACCAACTAACAAGGTTTTTACTACTCTCAAAAGCTTAATAATATTTTGCTGTGATTAGATCCACATGGGACCTGTTTGAGACTTAAGACTTCTGCATTCTCTACTGGGGAACTGAGTAACTGTGCCAAAGAGGAAAGATTCACCAGGATCCACTCCTTGCTCTGCCAAATGGGACACAGCCTGTACCAGCGTGTTCAGTTTCCCCACAGCCCAAGGTAGCAGTCTTTTTCTGCCTGAGACCAGAAACTACACTGAAGATGTGTCAAGATTTTCTGGAAAAAAGTTTTTCATAAAAAATGCCACATTCTCCAAGAAAGTTTCATTTCAATAATGCCACTTTCTGACATTTGTTTTGTTGAAAAATTCCCAACCCGTTCTGTGAATATAACATTAAGTCTGTTGTACAAAAATAAACATTTACAGAAAGCTAGATAATATAAATTTGGAAAAGTGTTAATTACAGCTAAACACATAAAACATATGTCTGTTACTAATGTATATTAAAAATACAGTTAAATATAGCAGTTTGTTTTCCATCACTATAGCAATGTAACAGCTCGTGTAAAATGAGATGTGAAAGGGCAACATCTTGAGACAGCACATTAATATTTACTCTGGTCACTTTACTGGCATCCTATGGATGTCATATGTACTGAAGACAAAACATCATTGCTTTTCATGGACATTTGACATGTAAAGTGCAATTATCAAAGCTGCCTCCTTTATGAAGGTCAACAAATCCTGAATAAAAGGTGTTTCCTCTTAGACTTGTTGTGGCTCAACAGTAAGCAAGCCTGAAAACACTTGCTGGCAATTTATAGCAATGTATGATTATACATACAGCTCCTATCATCTTGGAAGAGTTCCTTAGTTTCTACAGAGTCCACTGCTAGAAGGTAAGGAAACTGTCCCCTGGAGTTAAGAGAGGAAAATAAGTATATAATACAAATAGAGTGCTTATTATCAGCTTTAAAGTGAAGGACACCACAGAAATGGGCCAAAAAACTTTTCCTGTAAGCGTCATTCAGTTTTGAGCAGTAGCCAAACTCCTCATGCAGATGGGGAAAAGATGATCAATTGTCTATGCTCTAATCTGAAGTCTGTTCCCAAAAGCAGACCAGCCCGTGGCAGCATTAGCTTTGCCACAACCAGGGAACAGATCTGTCTGGAGCCAGCCACCACAAGCCCACGCAAGCCCATGTCTGGCTACTTCATTACAGACTCCCCCGGCCAGGCTGACTGCAGCCCAGGCAAAGACATATTTTTATACCGGTGACCAAGGGTACTATATCTACTCACAAAAGAGAGGCTGCCAGCAGGAACCAAGCCCAGGACTTTCAGTTACAGCAGCACAAGTCACTACCACCAAAACCATGTAGAGCAACAAGAAAAAAAAAAAAACACACACAGAGACACATCCCTCAAAAAAACAAAAAGAAACCCCCACAAAAAACCCACAACCCACAGATACACCTGGTCTATTTTCTAGAAAACTGAAATGACTACACCAAAAACCTCAGATGAATAACAGCAGAATAAAGACCCTAAAGCCACAGACATTCTGGTCACATTTGCACTAACCTGAGCATCTCACCGGTATCCTCCAAGGTAGAGTTTGCCCTTTTCCCATCAAATGCTTAGTTAAAATTTAGAAGCAATCAATAAGCCTTCCAGAGCAGATACCATTTTGTGCATGTGTCAAGAGTTTCCTAAATCATTGGTATACTACACTATGGTTCTCTCCTCCCCCTGCCCAGAGGCTAAGCTCTCATTGCACTAAAAGGAATTAAAAGCTGAAAGTGTTCAGAACATGGGGTGGGCTGTTTCTATCATAATAATGACTTCTACCTATATAGGTATAACGGAGCTGGTTATAATTCCGGAGCAGATACACATACAAGAAAGTCAAATGCAATAAAATGAATTTAACATTCTCAACTTTGTGGCTACTGAATTTCTTTGATAATACTACAGACAAAATTTGAAGATAACAGTAGAAAAATATTTGTTCCTGTACAAAAAAGTAATACTGCAGAAGAAAACCCCACTGAAGTTTTAGCACATTTTGCCCTTGCTGAATAGTCTTGGCTTCAGCAGCTGCTACATGAATTGTAACTGTCACTACAGTGAATAAATAAGTAAGTAGTGCTATAATGCAGCTGCCCCCAATAACAGCATTAGTATAAAGCCTTTAGTGGTAACCACAGATCAAATCAGAAATGTATTCTGACTTTATAAAGATGTGCTTTCACGATATTGAACATCTCAGTCCATGGTCTATAAAGCGCATGCACCAGAGCTTATCATTGACTTTTCCTCCTCCTTCAGAGAGAGCGGAAAAGAGCAGGTACCTTGCCCACAGCTGATTTTGGCTTCCTCCCTATAAGACACTTCTACGAAGAAACATAAAACGTTCAGGTCCTCTCCACCTCCAGCACACTCCTCCAGTACTAAAAACTCCCTCTCGTCTCTCCCCACAGCCAGGCTACCACAAACCCTCTTTCTTTCCCCTTTCATGGGTTGTACCGCACCCCCCACCCTCCGCAGGCAAAACACAGGTGTTGGAGCAATGCCCGTGGGAAGAGGGACACAGTAACATCAACTCCCTCATCTATGCCGGGCTGCAGATCTCAGCAGAATACTGATTTCAGAAGGAAAAAAAACATCCTGTTCGTTTTACTAGGAAACTTCGAGAGCATCAGACTCACACAGATGGGCAACAGTGTAACCAACAGATATTTGGCAGCATGAAAAAACACCAGTTGCTGACAAACTGTTTTATTACAGTTTTAAGTTGAATAGCTTGTATCTATTTTAATTTTATTTTTAATTCTCCTGTAGAATCACAGTTAAATATAATCACGACTCTTCAAGCCAAGTGATTTCCTTGGAAGACAAGCTCTTTTCACAGAAATGAAAGACTATTCTTTTATAAGGTCACCCTTGGTAAGCTCGCACAGAGAGAGATGAAAACATTAACAAGGATCTGCTCTGCATTCTAGAGAAAAGTAATATTTAAAAGAAAAAAAAAAAAAGAAATCAGACAAGCAAGAGCCAGGTGGGAAGTCTTACTATCTACCCATTCAGCATTTCTGAAAACAAATCAATTTAGTCATCTGCAAGCTTGGCCATAAGCTCCCTGCAGGAATCAGAGCTCATGCATTCACAAGCCCCAAAGAGTTTAGTTCAAAGTATAATCATATGGCAGAAAAATATCACCAGTTTTATTGTATATGCTAACTCAAGTTATGAGATAGCATCACATTTGAAAAGGTGAAAGAACTGAGTAGCACTGGCAAGGTGACAGAAATCACTTAAAATGTTCAATTCAGCAGTTATTCAATATATTCACACAAAGAGCAGGAAAAAAAATCTAAGGTGGTCATGAAGGAAGGTGTGTGAGTGTAAAGAAGTTTAAGTGTTAAAGACAGGAGCAGGACTACAGCATCAAATACTAAATTCAAATGAACCCAATAGGATTTCCTCCTTTCCCCACTGCAAGGATGTTGACCAAAAAAAAGTCCAGAATAAAGAATAACCTGTGTTTTCTGAAAGGAGCTGTTTAATTTTATTGTTTGTTTTCTGACATTGCTGGTTTCTGTCACTCGCTCTCACATTATAATTTCATTTTTATGCATGAGTGTGGCGAGCACATCTAGCACATCTTTTAAAGTACCTGATTTGCTTGTAACCTCATACTACTTCTGTTTCAGTGTTTTTTTGTCTTACTTTGTAGTCTACAAAGATGATGAGAAACCTAAAGAGACACAGTCAGCTACCACAAAAGCTTTAGAATGTATGGAAACAGTTAATTTGCCTCACAAAGCATCTTTTTTTCTTATGCAGCTGTCTTTCAGTTTCATTTAGCCCTAGCGAGTCATGTTCTTTTTTTAAAGAACATTTGTTAATTATTAAGTGTAGAATAGGCTGCTGCTAACATCCATATCTGATTATTTGATCTGAGCTCAAGCTAGGCAAGTCAGCAAATGGTTTATGCGCCACAGCTACTAACTAACAAGGTGATCAAAACTACCCTCAACTTCAGGAGCCAGCTCTCTCAAAGGATGGTCCATCATCACACAGTTGCTCTCAGGTAGCTCTTCAAAACGATAAACACAAACCAAACCTGTTTCTCAAAAAGCCTACATGCAGGTGAGGTTAAGAAACAGAATGGAAGGA
Source organism: Scolopax minor (assembly GCA_028566535.1). NCBI lineage: Eukaryota > Metazoa > Chordata > Aves > Charadriiformes > Scolopacidae > Scolopax > Scolopax minor. The sequence continues at coordinate 15,281,009 of JAOXNG010000004.1, forward strand.
AATAAAGCCAGGGTATCACTGCTGAATGGCGTTTTCCTCCTCAGCTGACACAAAAATCAAGAGAAAATCTTTTTGCTGTAGGTCACTACAGAACTTTGTAGTGCTACAGGAGGCATTAACACTAGCAGGGCTTTCCCATCACATACGCTTATTGCTACCCATGAGTAATTATGTAGTGTGGTGTCTCCAAAACATTCTCTTAAAGGACTAAGGCAATTGTGTGATTACATCCAAATAAAACTGTATTGTTTAGAGTTTTAAGGAAAAAGTCGATAATCATAAACACTCAGTGACATTCAGAAAACTCTCAGATCTGATTCCGAACTAGTATGGGGCCACAGTTTATCTCTGAGGCATTTAATTAAGAGAGAGTGGCATGCACCAGAAAAGCAGCCCAAAATACTGTAAAGGAATACAATAATTAACCAGGGACATACTTGCACCCCTAGCATCACATAGACTTGAGTGGTAACCAAAGCCTCTCAGCAGAAGTTGCAAGACAGAGAGCAGTGTTGCTTTTCCTGCTATATCTTTGTTTACTATGTAAATTAGAATAATCTTCTCATCCACTTTTACTGTGCATTTTATAGTCATTTTACACATCCACCAGTCACCAAAGTCTGTGTGAATTAGTGCATTTATATCAACTTCTGACCAATTCATAAGTGACATCACATAACAAGCACATTATTTACACTCTATAAGTAAACCATGACCATAAGGACAAACCACTTTGCTTTAATCTCTCCCACATATACATTATGATACTGCTCTAAACAGCAGTCATCTTCTACAAATGTGTTTGGGTCAATAGGTGAAGTGGAGAGACCCTATGATGATGACCACTGAAGACGACCCACCAAGAATACAGATCCTCTGGGCCAACCGGGAGATCATACAGGCAACAAAGCACAAACACGGGCACACTGCTTGCTTAAAGCAGGAACATGTAATTCATTATCTTAGTTCAGCAGCTACTGCCTACCCAGGGCACTGAACGGGGCCGGAGGAAGAAACAGCTCAACACACAGAGGGTGCTTCTCCAGCCCCAGTGAGGAGCCCCGGCACAGATCTCATCACACAAAGTCTTGTTAAACCTGGGAGGTTTTAGAGGTAAAACAAGGCTTCCAACTGCTGGATTTTAAGCATTCTTTTTAAGGGCTGGAAAATCTCAGTTTTCTCCTTAATGAAATGACTCTGCACACTCTTATGATTAAAAGAAATGTAGCACCCCTCCCCCAAAAAACACACACACAAAAGAAGGCACACAAAAAAAAATCCACAAGACAGAACACACGAAAGAGGGAAACAGGGACAAACAGCAATTTTTCCACTTAGGCATAGGATGGAAATGAATTACATTCAAACTTTTTTCTTTTTAAGTAAGCAAATCCAGCTCACGCCAGACACCAACTCAAAAAGTTCAGACTCAACCATTAAAATCAGGCAGCATCATAAGAAACAAAAGTCATAACATAAGTTACAAGTTTGCCCTTTACATCTGTGTAATGATATTTACACATTTTATATCATTATACGATACTCTTGCGTGAGTCAGCAACCATGCCACAGATGGGTCTTGGACTGTGATCCCGATCCACAACTGTAAGAAACACCTCACCTCCTCTCTGCTTAGCTTTAAAGACTGTAGTACCCTGGCTGAAGACAAAGGAAAGCCAGCACCTACCAGCCCACCATCACTAAGCACCACCTGGGAAAACCACACCTAGACAAGGAATGCTGCATTTCTACTGCCATTTTCCTGGGCCATTTTTCCCTCCTCAGTCTCTGCTCCACTAGTTGAAAGGCACCAGTACCTCAACTAGAGCTTAATTTTAATTTTAAACCCATTACGTTTTCAATTTGCCCTCTCTAAAACAGGTCTTAAATCAGACAGAGGAAAGCAGAAGTGAATCGCTACCACACTACGCTGCATGGTAAGCAACCCAGCAGTACACAGGAGGTACGTAGCCAGCTCTGCCATTCGAAGGCTGAAGGAGGAAAATTAAAAGCTCCAAATACCAGGGAAAAGCCAGTCTTTATATCCATTTTTAAGCAAGCAGCCTGATTTTCCAGAACAGTTGAGCTTGCAACTTTTATGGTTATGAATAGGCAGCATTATGCACTCCAGCCACACGCCTAGGAGTTCAGTTTCATGCTACTATTTTTGAAAGTTGTACTATAAATCTGCTTATTTTGACTCTCTATTTGGCTTTTACCACTGTCATCATTACCTGGTTTCAAGAACTTCCAGATGTATGTATTAACAGCACTGGCAGCTTTCCTAGAGAAAAACAAATCTCATCTTTGAGTTGTGCTTGGCAACATCTAACTTTTACGAGTGTACATCTACAGTGCCTGTCACAGAGACAGAAAGCCACCTTGGGCCCAAACTCTCCATTCCCCCAGAGAGAATTACAGATATGAAAAAAGAAAATCAAAAGGCTTTGCGATTCCTCTGTGGCACGCTGAGCCTGTAAAACTAAACCCATTTTATTTCATCATATTCAAATCCCCACAGTTCCAGTGAAATTTAATTATACCTTCACTTTGCATAATTAAACAGTCATTGCATGGCTTTCTAAAGCATATAAAATGACTGACGAGCATAGTGGTAAAACTTTCAAAAGTACTAAGTACTGGTTTAGGAGGCTACAGGTATGTCTAGACAACAGCTAACTTGCATAAAAGAAGCACTATTTTGTTTGCCTAGCGGGATTAAGTAGCTCTCCACATATGCCATGTTTTTGCAGCTCAACTGTTTCTGGTATTTTATCTGCACAATTTACAGCTAGCTCAAGTAATTGCATCATGTAGAACAGATATATCCAAAATCCTGCTGATTATCATATGGGAGTCAATATCTTAGCCACAAAGGAGCTTTTGAAAGATTCATAGTTTGGTGGAGCAGTAGCTACAGTCATCAACTGAACACCCTCAGCACTGGTTCATTCTGGTACATTAATTGAATGAGAAATGACATTTTTTCCTCCCTCTGCATTAAAAATACTCATGTGGAGATTTCTATCTTATTTTGTGTATGCCCCAAAGGGCTTCTTTGCCCAATTTCACCATGTTTTGGTAAGTTTCTTCTTCATATTCATCATTGTGGTATTTAAGTCAGCTGTCCTTAATTGATTTCTCTTTGAGAAGCAGTGCTAATGAGCTGTGGTATCTCTGACAACAGAGAAGAGCATGAAAACTTTTTCTAACTTTTTTCCTCTTATAAGCATCTAGAATAGGATTCAAACATATCATCTGAAGCAGTATGTCTCATTTTGATTTCTCTCCCATTCCCTTGTTTTTTCAAAGAGATTGCCTTTGCTGATAGAATGGTTTCTGAAGCTAAAGAATGCATCTTACAGAATCCTTTCTTTATACAGCAGCATAGGTGATAGAGACTTTTCAGTCAACACGTTGAACACAGAAGGTAATTAACAATATTCTGCTTTGAGAATGTATTTTATGTTTCACACTCTAGGTGAAGAGTAATGGTATTTTACCATTCTTCTCAAAAATTCTAGAAAACCCTTCACTATGTCCACAGAGGTGCTATTACTTTATATATAGTATTACTCAGATAAAGTGACCAAATATAACACAAGTTGATTTGATTATAGCAAACATTTTGCTTTTCTTCTTAATTCAGTCTTGTTTTAACAAGTCTGTAGATCATAACGTGAGGTAGCATTTCTATGCACGATACATAACCTATGAACGTACCTTGGAAGAAAACCTGAAAAATAAACTTTAGCTAGGAGTCCTGCCTGAAAAATACATCATGCTGTTTTTTAAGTAGTGAAACAGGTGTTTTAACTTACTTTACAGGTTTGTATACAAGTACAATCCTAATTCAGGATGGTAAAGAATAAAAGGAAACCAACACAGATGGAGTAATATATACATAGCAAGATGTAAAAGTATAAATAATATAAGTGTATGGTATATATGTGAAAGTGTTTAGATTATCAGGCAAAAGTCAAATGAGAACAGAGTTCCCTGTTTTAGTCTCCAGTAAGATGGACAGTCTTCTCATATTTTTTAGAAAGGTTAGAATAGTCCTTTTTCTTGACAGACTATTACCACACTCCCTAGATGAAACATTTTTTACTCAACTTCTATTACTCAGTTTCTAAAAACGCACCTTAGCCTGGCTCGATGTCTGGCAACTGTGCAGAGCACACAGACCTGATTACAGCAATTCTGTGATTTAGCATTTCCAGACATCCACATGGAGCTGATAGATGTGTGTAGGGAAAGGCCACCTAAAGTTTATAGTGTATACATGGATGGAATAACAATACAGGAGAGGTTCTGGCTGAGGAAAAACAACCTTAAAAGTCCACCAGATTGACTAAACTAAAAATGAAATAGGTAAGGTTTATGAGAGACTGACAGAGAAGCAAAAGAAAAAAAGAGTTTTGGGCAGGGAGGAATAGAAAGCAGAAGCAGAACATTATAAACAACAAAAACCAAAACCCCACCCTGAAAGTCAGACCATCAGGTTTGGGCCACAGCACAGTAACAGAGACTGCTTCTGTTCTCACACTGGGCCTGGCCATGTTTCGGTAAGGGGATACCAGAAGGCAACACAAGCACAAGCAGAAATTGCTGGAAAACAGTTGTCCAACAGACAACTGACATACACAAAAATAAAACTGAATTAAGAAAAAGAAGCAACTTACTTTTTCTTAGAAGATCTAACCTGAGGAGCTGCAACACCGGAAACATCCTAAGACCTTTGCAGACCCGTTTAGCTGAGGGATCCCTAAATTGTTTTTCTGACACCTGGATCCAATAAGACCTTCAGTTGGGACTGACGCCCCCTAAGCACAAGGCTGTGGTGGTTTAACAGGATCATCACATTCACCTGCTCACTGCCACCCCTCTGCTGTGGGCTGGCAAGAGAATCAGAGAAAAGTTCACATGCCAACATCTTAGCTGCCTCATCTGAAACTTAGTATTTTAATGCAAATTTGCCTTTGACATCAATTTGAGCTACACCAGACCTCAATGGTCTGGCTGAGGCACAAGTGTATTTTTCTTCTGCAGGGAGCAAACCTCCAGAGACAGAAATGTCTTAAACTGTTCCTGGAAAACTTGCCACCACCAAGGTGTCAGAGGTGTTACGTGCATAGAAATAGATAGAGTGTTCTGAGGAGGACAGCACAGCACCAAGTTTGTTCTCACCCTCCTGCTTTACATTATGTCCTCCATGAGGGCAATATTCCACCAGGTATGGGGAGGTGGCTGCCAGTCCTGCCCAGAGAATGATATCCTGCTTGCATTCTCTAACTTGGCTATACCATAGGCAATATTGTAAACTACAGAAGCACTTGTCATGCAGCTTCCTTTTCCTCGAGCACGATGGCAGCTTGGGCAGGTGGGGAAAAAAGTGGTGAGGGGAAACTCAGTTACCTCCTCTAGCACCTTAAGCCAAACTCTTGGAAACAAAGCTGTAGCACCACTGCAAGTGTCATCACTATAAAACCAGCAATGAACACAAAGGATTTAAAAAACAATCCTCACTTACAAATGCACATTGATTTTCAATAAAGCTATTTACACACTTTTTTGCTTGGATTCCAGGCTGATTGTCACCTCTGATTTACAAACAAGATATCTCTATATATTATTATTATTACTATTTTGTAAGCGTTAATTTTTTTTAAGCATTTCTACTACCAACAGTGAGGAAAATAATACAACAGAAGAAAGAAAAAAAAAAAACAGAGAAGAATGCCATTTGATTTTCTTTTCTTTCCTGGTAGAATTGCCTGAAAAGCTGAAAGAACACATAGCCTTACTGGATAAAGAGGCATTTGTTTTGAAACAGCAACACAGATCATATTGGCTTTTCACCAGCGATGTTGCTAACAGACCGACCCCAGGAAATAAAGAATGGACAGCTCTGGGAAAGCTTTTCATGATTCACATTCTAGGTGAGTGGCAATTTTTTTCTTCCTCCCTGGGCACCTTTCCACTACAAAACATCCACGTACTACAAGGCTGTCATGCAAGAGCAAGAGGTCATGCGAAGAAATTAAAGTAATACAACTGGCTGATACAGGTCAAACTGGTGATAGCAGACCTTCCGATTCAGAATTGCCTTAATTCGGCTAACAAGTAGCACAGCCCCTGAAAGAGCAATTGGGAGTAAAAAATCTATGAATAGAAACAGGGCAAGGAAGTAAAGAGCACCTGTTTGGTAATGTTGGGCACTTCACACACACACACTCTTGGCAATACAAAAGGAGGAAACCTTAGAACAAACACCTTGTCTATATTTCATCCAGATATAGTACCTATGGGATCTGATTTCACTTTCCAAATAGATGTAACTACAGCTGCTTCACTTGCAAGATGTCTCCTTAGAACCATTGATGAATAGCCCTACATTTATCACCCAGGGCCGCTGATCAGAAGGGAGTTTGATTTCAGTAAAAGTGCCTGAAACCATGAAATGCCACAGACGACCACAGACTCACCTGGGAGTAATGATGCCATTGTTATGACTCCTAAATAGTTTTCAGACCCCATCAAAACAAAAAATGAGGAACGGATTGGATTGGATTGGATTGGATTGGATTGGATTGGATTGGATTGGACAGAAAGGTTTTATACACTGGAGGCAGGTCCTGTTTCAAGCCCATCCTCTTCTTCAGCTGCATGGGTTCCCAGCTCTTTGCCAGGAGCCTCCCAACAAGGGCTGCAGGCCTGCCTGGCCTGCTACAGGGCCAGCAATCTGGTACAGTCATCAATTCTACATTTCACCCATTAGTATCAATATTTAATATTAAATATTTAGCGTCAATATTTAACATGGATAAATGAGATGACCCAGATATAATTATAGACTTCTCAGCACAACATGAAACCAGGAGGAAATAATGAAGCAGCTGATACAGGATAGGATGCAGCTAAAAAAAGCAATTAAATGTGGTGTGATGTCAAACAACATGGTTTTATAGAAAAAAAATAGATCTTTCCAACCAGTTGTACCTTTCTTAAGAAAAACACAAATTTGAGTGAGAGGAGTCATATACTTAACCTTTTGTAGGATATTTGATGTGTTAGTCTTGATAAAGGAGATCAAATGATACAAGATCTACATGCTAAACACTTATGTATTAAAAATTGGCGGTCAGGTTTCAACTCAGCAATTTAAAGTAACTAATTGTAGTTGAAAAATCAACACAGAGCAGATGTACTTGTAGGCAGGATCCCAAGGATTTTCCTTTTGGACCTACACTGCTGGCATTTCTCCTAGGGATATAAAAGAAAATAGAGAGTGCATGGTGAAGAAGGCTGTAGAGCAGATTAGGGGAGTTGTCAGTAACAGAAACACATCCCTCATACAGAGCACTTAAGAAGTCACATGGATTTCAGGACAAATAAATGTACATGTCAAAAACCACAGTCAGTCTAAAAACAAAGAGTGGAAGTCAAAGCTAAAAAATTAATTAAAAGAAAAAATTAAAACCCATTTCTCAAGGCATGGGTTCCTGCACTCACGTTTGCATTGGAGCTAGTGATCATGCAACACAGGGCATGTTGTCTTTGCAGAATTACTTTTCTGTTTGTAAATTTTGGAGGATTTAAATAAACACAGAAAAAAAGTTTCCAGCATTATGTGGTGGCCCCAAGGCTCCAGCTAGCTAACGTAAGGCTGGGGCAGGGGGTACAGAAAAAAAGAAATCTCCAATGAGATGCAGAGCAGATAAAAGGGAATGTTACTTGTTCCAGCAAGTGCCTTACTGGTGGCCCTGGACGTCTCATTGCTTCTGATGGAAGAGTTGTGGATGCCGTCAATGTTCCCACGTGTTGTCTCATCATTTTTGACAAGTGAGCTCAAAGAAAGAAATGACAGGTTGCAGCCTATACCCAGAAAGTATCCTTTCTCAGGACAGCATCTCAGCATATGTTAAAAGTATACTTCTACACTTAAAGTGTAACTAAGTGCATGTTACCTGCCGCTGATTTTTGTGCTTAAGAATGATGGCTTCAAGTACGTGCTCAAATCAGTCAGAATCCTTCACTTCCTGGCTGAGCAATTAGTGTCAAGTCAAGGAAGGGGAGCATATTTTTGTTGTGTGAACATATGCCCAGAGAGAGTAGGACTCATCCCAAAAATTGTCAGATATGGTCCTGATCCTTGCCTGAGGGTAACTTTCAAGTTGTGTCAGCTTGGCCCAGATTCGAAGGAGTAACTTTGGGCAGACAGGCAGGAGTAACCTGCCAGCCCCGAGAGCCATCCGTTATGTCCTCCCTGACACAGAAGGAAGTGGGTTAATTTTGGTTCAGACAGCCTGGCAAAATCCTGCTCCCTACTCATACAAAGTGAGCCATTATTCAAGGCTTGTTTTGAAAGGCTGCTTTTTTTTTTTTCCTAATGGTTAAATAACTATTTGGCTTTGCGTTGTTATCAATCATCGAGGCAAACAGCCAGTGATAACTGAAAAAATTGGATGTGTTCAGAAAGGAAGTATACCTGGGGAGCGGGCTATAAACATCCTTCAAAAAAAGCATCCTCTATAGAAAGCTGGTTTTTATTTTTTCCAAACATATATCCCAGGAACAATGGCACTATGTGAATAAATATTTTAACTGCTTTAATTAAAGCAATACGGCTAAGCCATCTCATCCAGCTAAGCTAATGTGGCTTCTGCTGAACAGTAATGGTAAAAGTAATATTTCCCGAAACTTGGGGAAGGGAGAGTTTTGCAAATTATTTATCTTCTAGTCTGTCCACCATGACTCTTGTGCGAAACCAAGTTTGCAGTCTCTTCCATACCAAAACTCACTGAGCCAGAAAATGTAAGACTAGAAATACCCAGTCATCCATTCTGGCTAGAGCATCACTTTAGAAGACATCCAATAAAAATTTTATTTGTTTTAAATTTTGAAGTCTGATATCACCATTCTCTCCCCTCCTTTTCAGGGCATACAGTAAGTTCCACAGGTTTCAGAAGGAACTGCTTCTATCACAACAGTTGAAACTTTCACAAAAATACCTAATTATGGGGAAAGAGATGACAGTGCTCCAGGTTTTAGTGTTTGCAGGCAGAGAGCAATGCCTTGTGTTTTAAGAAAAACAGTAGAAGAATAATCTTGTATAGGGCATTTTAAATCAAAGGATCTGAAAATATTTATGAGAATAAAAGACAAAATCCACAAGAGCATGAGCAGAATTGTCCAACATAGACAAAAACACCACTGTAAAAACATCCCTGACAGGCATGGGTAGCGTGTCCTGGAGCCTTCCAACAAAATAATTGTTTACTTTAGAGAGAAACCAGCTTGGAGACCCTCTCACCCCAGCACTGCAAAGCTGAGGGGCCAAGACCAAGCTTAGAATTTGGACATTAAATAAAAGCATAACATTATTTTAAGTGTCATGAAAATAGTTTCCAGAAGGATTTAAAAAAGCTTTCATGGTGTCTTCTTCCCAGCATCAGCAGAGCACTGGAGCATAAAGAGTACATCAGCCTAGTAGCCTCTGGACTAATTCCAAGACTACAGAGGAGATACGATATTATACACATATGAGGGTCCTGACCAGAAGGTTAATTCTGAATTCAAGTAGCCTGCAAAGAGAGACAAGGAGGGAAAATTATTTCTTTCATTTCTTACAGAGATGCATTCAATAAAGCCGTGGATTTCATAACTTACTTGCTAACGCACATCTACCTTTTTAATTTTCATTTTTATGCTTAAACTAATTATGCTTACATTTATTATACTTCTTTAGTATCTGGCTTTGTCACAGAGACATGCAAAGTGCCTTCTCCTTTCAACACTGGGAAATTTTGGTA
>JAOXNG010000004.1:15402730-15414403 GCA_028566535.1 Scolopax minor
AGTAACAAATGCAACTTCTGAAGCCGGCCTTCAGTAGGGAAGTACAGGTGATGGGCTTGCTAAGGTGAGGTGCAAAACAGAGATTTAGGAACACAGAGCAAAAAATAAAATTATGTTCCATGTCAACAGAGAGCACACATGCTAAAAGACCATAGGAAAGGTAGAGGGGACATGGAAGTATCACAATAGCATGTGCACATAACAACATAATTCTGTTGGCTTCAGCTGAATCATCTTATTTACGCTATGTACATGAAAAATTGGGCTTTACCTTTCATCTATACTTTAATTACAATTAAACTTCTTGATTATTATGATGATTTTCAGCTTTGTGCCAATTGGGCTCAGGGATTCCATAAATGAGGAACAAATCATGCTGAAATGGAGGGAGCCTGCTAAGACAGGGTGGTAAAGAGAAGGTAGTCCAACATGAGTACACTGAAGTCTGCAGTAACCCATCTTCAGACAAGTTGCACACACATGTTGCATACTCTTGTAATTCTGTAATTGACTTCCAGGGTGGCACTTCAGGTATGGTAAACATTTGTTGTCAGATGACGACTTGTAACTTTCACTAAAATGCTTGAGAGGGATGTGACTGTGAATAGAAAATGCCACGGTACTATTTCATAAGTACTTTGTAAGTATGCCTGTAATTTCAGAAACATGCTTTCTCAGAGCTGAGCCTGCCTCTGCCAAGAATGAAGCCTTTATCATGTTGCCGTACTGAAAAGTGAGGTATATGTGAGAAAGGAAAATATTTCTAGAGCATTTGAAAATTATTTCAGTTCTCATTTTGAACTTACAGAGGACGTAACTTAACATTTCTGTCTGAATTTACCAATTGTAGTAAGAAGACAGTCTTAATGAATGTTTAAAGCTTGATCAGTTTATGAAAGAAATTATATAACATGGTGTTGTAGCAGCAGTGCATTGAACTCAGTGACCTAAAAAATGCTTAAATTTATTTCCATCTTAGGAAGTTCCTAGGTCTATCTGTCAGCAGGAGAAAATCAATTATACATGTAAGCAAAAATATCACAGAGATGAAAGAACATATGAAAGAGCAAGCACAATTCTCCTTTCACAAAACTGTGAATCAAGTAACTCCAATGAAGCCAATGAGTTACACTGGTGCAAGTGAGAAAAGAACCAGCTCCATTGTCTGAAAATTGCTCAGGCCACCCATAGAGTCCAATCACAGTAACTGTAGGCAGCTAATATTGCTGCATTTAATTCAGAAAGCCCAAGTCTGAAAAGAGGACACTGAAAAGAAAGGACCTGGATTTGGTTTTAGCCAAAAAAGCTGAAAAAATAATGAATGGAAAAGGAAAAAGAAAAAAAAGAAAAAGATTCCATTTATAAAAAAATCCTCCATCCTTCCAAAACAATTTGCGTAGAAAAAACAGAGTGAATCCGCTTTGGTTTTTTGTTTTTGTTTAAAAAAGAAACACCCAGCATGTAGACAGTTAACAGTTGCTGAGCTCTATGCTTCCCTGAAGGAAAAGTCTAATCTTCATTTTCAAAACAGCAGATGTTTTGTGTGTTGGTGTCATACCTCCTCAGACTGAGAGCTACAGAGTGTGAGTCTTACCTTTCCAGCATAGGTCACTGTAACGTATCCTGTCACATTTTTAGATAGCAGTGTACTAAACAAGACCTTCATTTTCCCCTGCTTTGGTTTATTTCCTCAAAACACAGACACACACCCCTTTTTCACCCTAGATGGGTTAGTTTAGCTTTCCTAGTTCCTGTCACCTGCCCATCTGAAATAGCATTTCTGCCAGTGGTACTTACTGTCAGTAAGGGAACAAAGACTTGTTTCTGGCAAGCTGTCTGGTCACTAACTTCTTCCTCTAGCTCAGCCTTCCTTCTTCAGGTTTCTGCCAGTGTTCCTGTCTCCTCTGCTTATCTCTGATCACACGCTGCCTCTTTCACACCTCACCTGCAGTATGACCCTCTCTATTGGCATTATTGCCCGATTATAAGCATTGAGAAGCTATTGGGGACCTGTGAAACAGCACATTGTGAGTTTATTATGCTGCAGTAGAAACTGCTACGCTGATGCACCATGTCAGCGTTATCACAAAACATCAAACTGCATTAACCACGTATTCAGATGTGCTGAATATGACCCACTGAACTCACAGGAATGCCATCTCCTTTTCTCTTTTCCAGGTCATTCCAACTCCTCTTTTTCCCCCTCTCCCACTTTACCCTCTATTTTCTTACCACCTCCTTTTCCGTCACGTTTTTTTCTTCCTCCCCAGTCATCCTCCCCTCACTTTCTTCACTATCCACCTCACATCCCTCCATGCATTTTCATAGCCTGCACAAAGGACTATAACCGAGCCAGTACCACAGCTTTGTTAAATGTGGTTTGCTTTTTAGTAAACAAAGCTGCACCTGGGTGCATCTCTGGCACTAACTCAGGCCCTAAAAAGCATTTCATTCCCAAAGGCTTAAACCAGAGAGCTCCAAGATCAGTGTGGCTTCTCGGTTCCCTAATCTCCGAGCTGGAGCACACCAGAAACAGCAGGAAGAAGCTTGGAATAATACCGGACTCTTTTCTTCACATGCACATGCTTCCGTCTGCCTTGTGCGAGTGGAGGCTCTTAGCAACAAGAGAACTGTACAATGGGGCAGTGACTAGAATTTGATGATGTCAGAATAGCAGAAAAGGAAAGAAGATGGAATGGCATACAAGAGAAAAGCACAAGATCGGTGCCAAGCAGGGCTAAAACCAAACAAATCATTTCCCAACAACTCAACATGCAAAGGGTCAGAAAGCAACACGTTTTTTAATATCCAGCCTGTTAATTAAAATCAGCATAATTCAAGTAGCGAACAAAACACTGCCTGTTGATAGGAGGTATTGTGTTTTACAGGATAGCATCAGATTTTCAGGAGCAGTACACCAGGTGAAAAGAACACACGCTTGGGAAACTATCACTCATCTGTATGCTAAAGATAGCTTCCAAGCCTCGCTAAGATCAGTCGAAACTTTGGCACATGCCATAGCAGCTGCCCAGCGTTCAACTATGCCTCTTTCAGCACGCAGCACAGCACGGAAAGAATGGTTTGTTAAGGCTTTTCGTAACCACAGATATATTCACCTGAAAAGCTTAGGCAGTTCCTTCAGACAACATAGTTTCCACTGAGTCAGTAATACTAAATTTGTAAGGTTTTGCAAAAAATTGTCTATCGCTTTTTAATGATGTTTCCATCCACTGTTGATCTGTGAAAGCCTTGAGGAAATACGGAAGGAAAATTACTTAGTGGCACAAGGAAATAATGAAACCTGGTATGCACTCACATTATATATTTCTAAATGCTTTTGAAATTAATAAAACTGAATAAGAAAAAGAAGAATTGTTTTTCACATAGTTCTCAAATAGAGTACTGAGTAATACTTGTGATCGTTAAAGATTTTTCAGAGAACAATATGACTTTTAAATTTATATCTCTTAAATATTACAGCTTTTTAATTTAATACTTTGGGATAGATATTAAAGTGGTGTAATACATTGTTTCAAAAAGAAATATACTTTAGTCTTATTTTTGTCAGTTTAGGAGCCCCAGAATGTACTATTTGGTTTTATTTTATTGTTAATTTCTTTTAACAAAGACCCTGCTTCTAGCAGTAGTACTTGTTAATATTGTAATTATTTTCAAATTTTGTATTAGCACTATTCTATCTTCTTACCTAAAGCTTAATTCTAAGTTTCCATTGACACTATAAGGCCTAGTAATTTCTCTCCTTTCTAAAGCCTTGATCTGCATGTTATTTCATATGGGCAGATTTCTGTGCCTCTGTGCAATTCTAGTCATCTGAAGATTGTGCTCTGTCCTGTAACTTCCAAACCTAATATGTAAGACAGCAGTCCTGGTATGAAAGAGATAAAGAGAGAAGAAACAATATATTTAAATGTATCAGTGCTAAAACACAGAACTAAATCTTGCCTTTCCGATCAAGAGAGGAAATGTTTTAGGTTTCCATTTCCAATAACAGTATTCAACACCATATACATTTTTGCTGATGAGCAGCACTCACTCTGATGTACTCCAATATTTACAATTATTAGAGCAAATGAATGTAAAACCCAAGGATAATTAAAAATAAAGAAAAATATAAAAATAATCTTCATTGTATACGTGACATATGAAAAAACACTAAGGTGGAAGAGTTTCACCATAAATATGTATCATGCAAGCATTATAAACAGCTTTGTGAATTGCACCAAACATATTGTGTAATTGAATAAATTGCAGTAAAATTGCATTGTAATATACACTAATTACTTTGTCTTGGTTTGTCGGGGGCTTTTTTTCAAGTGTTACATATTTACTCTTATTTTGTTGTAAACATGCACATTTTGCTGTTCTAATTCTACTGGGGCTGCTTAAAGAGCCAACATTTCAGCACCTGTTCATTTGATTTGCTGAGTAACAGGTATACACCTCTGGAGTTCCTCCGGCCATGTCCTCTTTTTCTACGTGGAAATTTATGCCCCAGTGGAAACAGGAATTTCCCTACTGAAAGTGGCAACAGCACCTGCACGTACACCAGCCAAGATGTTCTGGTCCAACAGCATGTTCTGCAGTGCACAAGTCAGCTGTGTTCTGGACACCCCCTACTCCACGCACAGGCACCGAGAGAGACTGGGCACCCCTGACCCACCACACGTGCCAGACATGCCACACAGCAAGGCCGTGAAGTTCAGAACCCAGCAAATTTGATGCTTGTGTATACAGGCCATCTGGGCACTGAACAAACTCTTATACGTCAAGCTATCCTAGGGAAAAACATATGAAGCCAGGTGCTGGAGCAGGTGATGCTCTGCACCTTGTGTAATTAATCTTTTTTTAAAAAAACGCATATTTCAATAGATCTCTTTAAACAAGGAACAGCCTTTTCAACTGACTTCTGTATAGTGCCTGTCCCAAAGAACTCTTTCATGTCATAACAATAAAAAAAAGAAAATCTGGACAAGAACACATTACTTCATCTCAACCCCCCATCACCACTGTGGCAGTTACAGAAATCAAGGTTTCTTGTGATCTGATTCTCGACTACAAAAATAAACAACAAAGCGAGAAGGTAACGAGTCCAGGGCAGGAACTCAAGTTTCACTTCGAACAAAATTTTTTTTGCTTGGTATGTACAGTACTCCTTAAAGGTGATTGAAGTTTACCTTACAAACAGTTTATTGATTAGAATTTAAAATAATAATAACAACAACAATAATAATAATAGAGGCTTATACAGGCTCTTGGCTTGACTATTATCTTCTTAAAAATTGTCTGTGTTTACAGTTCTACCAGTCCTCAAACACAGAGATACAATCAAAAGCAACACAGTTTGTCTACAAAGTATTCTAAAAAGAATATAAAATCACTTCTAATATCCCTACTTGGAAGTTATTTCTATTATTAATTTGTCTTTGGTCAGTTTTTGTAAATCAGAAGCTGCTATGAAAACTCGTGATTCCACATACATAACTTTTTTTTTTCTTTTCAGTAATATATTAATCATCAGTCAGCAAAATAATTAATACCATAACTTAACTCTAAGCGATTGTCTCATTATCACTGTTTAATTCACAACATCAAGAATCAACCAACTCTCTTGACACCTTAACAATGCATTAAATTCACAATAACTAATGCAAATGGTGTATAATTTCCTAACATTAATTTAATCTGTAATATAGGCAAGGACATTCTCTTCTTGTACTGTCAAGCACAGAGAACAGTCTTACACATCACTTGTGGTTGATGAAAAAAATGTGAGGCATATCTGGGTTTGAATTTCACGTTATCACAAATTAAAAAACTATTAAAGCGTAATGCAGGAGGCGAGTTATGTTGGCTATAGCTGCACTTTTAACTGTGATGGTTTTCTGTTAACATAGCTTACTGTGCTTGACATTTTACATATTTTTAACTAAACATGTAGAAGCAACAGAAGGAATTTCAGATTTCAGAATTTTAATATTTTGTCTTACAAGAATTATACACAAATGTACAGAAGTTAAAATGCTGAGATAACTTGGCCAGCCCTTGCAAACTCTACAAAGAATTCAATTTATCTCCATTGAGAGCTACTGAAGTCATTACATTCAATTGACTTTAATAGGATTTGGACAAATTCCCAAACCTACAGCCTTTCCTGGCAGCATCCCCAAAACAACTGTCAATAAATGACATATTTTTTAAATACAACTGCATAAAGAAAAAACACAAGGAAAACAGGAAGAAAAGAAAATGAAAGGAAGGGTAGAGCAAAATCAGAACACATAATCTTTTCCTCTTTTCATACAATTAGATCTTTCCAACTCCAGCATATCATTAATTCAATGTTAGACTTTTAGAAACCTAAACAGCTCAGAAAACACCCTCACTTTCACCTCAGGAACCCATCTTTACAGCAGAAGGTATCAGTTCTGACACATTTTATATGCTCATATGGAGAGGATGGAAGGAGTGTAGAAGGGCAAGAAGCCTAAGAATGCTGAGGGATGGGGACTGAAATCTAGAAGACCTGTAATGGCAGCAGCAACCCCCAAACTACCTGATTTCCAGTCTGAGAGAGGAAGAGGTATACACTGATACAAGCTGATCGATGAGACTAGCCTATCCCCCTTCACAAGCAATGATCAGTTTTCTGACAGCAGGAATACAGGAAAGGCTACACAAATGTGCTTTTCTTCTCCTTACAGATCCATGGAAAGCTCAGGAAAACCCCAGTTAAAAAGCAGCAGTGAATATATACAGAACCCTATATCCTAACCCCTCAGTACTCTGAAAATTTAATTTTACATTATAAACAGATTTGAAAATATATTTCCAGGAAGGTAATATAAGACTCCAAATCTATTTTTAGGAGTATTCAAAGAAAAGTACTTATTTTTATAGGTGGAGTGGCCAGTGGCGCCCAGTGACCTCCAGGACTCTCAGTACTTTTAAGATGTAAAACAGTAGTCTCTTTCTCCTGCCTTTTGAATAGATAGAACATTAGTTTATATTGTGTTACAGTGACTGCTTCCTCAACGTGCTACCCAGTAATTAGAGCAAGTGGCGATGTGTAATTTTGGTGCTGTCTACTACAAATGTCCTTGCTTCATAAAATCAGGCTCAGAAAGTGCCCAGACGGTTACCAAACCTTGTGTCACCAAAGCTACACGCACTGGCTTTCTAGCCACGCTGTCAGATGTAGTAGGTTAAAGAAACATCTGCTAGTAGCGTGGCTCCTGCCTGCTAAGAGAAAAACATTTTCCCTACAAATTGCTACTTTAATTCTAAATTCGTACATGCTATTTATAGCCAGACCAATTTCTAAAAACGACCTCCTCCCCTGCTTCCAAAGGTTACACGCTGAGAACTTACCGTGGCCAGCAGAAGGGAAATCTTTACATAGTGGGAGGGAAGGATACCTTACTTACTGAGTTGGTGTCAACTCAACGAGGGCTTTGTTGCCTGTCACTGGTGGTAGAGTCGGACACCACTGGGAACTGAGGTGGAACAAATAGCAAATGTGAACAGGAGAAATAACTGAATTTTAATAGAGAATTAATCTCTTTACTTGGGGGATTTGGTTCCAGCCTTTGGGCTACTTATGACAGGCAGTGTTTAAGTGTTTGCAAATGCTGTATCTTTGTACCTAAACAAATGAGAGTCATCTTAAATATATATGAGAAGTGCCCTTATACCAGGAAGCACAGCACTAACTGTAATGTTAGCATAAATATTACAGATGTTATTGATTACAGATACAAATCAGGACTTCTAAGATTACATTCCTGTAATTGTAATGACTCAGAAGAAAGTAAAACTGCACTTAGCCCAAAGTAATTGAAAGTAACTGCTGCTAAAAGGGACAAAGTTTGCCACAGACTGGCTCTGGTAACATTCGACCTCTGCCATCAAATGAGATCAGCCAGTAGCTTATATCAGCTGATTTATCAGCTGATTGCTTCCTCTTGTCCCCACTTGATTCCCATGGTCTAGACAACTGATTTAAATAAAAGTCCCTTGCCTTCCCAGCAGCAGAACTTTTTACAACACTTATGATGTTCTAGAGTCTTCCAGACGCAACTTGCATTTCTACAATTAATGAACAACCATTAGAAACCCAGTCAAAATTCTTCATGTTTTCTCTAGTCAAAGAACGTAGTATCACTGCTCTTTGTATTTCCAAAAAGACTGGATGAAAATAAAAATTTGCTTCCTGCAGAAAATCAAGTTTACTTGTACAGCATATCTCATTTTTAATATCAGTTCTCTTATGAAATTATCACACAAAACTCAGTCATGTATTGAATGTATCTAAATATTCTCAGTTTTAACATGATAAATGGTTACATTACAATTTTTCCTCTTAGGCTTTAGCAAAGCCTAAGAGGTTCCTGCCCTTTTCCTCATCCAACTCCTCCTACCATTTTGCTAGTTTATCCCTCAGTTGTGCTGATGTTACTGTTTGTGGAGCTGCACTCAGCCAAATCAAGGCAAATGACCTCATGTATATGACCTCAAGTATAATCACAATTGTTTATAGGCGTACTTTTAGAATTAATAATTAGAAGGAAAAAAAAAGTTCAAAATGCCAGTTGTCACAAATATAAGGTGTATTGCAGCTCCATGGAAAGACTTTCCAACAGTTCAAGTTAGATCACTTGCAGTATTATTAGTTTTACCAACTGTAGCCATTCTGTCAAACACTAGCCATTGCCTTCCTCACACAAGTCCTATACTTCACCTGCTTCACATTATTTAGCGCATGTGAGCACAATGTGCTAAACTTTGGAAGAGTTACTGACTTTTTATATTAACTTTCACATGCATGCCTGATGCTCAGAACAAGCACCCTCAAGGCACTTGATAGATGGGATTCTATCACCCAGCATGCAGGGCAGCTGAGTGAGAGAGCAACCTGCCTGCTCCATGACTCTTACAGTTCTTGAAGTCTCCCTGGTCCATAACATTGCCAGATCAAGTGAGCAAGGAGTTGCCATGATGAGCCAACACAAGTGATCTACTGAGAAAATACATAATTAGCATATACTGCAAATGAGATCTTTGTGGCCTCTACTCAATTTTCACAAAAGAAAAAAAAATCTGCAAAACTTGATGGCAGCTATGCTGCAGGCTGTTGCTTCAGTCTTTAAACAGTTATTTTAATAGTCTCAACAAACTCTTCTCTCAAGATCTACAATCTGCTGTGGATACTACTTGAAAGCCAAATTCCTTATTCAAGTCAAATGCCCAGGGAGTAAGAAGACTTCCAGCACTTCTTCCAGAAACTTCCAGGCAAACTCACTGGTTAGCTTTTCAGACTCCTTGAAAGTCAGGATCTTTACTTTGCTTTCAAGGAGCTGTCAGATCCTCAGTTTTCTAGTTGAAAGAAGTATTTCCCTGTATGCATCACTCTCATTTTTTCCTCTTGGTTTTAAATCACTTGCCCAGAAACAAACAAACAAAAAAAAAAAACACCCTTCCAACTTTACTCATTTTAGGTCAGTTTCTTATTAATGTCACCAAATAGCCTACAGAAGAATTCTATTTAAGAAGGGGAAGTATGTACATACAACAGAAGTTACATGAAAAGGAGAAAATAAGCTGAAGTTTTTACTTCAGTCACTGCTGTTGAGATTCCAGGACTCTTTCTCCGAATAAAATGCCTAATCAAAAGCAGTTAACACTTCTTATGGTAGGACAAATAAAAACAAAGGGAAGATATACAAAAGCCTTGGAAAAAAATTGCTTATATAAAAAAAATGCTACCTACACCTCCTGTGGCAACTTGGATATATTTTACATCAATGACATTATTTTCACTGAAGAAGGTACAAGGGGGGAAAGATCATCACAGAAAAAATTAGGTTTTAAATTGTCTATAAAACTTACTCTCTTAACATATAGTTTATTTTCTGAAAAACGACGGTGGTGCTTTCTTCCTCTTTCTTCTACAATTTAGAGACTTGCATCTCTATTGCCCTTAATTATTAGTCTTACGTAGCTAATTAGTTGGAAAGCAAAATGAATTTTTGAAATCCATGCATCATCAACAGAACTATTAATTAAAATCTTATAGTTTCCAAATGTCAACAATGATTAAGCAGTGAGATTTTTTGGTGAGGTTACTCATTTGGGTGGAACCATGGCAACACTGTTTTTAATAGTCTCTGCTTAAAACAACTGCAATATTGTATGTCGCACTGATGTAAAGAAAAACATAATCCTTAGAATTGTGAGGGAAATCAGAAAGATTCACTTTAGTACAGATCCTATCATGGCAAAAGGTAGCTAGAAAGTATATCTTTTACTTGTAAATGATTTAATAACCATTGGCAGCCATGACTGGCACAAGTTTTTGTTAAGAAATGAGAAAGAAACTTTCAGCTTCCAAGGTTGTAGGGATACAAAAAGTCCAACTTCTTCACAATGAACAAGAAGAAAAAAAAACAGCTAGAGAAACCACCACAGACAGATGCAGAATTGCAATGGGCTTGCTCTACTGTGTTTGTGCACTTGAGGTGTAAGTGCACAGCTGTCATGTTTCACGTTTGACAAGTCACCCCACAAAGCAATGTTATTAAACCTCTCCAAAAAGTTCTGGAGTTCATTGATCCTGATTCATAGCCAAGAGGAGGGTCTTTCTCCCTGGGAGATAAATTAAGAACAACGATGAACAAACTCTTTCCTAATCATAAAATGTCTTTCTAGCAAAAGCACATCTCATCTGAGATTAGTCCAGTGGCTGAATCATCACAATCTCCCTAACAAAGGCTGGATGCTGACAGAGATGAAGAGTGCTGATCCGTTGCTCCACACTTCCTACTGAAATGAAAAGCTACTGAAATGCATGAAAACAAGAATCATGAGAGGCAGTGAAATATTAATAGTGTCCGTTTTCTGCATTATGGTAGGCGATGTCAAATCATACCTGCCTGTAAGCACACGTACCTGGATAAGGATAATGCCTGCACATGCTTGCACATTCCAGCAGGAACCCGTACGTGTCACTGGGGACACATGACTACTTCTTCAGCGCTTATTTCTCAATTTACCCATTAATTAGAGCAGTCAGACCTCCTTTCACCCACGGCAAGGGCAGGCGAGGGACAGGTAGGGCGGCCTGGCTCAGCCTGCCGGACGATGGGGGCCTGTGGAGGCATCTGTGCTTGGTTACCCTCGCTCCCACAGGGAGTATTTCGGAGCTCGGGAGACTGAGGAGTCGTTGAAGCGGCGACGGCCGGTTCTTGCCGTTCTCACGGACAAGGGACTGCTCTCGTCAGACAGGAGCGCAGGGCACAGCCGCCGCCGCCCTGTCACGTTTCAGAAGCGCCTCACAATTTATTACCGCGCACGCGCACCGCGCACCCCAGGACAACCCCGCGCCCACCCGCGCCGGGGACACCCGACAGCATGTACCCCTAGCCCAGCCCGCCCCGGCGCGGCCCACCCGCCACCGGCTCCTCAGCGCCCGGCGGCTCGGGCTCCTACTGCCGGCCTGACCCGCGCTCCCGCCGCCGCCACAGCCCGCGTGCGGCGGCCAGAGACGCGGGAAGGTTTGAGCCACGCTGGCCGCCGTACCCCGGGACGTACTGCCGGCCGCTTCTGCGCGGCGGGGCAGTGCTGGATGAGCTATGGAGGCCGTCGCCCTTCTCCTCC
>JAOXNG010000004.1:15414503-15426969 GCA_028566535.1 Scolopax minor
CCTGGCGTGAGCTGTGCTCAGAAGAAAGGAGAGGCTGAAGGTGTGTAGGTTGGGCTGGGGGTCGGTGAGGTAGAGGGGAGGCTGCCCTTCCCTGAGGCAGTGGAATGATGTCTGGACTTTGCCAGCCCTGTGTAGAGACAGTCCTGTAACTCCTGAAATGCGGAGCCAGTTCACTTCATGTGAAGTGGGGGTCATGCTGTCAGAGTGGTTGCCTGGTGGAAGGGATCTACCTGCCTGGAGGTGGTGTTTGAAGATGTGTAGAGAAGTGTTAGGAGGAGCAGGCTTCACACACAAGCTTCAAACCCTGCCTTTTCATTTGAAAAGCCTCTTCGAGCCTCTAAATGCCTCAACGAAGACCTCCAGGTGGGAGATGCTTTCTCAAATAGCAGAACCTTTATGCTGGGTGCAGTGGAGACCATGCAGCATTTTCTGAGAATTTTCCTTCCACTGGAGTGATGCGCTACCTGATTTCACTGGAAGCCTTGATGATCTCTGAGGTCCCTTCCAACCACTACAATTCTGTGATTCTGTGTGTTGACTTCCTGACAGGAGTTGTGCTGTCTTATGTGTTTGCTCAGATGTGTTTCTTCCACAAAACAGCCATGGCAGGAAGTGTGACACTGAAAGTCAGCCCAGCTGATGGTCTGTACTAGGAACACATGTAAACTTGAGATAACTGTGCATCTTGGTCTGGTTTTGCTGGGAAAAACGGTTGTTTTCCAGTGGTTTGGCCTGATGGATTTGACCCATGCAAGGAAAGGTGGGAAACCTGCACAGTTGCCCTGTAGGTGTGGGGACACCCTGTTTGCTTTCCTGAAGTGTCGCAGTGGGTCTCACCTTCACTTTGTCTTTTTCAGGAGTTCAAGGAGGGTCGCCGGGCCAGTCACACAGCCCCACAGGTGCTCTTCAGCCACAGGGAGCCACCCTTGGAGCTGAAAGACACAGATGCAGCCGTCGGCGACAATATTGGCTACATCACCTTTGGTAAGCAGGCAGCTCTGCGGCCTGGGGACATCCAGGGAGGAGAGAGGTTCCTGCTGCTGCATGAAAAACCCAAAGGAATATGAGTATTCAAGTGGGGGATGAAGGGACTCTAGAGTCACGTTTTCCATTGGCTGCCCCTTTCACTTCCTTGTGTTTGGCATGTCCCTTTGTTGCATTAGGCCACCTCAGCTCTACTCTGGGCAAGAAGGTGTGGAAGTGGACAGTGAGCCATTAACTATCTGCTTATAAAATAAATTCAGCATTTGGGAGCAAGGAAAGCCTTTGCTGCCATATTGTGGAATCTGGAGGTTTCGTGTGAGTATGTTTGTAACTTGTCCAGCTGCAGGCACCTGTGTAGTGTTTGATCAGTAGAGGCAATCAAAGGGCAGGAACAGGGCAGCAAGTTCTGCTTCTCCATCTCTACCTCTTGCTCTGGGCCAAACACTTCCATCTCTGATGAGCCACTTTCCCCTGCCTGCAGAGGTGCTGGCCAAGAGTCACCACTTCCTCCTGGGCAGCTGTGCTGATGGCTGAGCTGAGGAGTCCAAACCCTGCCCCCTTCAAGGGGAAAGATCTCTTCTGAGAAATTGGGGGTTGTGATTGGATCTGCCATTAGGGCTCTCAGGCTGGCATTCCTGCAGTTCAGAGCTCAGAGGTGGAGCACAGACATTGCAGAGGAAGGTGAAGTTAGCCCTGCCCTCCTCCCAGGCCAGGAATGGTTCCCCGCGGTTAGGGCAGCTCCTCAGCTGTGGGAGGGCTGTCTAATGGCAGGTCTGGGGCTGGCAAGCAAGACTTCATTCTTGTTGAGATGACATTCTTGTCGAGAATTTCCCAGTTATCTGATCTGACAGTCCCAGGTGAGATCATCACCCAGACAAAAAGGTCTTTCATGGATCTGGAAGGCTTAGCACAGCACCAGCCTGTGGAGAGAGCCAGCCACCGGGCCCCCTGCAGTAACCGAGCCCGGCTGTCACGGGGCCAGCAGAATGCTCGTGGGGATCCACAAAGGGCTTCAAGATCCGAGGACAGACTGGATCTTGAAATCAGCTGAGAGGCCCGGCCATTGTCCACCTCCCACCTCTCTCCTCTGTTTCACTTCTCCCAAGCCCTGAAGTGACATCATGCAGTTTCCTACAGTTCTGTCACCTCTGGGCTCTTGGCCTTACCTGCATCCTGTGGAGCACACAGCTGCGTCAGGCTGCTGTGGGTAACGTGGAAAAGTGTTGCTAAGCCCCGTGTTTAAAGTCACAAGTGCTGCTTGATCTCGATAGGTGTCACAGTTAAGGGCTCTTTGTAGAGAGCAGAGTAGGTGTTTGGAGGAGCACACCCTGAAGGCTGCAGCACTGGAGAAACCTGAAGCCCTTTGATAACCTCAGGAAGCTCTAATGGTTCGTGTCCCTCTCCTTGCAGTGCTGTTCCCCCGTCACACCAATGCTGCTGCCAGAGACAACACCATAAACCTGATCCACACGTTCCGGGACTACCTGCACTATCACATCAAGTGCTCGAAGGTACCGAGGGGACGGGGCTGGGAGGGTACCGGGCACCTTCAGCCCTTCTAACCTGGTCCTGCACCATCCTTTGCATACGTGACATATTATAATAACTTTACACAAACCACGTTTCTGTGGTTTACTTAAAAGAGCCTTTCGTGTGTCTGTCAGAGGCAGTACTGTTGTCCTCATATGCCACACCACACCAAGGGGACACACACACATCTGCTGTTCCTTGTTACCTCCCCAAAGTTGCAGGGGAGGTAACTTGGGGGGTAAAATTAATTTACCCCCCAAAATTAGACGACCTTGACAATTTGTAATTGACAAATACAGACAGGCTTTGATTTCATTCCTTCAGTATCCCTGTGGTTTTCGCGCACTGACTAATTGAGTAATAATCCCAGGATCTCTCTGCAATTCTGAGTTTTACTGGCAGTTTTATAATTTTTCAGTTCATCTTTACTTCCTTGAGGGCAGGAGATGTGCTTGTTTTCTGTCAGTTCTTTGGAATCTGGTCTGTACATATTAAAAAAAATATATTCACTATACATAAGCTTACCAGTTAAATAATTCATAAGTCACTTACGACTGATATAATGTTCAAACCTATTCTCCGAGACTTTTTGAAGTAGGAATCTCCTGCTCTTCTGTGAATGTTCAGATGTTTGCATTAAACTTTGTGAAAGCTTCAACAAACCCTCCAATGATCCCTCCAAAAAGGTTTGAAAAATGCTGCATGAAATTCTCTGGAAAGGTGTCAAACTCTCATATCTAATGCAGCAGCATAGCTCTTGCTGCTTGTCAGTTGTTTGCCTGCTAAGAGTGCTTGGCTTGCATAACAAAGGTCTCCTGAGAGGTTAATGACACTAGGCTACTACTGGAGGTAATAGGAATACATTTACTGTTTTGGTCTGCAACTTCCAGCAAAGTGAAAAGAAACACATCCAGTAAATGCTTATGCACATACTTATGGGTGCAGTTTGACGTTAAGCTGATCCAGCCCAGCAGATAAAAGGTGAGCTGGCTCCATTTTACCTATGCATACAATCTTCCCCCTCTTTTTTCAACTCTTACAGGTGTTCCTGTAACTCCAGTTCAGGAACTGACAAAAAAAGTTTATACCTGTTCCCAAAAAATGCAATAAGTACACCCTCCCCTTCTCTCCAGTTTAGTGCCAATTTAGCTACCTGGACAAAGTGACCTTGCAGTTGGAAGGTTGTCAACACCCATTCAAGGGCACTGGTTAAAGTACTTGGCTGGTGCTGGACTATTTCTTTGTCAGCATCCAGCTTTTAGCTGCAGAGTGAAATAGCTGCCTGCTTGATTTCTGTATTATGAGCTGTGATAGTGCATTCCATGCCCTTGGAGGTTATAGGACTAAACATGTGGTAGAGTCAGTGGGAGAGCTGCTTCCATGGTGCAGCTCTAAGCCAGATCCTGTCCAGCTTCATTTTGGCCATTGCACCATGGTATGGCATGTGAGTGTGGACGGCAGTATGACTACATCAGTAGACAAGGGAACAGAGATAGATATCATCTGTCTGGACTTCTGCAAGTCCTTTAACATGGCCCCCCACAACATCCTTCTCTGTGAATTGGAGGGTATGGATTTGATGGGTGGACTGTTCGGTGCATGAGGAATTGGTTGGATGGTTGCATCCAGAGGATAGTAATCGATGGCTCAAAGTCCAGATGGAGATCAGTGACAAGTGGTGTCCTTCGGGGATTTGTACTTGGACCAGTACTGTTCAATACTTTCATCAATGACATAGACAGTTGGATCAAGTGCACCTTTGGGAAGTTTGTGGGCAACACCAAGCTGAGAGGGCTGGCAATCCTGAGGGAAAGGATGCCATCCAGAGGGGCCTGGAAAGTCTCAAGAAGTGGGCCTGTGTGAACCTAATAAAGTTGAACAAGGCCAAGAGCAACATTCTGGAGCTCTGAAACCCTCAGTGCAGGAAAGATGTGGATGTGTTGGAGTGGGTCCAAAGGAGGGTCACAAAGATGATCAGAGGGATGAACACCTCTCCTATGAAGGCAGGCTGAGAGAGTTGGGGGTGTTCAGCCTGGAGAAGAGAAGGCTCCAGGGAGACCTTATTGTGGCCTTTCAGTACTTAAAGGGGCTTACAAGAAAGATGGGGACAAACTTTTTAGTGGGGCCTGTTGCAATAGGACAAGGGGTAATGGTTTTAAAGGGAAGGTTTATATTACATGTAAGGAAGAAATTTTTTACAATGAGGGTGCTTCAGCACTGGAACAGGTTGTCCAGAGGGGTGATAGATGCCCCATCCCTGGAAACATTCCAGGTCAGGCTGGACAGTGCTCTGAGCAACCTGATCTAGTTGAAGATGTCCCCGGTCATTGCAGAGGGGGTTGGACTAGATAACCTTTAAAGGTCCCTTCTAACCAAAACTATTCTATGATTCTTTGTCCAGTTGTTTCTGCATCGTGTACAGGACATTAAGCACAAATGTTGTACTTCTGTGTGATCCTGGTTCAATCCCACTTAACTGAAAAACGTCAGTGAGAGTTGAATTGTCTTCATGATACTTAAACATTCTCAACCATCCTTTAACTGGATACTCTGCTATCAGAAGAGTGTCACTGATAATAGTAGTACCAATACATTTTAAAAGGGAAAGTGACAGATTCAGCTGAAAAAATTGGAAGTTACAAACTTTTTCATATACTAACTGAAGTTTATTTTGCTTGTACAGGTGGGCACACAACGGAAATCCTGAGGTTACTTAACTGTTTGTCGGAGTCGTACTCTCCTAGACATTATATTTTTGCAGACTCAGATAAGATGAGTGAAGCTAAGATACGTTCCTTTGAACAAAAAAGGGCTGAAACATTCCCCAATTCCCAGGTAACTTGCTAAATATGCTGTTGTAAGATAAAATGATGTTAATGTGACATCCTAATTCAAGGCAATTTGGAAGTAATTCTTTAAAAGAATATTTTTAAGAACAGCAGGTGCTTTTGGTTTTCTAGTTATTGATAATCACTTGCACTAAAGGTGCCATTCTGTACATTTTATGTTTCTAAAAGTGAACTGAATAAACACTAATCATTAATGCTATACTAGAGAGACACTGAAAACGCAAAGTAAATAAACCTAAATATACCAAAGTAAAAATAGCAAATGCCATTCTTGCTACTAGTTTTCATTATCACATTCCTTACTTTCTCTTAAAATGGTCTTTACCTCCTGTTAGCATGTTAGTCTATTTAAAGCAATGAGGCAACATAATTGTACTTAAAGTTACTGTACAAAGAAGGCTATCGCTTGCTCAAGAAAAGCATGCTGAAAATAAATCTTTTCTAATTTTATAAACCATCTAGCCATTGAAGTGTTATTTGTAGCAATAAAAATACTGGGGTAGAAAAATGGTGGAGTTTTTTCTCTTTTATTTTTTACTTTGGCATTTTGCTCAGTGACATAATGTATTTTTTGGAAAGAAATAATATCTAAAAATGTTTTATCTAAGAAAATGTTAGTTGCAATTGTGTTATTTTTGTGTGTTTCTAAACTGTGTTGGTTTGACTTTAAGCATTAGTTACTCATATTTTAAAAGTATGCAATATCTGTTAATGTCAGGTAGTTTTCTGGTTGATCACTTGAGCAAATGCTGAACTCCTAAGAATCATGAAAAAATAATGAAAATATCATGTTTATCTTTTTATCAGATATTTGCTTGCTTTGAGATAGTTTGCTATATGATTAACAGACAGCAGTATGAGTCTGGTAACTTAAAGTGTTATCTGAGGTCCAGTGAAATTAGTAGAAAGATTGTATTTTTATTTAGAAATTGGAAAAAGTACAATTGAAATGAATTCTCTGGCTACAGAAATCTTATTCCTTTTAAGCAAGTAGTACAACACAGTAAATTAATTATTTAGGTGGTATTGATTTCATATGGTGCACTTCTGATATTTCCACTGTCTTCAGCAGTGCTAGTGGGACAACAGATTGTAGGACTCAGTACCAATGATTATCAGAATAAACCCTTTCCAGGTAAAACAACTGCTGCTAAGATGAGCAACAGGCTCATTTTTAAGTTTGCTTACACCACTTGGAAGACAAAGGTTCCTTGCCTACCACAAAGTGCTGAATCAAGTGGGAATGACTTAGTTTAAAATTGAGCATGGCAGTCTCTTCTCTCATTGTGCACCAAGGATGAAAGTTTAGTAAAGTGACCAGAGGTATTTCTTGTTCAGAGAAATCTTGTCTGTCAATTAGTCATTCACACAGTCATATTCACTTATCTGAAAAATGCCCTACCCTAAATTATTAAGTTTCTTAAAAATATGTATTTTTGAGTATTAAAGGATTATGCAGTTTTCCACTGGTTCAGTTATTTTTGCTAAACAGCTTCCCTTCTGTACCCTCTCCAGCTGCTAACAGATCATGTAGTGATATTTTCCTTTAACATTGAGAGCCAGAGAAACATTTTTGGCTGCATCTGAGTTTGCTGTCTGGATAACAGATGCTTATTTTCCTTTGGCCATTCTTTTTCCACTGAGCAAAATTATTTAGAGTAAAAATGGAAGATAAATTTTGGAACGTAAAGGTCATATGCCTATAACATATATTTGCTAACTTCCAGAGTGTGCTTTCATATAGTATGTTTTTTGGCACTGGGGATGCTGGAGATCATCAAGCATTTAAAAATCATGTGTTAGTAACTTCTTGCAGCTTTGAATAAATGAAAGCAAAAAGTCTGAATGTTTCAACCCATGGTTATTCCCTTCCTCATCTTGTCAAGGAAGTAAATTTTTCTAGAGCTAAGG
The DNA here is from genome assembly GCA_028566535.1 of Scolopax minor. Classification (NCBI taxonomy): domain Eukaryota; kingdom Metazoa; phylum Chordata; class Aves; order Charadriiformes; family Scolopacidae; genus Scolopax; species Scolopax minor. The sequence goes on from JAOXNG010000004.1 coordinate 15,421,778, forward strand.
ACTGGACAGAAAACAGTTTACAATAATGATGTCAGAGAAAAATCAATGTACACATTTAGCAAATTCTGATGTGAAAATCCACAAATATAATAAATTTCACTTATTCATCTGTGATCTAGCCTGGTTCTAGAAGCTACAGTATTCAGGGCGAAGGAAAGGAAGCCAGAATGAGAAGCAAAACGTTGCACCTTTACCCACTAAGTCTCTTGAAAAAAAAAAAAAAATCCAAAATGCCACCTATGGAAAGTCTCTGGTCCTGCTATCACTTGCCTTTTTCTTCTCTGTTACCCCCAGCCTGTAACCAGAACTATTCTACATGGATGCCCCCAGAGGTGTTACTCAGGGAACTTTCTGCTGTCAGTATAGAGAACCTGCATCAGCTCCTGCCTACCTCCTCTACCAGCAGAAAGACAGCTTAGATTTGTTGGCAGAAGAACATGAATTCTTCACTGGATCTTATGCCCCTACTTGTCATGCCTGAGATGAGCAGCCAGATTAACTACCCTTTACATAATGCTTATCTGACCACATGTTCTTTTCCATTTTATGTTTCATGAGAGGTGACACTCTAAGAAATCTTGTTCCTTGGCAGGAAAACAAACTATTTAAATGGAGTTTCTTTGCAAGCATTGCAATATATTCAGTTGAGCATATTAAAATAATTCACAACTGTGTCAATTTTCCACTTACTTTTCATTGCATGCTTGCAAAACAACAATATTGACTAGGTAAAGGACTACATCACTGGTTTTGGAATTGCAATAGCCAGTCAACCATTACAGAATTGCCAGTTTGGAACATCTGTCTACAAATAACAAAAGGTTTCTGACTTCAGTAAAGGTGTAAGAAAGAATAAATACAACAATATGACACGATAGAAGATAGGGGAGCAATTTTTCTGTTTCTAATATCAGATATAAAAGGCAATTTTCCAGCAAAAGATGCAGGAGATACCTTTGTCTGAAATACTAATAGTACTCCATCAGATGAAAGGCTGGGATTGCAGAAGCATCTGGCAGTGACTTTTAAGCAAGCAAACAAAAATCTAGTTTTGTTTCTCAGCTTAATCTTTAAGTGCTGGTTGATATATGGGCTGAAGTCCTAACATATGACATAGGCATTGATGTACAAAGTTTCAAGCATGTTTTTTGAAGAGCGGAGATAAAATTAGTTTGATCTTTACTTGAATTCTGCAAGTAAATTTCTACTTTGATACTGTTTGGAGTCCTCACCAAGTTTTGCTGCAATCAGGTTTTTATGATGAAGAAAATCACATACCTTTTTTTGGCAAATACTGTTTAACACCATTCTTAAAGTGATGGGAGCATACTGAATAGTTCCACTAAAACCCAATCTGCCTAAAACTACTTTAGACATATTTCTTGCAGAACTGAATACTATGCAAGGGTCTAAACTCCACTTACAGATTTTCTTTTTATCACCTGATCTCTTCCAAAGCTTTAAGAAATAGAGATAGTGATAACCAGAATCCTGCTGAATGGGGAGCAGAGGGCATATTTATTTTTCCATATTCTGTTGTCAGACTAATGCAATCAGCATTTCAACATCTGCAAATAAAACATAAAACAACTACTTTGTAACATCAGTTAATGCCTTCCAGCTTCACTGCAATTAAATAACCTTATCACAATGAAACAGGGTAATTTCAGTCAAGAAAATTAACTTTATATGCTACATTTGTAAGTGGGATGTGTTTTTTATTCTTTCCATCTTATATATTATCAAAAGACCCAGTTATTACTATTCAAGACTGATTTGTAGTTTGTATTTACTGTACAGCTATTTGCAACATAATCTTTCCTGGTCAGAAATCATGAGGAGCCAAAAATTTTACTTTTTATATAAAATTGGTGATAAGCTGTTTTAATATCATTTTCTTCACTTGTAGACGTGCTGATGCTAGGCAGAGCCTCTGCCCACAGATAGACGATGTGAGCGGAGAGTAGGAATGGTGTTCAAAGAAAAATTCAACCTGAGAGCTGACATTTCAGGAGCTGGATGGGAAGGACCATCACGCAGTCTCAGCCACCAGGGTAAGACTTGTCTTGCTGCCATTCCAACACAGCCACATTTACCTGGCACTTGGACAACACCGGGCTCACACAATGTTTAAAGTATACTGGGATCCTCAGGCAGCACACAACCCCGCTTTGAGTCCACAGTTACCCACAGGGGAGTTGGGGTTTAAGACATGGTTGAATGATGAAAACTTACTGCTGAGAAAAGATCTATTTTTTATAACAAAATTTTCCAAAGGGACTGGCTTCTAATTAAATCAGGCCTTCCCACCCCCCCTGCCAAGTGAAATACTGCAAAAGCTAAAGAAATGGCTATTTATATTTTTGAATTTTAATTCTGATAAAAGTCTATGTGATTTCCACAACAGGCAGTGAATATTTTTATATCCAGAACTTAAAAAGAAGGTTTTTTTAAAAAAATTTTAATTAAAACCTTAATTAAACAAATTCAGCCAAAATGTTGGATTGGTTTAAAGTATGACCATTAAATCAAAAAAAAATACATAAACTAAACCAATGTTTAAATTATGGAAAAGTGTTGCCCAATATTGCTGCTACAAATTACTGCATAAAAAGTGAGTTCCTTTGGTACTGTGTCATGTAATACAATTAGAGTGTACTATCATTATTTGGGAAGATTTTATGTTCGCACTGATGTACTTACCAGAAATACCCTGAAGTACCTTTGTATTCATTAACAAGGGAGCACACACATAAAAAAAAGCAGAGAGATCTTAGGGGAAGCCAACAGAAAAGTTGTTTTTCTGTAGCTTTACTCTTATACCCTACCGGTCACCGCAGCTGCCTCGGATCTAGGTCAGCTGCATAGTTTGTTCCGAGTGGCATGACGGGTTGTAGATTTGCTCCTGGCAGTTACCAATATGAGCCTTTGGAAATGACAAGTCGAAACTGCACACTGGCAAAAAGCATCCACTGTGACTATTCCTCTCTTTCAATAACTGACAAGACAAAAACAATTAACGTCTGCAGTCCTGGATACGGGCACAAAAGCAAGGCACTTTTCAGTGGCAAACACCACATTTCTTTTCTGAGGGAGGGGGCTATTTTGGTATATAACCGCAGACCTAGCCATGGCAAAACAAAACAAAAGTTGTGCAGTACCTGCAGTAAGAAGCTCTGCTTTTGTTCTGGAAGACTTTGCTAACATCAAGCGACTTAGCTTTTAGTGATGTCAGCGACTGGCCCTCTGTGTCCACTCGAGGAGGGGAGGTAATTCTGGGGACTTCCTTCACACCCCGTAGGTGCAGATACCAGCCCAGGGGTGCATCTGGGCACATAAGAACTCACACCAGCAGGGACACAGATGTTGCAACCAGTAATGGTGCTAAGCTGGGTTTTACAATAACAGCTATGACTTCGTTTATGCTGTATAAACAATAATACATCTCCTCACAGGGGCACATTCTAGGCAAGAGAGCACAGTCCCGCTGCCCTCCCGGGGTTCCTGCCTTATCCTGGTTTGGTCCTGAGCTGGCCAAAGCCACGGGGCTCTTCCTTACAGACACCGACACAGGACATCCCTATGGACCAGGCAATAAAATAACCAACGGCTCCAGCCCTTCCCTTAAGAACAGAGACTACCAGCCGGCTCACAAGGGCAAGCTATGACTGCTCAACAAAAGCAGAGCTGCTACCAAGCTGTGTGACACTAAGGCGGGATATGCCAATCAAATACCATGATAAAAGCTATGCAGAAAGCTAAGAAACAACCTTCTTTTCACTCGAAACTCTAACTGCATTGAGGAAGGCAGTTCCCCATGACCACGAGTTCAAGCTGAGGTATCAGCCTCACCAATTGTCTCCTTGCATTGCAGCAGCTCATTACCACAACCCTGTTCTTGGGAAAAAATGCTGCATTAAAAGGGGGCCAACCCAGCCACAATTAGTAAGTACAGAAGGGGACCAAGAGCTGGTGGAGCACAAGAGATACCACCTCCCTCAGGGGGCTGGCAGCATCTCTGTTCCCCAGGCAAAGGGTGCCAGACAGTTCATGAGGAAGGAGAGCAGCATCACAGAACACCAGAATTTGTCTCCAGTAAATTCTTCAGACAAAGCCTGTCCTTTACAGCTTTGCTGTCAGTTCTTTCCATCCACCCTTCCATCCTTCATAGCTTTGGTTTTGGTCCATCCTACCTTCCTCTCCTTCTGCCAGGAGCCTGGGCCATGGAGGTGATAAGCTAAACAGCGAGTTAAAGCAGCCACCAGTGCCCGGTACTCCTCTTGCCGGGAAGGGCAGAAGCAGAGAGACTGGGAAGACTCCTCACATAGTTTGTTAAATATTATACCATAACATGTTGCTAAACCAGGGCTAGAGATGTCTGTCCTGCAGCTGCAAGGAGCTCTGCCTAAGGGAGGAACTCTTAGACTGGCCAGCAACATGCAGAGGCTGCTCCTCAGCAGCTTCTCCACCTCACTCCCAATTAGTCAGCATTTTGTATCTCAATTAACAGCATTGCATTTTCTTCCCTTCCCTGATCTGTGGTACATCCTTGCTGGCGTTCATGACCTTCACTGCAGCGAGGAGCCACTCCAGCAAAAGCCTCTTGACTTGTGACACATCAAGGCAGACTGTATTCCAAAAAGACCTTAAAAGTCATTTATAAATGTCACAAGACAATGTGCACTAAAGGAATGATAACAGTCAAAATGTAATGCAAGTTGGCAGCTGCACCAATGCTACTCTCTTGGCAAATGCTCTTTGTTACTACTACACTACATTTAAGTATCATATGAGGAAACATGCTATTGGACTAATCTTCTGAAACCACCAGAGACTGGTGATAGACTATTTCTCATCTGGCCCACAGTTACAAGAATTTTCCTCAAATAAAAGGAAATATATTTTTTTTTCTTTTTAAAAAGAGAGAAGGTACATCAACAAGCTTACCTATACCCTTTGATGAGGAACCTTATCTGTACCCCAGCAAGGAAGTGGGCAAACTTTATGAAATAAATAAATAACACTTTTTTTATCTACTTAAGAATCATATTGATAAAAGCAGTTTTTATGATGAGCCTCTATATCTTTCTGTAGCTCAAAATGCATACGCTTAGGGATAGAGACAATCACATAATCCACAAAGTCTTTCTATTATTATATTTATTAGGCCTTTTTAACTTATTCCTCATGGA
>JAOXNG010000004.1:15497447-15509453 GCA_028566535.1 Scolopax minor
GGTGGCAGATGCCCCCTCCCAGGAAACATTCAGGGTCTGACTGGATGGGGGTCTGAGCAACCTGATCTAGTTGAAGATGCCCCTGCTTATTATGGGGGGATTGGACTAGATGGCTTCTAAAGGTCCCTTCCAGCCCAAACTATTTTATGACTCTATGATGATCTGTGCATAATTTGAAACACAAATTATAAATTTGCAAACAAAGTTGTGCACAAGAGGAAAGGGGTTCTCATTGTCCCATTCTTTTGTTTTTCTGACTCTTTAACTTTAGAGGCTTGTACTCAAATAATGAAACCTTTATTTGAGCTTCCTGTCACTTAAGATAAGGCTATGTAATAAGCGCTTATTCCTCCCATGGAGTCTTTGAAGTAAAATAATATAGTCCAGGCTTTTTCTTTGTGGATTTTCAAATATGAAATAATCAGGAAGAAAATTATTTAAATGAACCATTCAGTCTTCCATTATACTTTCATGAAGATGATGCAACACACAGGACCAATTGAGAATCACTGGCAGATAATTTTGAAGCTGGATGCATATTACACATCTGTTGCATTTTGAGAAGGAGTACTTGGAAATGCTGCTTACCAGTGCTAAAACTGCAAAATACATGTATAACGGGCAGTGCTATGCTACTCTCCATTTCCATATTCCTGTCTTTCTCTAGACAAACAGCATAGCACTGGATTTTATATTTAGGGGGTTAAGAGGGTTGCTCTGCAGGTGAAGCATTACCATTGCCTTTTCTTTAGGTGAGCGCGTGCACTGCAGCATAAAGAAATTTTATTTAGGCTTTTTTCCCCTTGAAGTCCAGATGAAATTTATCTAGGGTTGTTGGCAACATTTGTGGTGCTTTGATGCTCCTACCTAAGGAGACATTTCCAGGGCAACAGGTAAAAATTATGTCTGTAAGAACTTATGTATTCAGCTACCTCTTGGTATTGTACACAATATGATGCTTAAGTAAAGTTAGTATTTGCCCCACAACCCAGTATTTTTTTGAGCATAAGGTGCTTTGATCAGAGATGGAAGTATTGTAAGGGAAGAGGTAAAGCTGCCAGGTGATTGTGTATGCTAACAGAAAGTGAAAATTGGAATGCAAGACTGACTTCTGTGAAGGAGAAAAATAAAAGGATGAGGTGGGGGGAAGAAGCAAATACTGTTCTTTAGTACTTCATCCAAGGAGTGGGCAGGTCTGTCAGATAGGAGTGGCTGTTTTTTTGGGGTTTTTTTGGGGTTTTTTTTGGGTTTTTTTTGTTTGTTTTTTTTGGTTTTTTTGGTTTTTTTTGTTGGTTGGACTCGATGATCTCTGAGGTCCCTTCCAACCACTACAATTCTGTGATTCTGTGATCTTTGCCACCTCGGTTGCCTACACCCCAGAAAGAGCAGCTCTCTGCCATCTCTAGCTGTCACTGCATTTTTCAAACACAGATAGACCTATCTTTATAACGTGCTGTGAATTAAGTCTGTTTTGTCATTCCCATTAACAGACAGGAAATTGAGACACAAAGTGGAAAAGGGTTTTCTAAGTTTGTTTCTGTCCCTCAAGAACTAAATTCGCAGAGCAGATCCCAATCTGGTGAGGTCAGTATAAATTTTGCCAATAAATTAAACAGAGATTCTGTATTCATTATAAATAGCAAAAAATGTCCTGTTTTAAAAATTAAAAAGGATGTTGAAAGTACATGTGCACTTGTACAAACATTGCTTCAAAACTTAAAATAAATAACCATTTGTTTGCACTCCTGAATTAGCCACTTTGGTATCTGAGGAATGTGCAACGAAAAGAATTTCTGATATTTATTAACTAGAATAGTTATCTTGGAAAGACTGAAAATAATACTGAATACTACCTACATAGGGGGTTGTCATGTTACAAACCAGTTGATAAAAAATGGCATTTAAAACAACTACACCTTCAATGAATCATGCAAGTATAACTAGTCACAACATCCAAGCAAGAAAGGCAGCCAATATTACAGCAGGAATAAGAGACACATAAACGAACAAACTGCTGAAGACTACAAAACTACTCATTTACATAGGTGAAGCAAGAATGTTACTAGTACAAGCTGAAAACTTAGCCAAGTCATCTCTACCTTCCAGTAAAAAATACATTTGTGAGAAAAAAGAATATTTGGACAGTTTCTTGTTCAGCCTAGACTGTGGATCCATAGTTTCCTCACAATTCTCTTGTCTCCCATACTGATCCCCTAACCTGATCCCATCTAGCCACACAGAAATCTACACAATCTCACTAACAAAATACATGTCTAACATTTAAGCAAATGTACGTTTCCATGAAACTCAGAGTTGCACAGAAATGAGCTCAAATGATTTCTCATCCTTACCCACCACAAAACACCTAACAAACACATGCAGGCTATGACCAATATTGCAAATCATTTTGGACTTTGTACTAAGAAGCTTAGATATGCCATTAACTTTCTAGTTGCAGGCTATGTGCAACAACCCAGTCCCTTTCAAAGTAAAGATAGTTGCAAAAGCTAAGATGGATGACCATGGTCTAGAGCCTGCTATCATTTAGAAACAGGCTATTTAAATGTGCTTTTCTACAGAACGTATTCTCTTTTCCCATGCACAAAAGCTTTAGTGGATTTGAAAGTGTTTGAGAGAAAGGCAGCAGGAATGATCCAAAAGGTATGGAATGTCTTTTGCTTGGGGAACAATTTAGTGCATCAGGCTCTTTTGCCTGGAAAAGAGATGACTGAGGAGGATGTACTAAGAGGGCTACAAAATGATGAAAAATGCGAAGAGGGTAGCTAGGGTTGGATGGCTCACTGTTTCTTCCAGAAAAAAAAAGACTAGGCAGGGGGAGGGCCACACAAAGTAGCAGGAGCCAAATTTGAAAACAGATGGTATTTCTTCTCACTGTAAGTCTGTAAACTGTGAACTGCTGAACAAAGGATGCTTTAGCTGCTAAAAGTTCACATGAGCTCAAGGGAGACTGGGACAGTTCAGGGAAAAGGAATCTGCTGAGAGTTGTTAAACACACAGAAAATATACTCAGCTCAAGAAGTCCCGAGGCTGCAAACAGATTCAGAAACAGCATGGGGAACTGTAGACTTGTTCTACCTTAGCTTTCACTCACAGACACTGGAGATGAGACACTGAGCTACACAGAGACTCAGTCTGGCCCAGTGTAGCTATTATGGTTTTTATCTTTGCTTAATGAATTGATGTTTTACAATGGCAGTCTCTGCTATGGTGACAAGCAAGTAATAATGGCATCGCTAGTATACCATTGATCAGAAAGCGTGAGAGATAGTGGGTCAGGAACAATCTTTATCCTTCCACCAGCAAGTTGATACTGTATCACCACCTTTGTGAAGAACACAAGCCTCCTCAGGCTTGGAGTCTGGGAACTAGACACTAGTTTCTTGGTGTCAGGATGAATAAATAAGGAATGTGAGTGTTTACATATTTCCAAATACCACAGTATGCAAAAAAAAAAAAAAGACTATTTAAAGAATACATCTTTCTGTGGCTCACAACACAGAATGTCAAGGGTCTTGGAAAAATTGACCCACTGGTTTCATGAGAAAGGCGCTGTGGCTCAGATCCAGGCTGTAAGTTCCCCAATTGTTGAGAATAATTGCTACTTTGTGTAACAGCTGAATTCAGTCCTCCATTCTAGGACTAGCTTTAATAAAAATGAGCTTGGGGATGAGAGGCTTGCCATAGCAACAGAATCTTCTTAAAAAAGAAGCAGGAGACATGCTGGTTGCATATCCCGCTTCAGCTTTTTCTGCTCTGTTGGTATTTTCAGCCGGATCTGGTCTCGCTGCTGCCAGCTCTCGTGGAATCTGCCCTGGTCAGCGTCACCCACTGCACCCACCCAGCGCGGCTCGGGCTGGGCCTGCAAGTGTCTCGGCTGGCGAGCATCACAGCAGCCGGGGGAATCCCCTCAGAAAACAAAACAAAACCCAGTGGTAGCAAGAGGCAATGACATTTCCATGGCTGTGGTACAGCAGGGAGTGACCCAGCGAGAGAGCTGTTTCGTGTCTCTCAGATAGCGGTGGGAAATGAGAGCGACGTGGGCCTGTGAGGCCCCGCTGAAGAGAGGAGGACGTGCAAGGCTGGAAGGGGCTTTCAGGCACTCCAGTCTCTGGCTATTTCAGATTAGCACATTACACGATTTCTTCTCTGAAGTGGAAAGCTCCCTCTTTAAACTACTTAGGGCTTTTCCCTCTCCCAGTTCTTACACTTGGAGCTATTCCAGACAGTTGTCCCTCTGGTCCTTAGGAGCCTTCTTTCAACTTCACAACAACATTTACTCATGAACAGTTTATATCTACTCATTCTTCTGTTGATTTTGCCTTGGCTCTCATCCCTCCCTGCTGTTTCTCTTCTCAATGTGCTCACAGATGGCTAAGGGGCTTGCTCTTCCCCTTCATTTGTTAAAGTAGACACACCAGGATACTCCCATCCCTGCAACATAAGCCTGACCACCTAACCAGCAACTTGTACAATGGCATTGATTGCCTTCTTTCTGGTACAAGTATTTAATCTCATACCTTCCAGGACTGAGCCTGCACTTTCTGTAGCCATGTTAACTAAAGGGTTTTGTCCTCTGGTTGACAAACAAATGGAGAACATTCTCCTCCCCCACTTCCAACCAGTAAGCACACAGCTAATACAGAAATGGTTATTTTTAATTCTTAGGCTAATTACCATCTGTAAGACACCCTTTGGTAGCCTCCCAAAGCTTTTCCCAAGCTTGGACTGCTTTTCCCAAGCAGTCCAAGAAGCACAACATTCCTTTATTTCTGTTCCACCTTATATCTTCGGTCTGGACTTACTGGAGAAAATCTTGTCCTTCAACTGTCCGTGCTTCCTACTCTGTGTGTCATCTACTCTTTCCGTGGCTGTCATCCACTGGGTAGGACCAACACAACTTTCTTCTTGGAGGGTAATTAGGTGTCCTTTTCTGCAGCATCACGATGCTACACTGCATCACACTGGACCACATTCTGCTTTAAGTGCCCACTGCATCGTGATTACATCATTACTGGAGTGGCTTACAGTGGCTTCTGCAGTTAGGGCAACAATGTTCTCAGTTGGGATTTCTCAAAGAGAGTTGTTTGTAAATTGCTCTGCTTAAAAGCACTGAATTATTGGTCACTTGCTTCATTGCCTTTTATTTTCTTTCTCGCTTTTTTATTTTTATTCCTTTTTAAATGCAATAAGTGAAAGACAGGTATCAAACCCAAAACTAATTGCTCTTATTCATCTCTATCCCCTACATGGTTCACCCTACAGAGCAAGTATAGACCAAAGGAATTTTATTTCCTGTTATTGCATACATAAAGCCTCTAGAAGTAAAACAAACAAATTTAAAATACAATGCTACTGAAGGTTAAAATTTTAGCCTACTGTTTTTTCAAATGATTGAAAATTTAGCTTAACATCTAGAAGAAATTTTGCCAGTAACATTAAAATGCAGTATTGTTTTTGGGAGGAAAAAGAAGTACTTGATGGGGTGAGGCACAATGTGTCTGGCAGTGCAGAGGAGAACTGTACTTACATTAGCATGCATGAATTTTGGTTTTATGTAGGTCGCTTCTCCACAAGGCATTTAATCACAACCCCCTGATAGGCTTCCATCCAAAGTTTAAGAGACAACTAACTGCCACAGAGAGACACACAACCACTAGACAGACTTGCTTCTGGTTTTTCACACTAGACAGTTGCTGGCTTTCAGTGTCAGTGAAGGGTCTGAGGACCAGCAAACACAGGCTAACACGCTGACAACTTCAGTAATGGCCACCACAGGGCCCGGAAGGCTACGCTGCAAGTAACTGCACTGACGAAAATAGAGAAACCACATACTGTTCAGCAACTGCTTCAAAAATCCATGTGCTGCACTCTGGAGTGGTTGCTTGCCAACTGGCTGTGGATGAACCCAAAGCAGACAAGGAAAAGCAAAACTATCCTGAAATAGCTATATTGCTTTTTTTAAAAAAAAAAAAAGTCACTGCAATAAGGCTGTAAAGGAAAAAAAAAAAAAAAAAAAAAGCAAGTGCTTTGATGTATCAAAAGTTAAGACCGCCACAATTTAAAAGAGCAGTAGACAAACAGACCTTGTAGCTCCAAAACCGCATTAAAAAACCAATATATTCTTTTTACGGAAGAGAAATTTCAATCTCCCAGAATTTACTTGAGATGATTGGGTATGTTTATCTGGAACATACTGAAACCATCAGAGCCAGAAGATGAAAAATCTGTGGTAATTCTGACAAGTGTTGGCAAACAGAACTGTCAAGTAAGGATAATGACTTTATATTCACAAAGCACTTTTCATCCAGATAGAACCCAGAGTGCTTTACAATTGTTACTAATGGATTATACACACACATGAATCACTTTGCCCATGACTGAAATGGAACAGCTTAAGGAGTGAACTGTTTAACAGCACATAGCAACACTACACCACAGTTTAGCACAGGATCCAGTTGCAAAACCAAGAGAAATTTAGGAAGGCAAAATGTAATTATCCACATTACAATCTGCACAGGATGCTGGATTTACATTACCCCTCCTCCAACAACCACCACTGGAAATAGGGCGACTCTCAGCATCTAGCACAGCACTCTGTTCACAAGGGAAGGACGACAGGGTATACCTTCCTCATCCTGTTTCATTTAAGTTCCAGGAGAGTGCAACAAATCTTAGCTGAGCCTGCAGAGAACCCCTGACTTCAGCAATGCTTTTCTTCTGAATAGAGGTTGTGGGTAACTTTCAAATACGACACAATCGCAGAGGAAAGTCTTAGAGGAAGCATTCTCATAGCCACAGAGAACTATGTGCTCTGGAGAGGGCAAGAGAGCCCTCACCAGGTCCTCCTTTCCTGCAGACCACACAGCTGGGCTTCATTAACAACTTGATGGCACCAAAGAAACCTGGCCTGCAATTAGGAGTAGGAAAGGAACCTTTGGAAAACAGAGACAATTCACTTTCCCTCCTGCAGAAGGGCTCCTTTAAATCAATTCTTTAGCAATTTAAAGCAAAAAGTGTCTGATTCTTTACTTAAGGGGACTGTATTTCTGCAAGTAGTAACCTCTCTATGACTTTGTCTTGGAGGAGGGACAAAACCAGATACTTGGCAATTCTATATTTCCTATCTTCAAATCATTGCAAGGAGGAATTAAATATCTTCTCCTGCTTTCTCTGTAACTAAAAGTCCACTGGTTGGATAATACAGAATAAAACACTCTAAAGCTTTTGTGTGGAAAATTTATTCCCAGAAGAATTAATTAACCATTGGAAGGGACTAAACTTTGTTCTTATCAGGAAACTCTGGCCAGTTCAGTCTATGGTTAATGTGTATTGTATTTAAAGACTAAAGAAGCAAAGTACTAAAATAGCAGGAAATCTGACTATCCATCTTCACCTGAGCATGGTTCTTGAGCACGAATCAACACAAGAAGTATGAGAATTGTATTGAATTCTCTGCTAACTGTGAAATAAGTATTTGTGAAAATAGCAACTGTAAAGGAATGCCAGAATTACACTTCCTCTGCTTAAATCTCAGTCTTGAAGCTCGGGCAGCTACTGTTAAAACAACATCTACAAACAATATTGCAAAAGCAAGATTTGCAGGATTACAGGCACCCAATCCCCCATGCCTTTAGGTACAAAGGCATCTCAAACAACTAGAAGTCATGGAAAGTTTTGTTTTATTCTCTTAACTTACACCCTGAAGCATAACAATTCCTTATGTGCTCTCTGCATTAACTGTACCTCGCAGCATAAAGTATCACAGGCTGTCAACAAAAGCATTTGCAGAATGAGCAGAAAAGCATTTGTTTTAAATGCAGCCTTGTATTTGTGTATGAAGTCAGGTTACATGCAATATGAGCACCAGTAAATGGCTCCCACATGTGAGAATTGATTTCCCCTATTTCTCATTCCTACTCAAGGGCACAACTCGTAATTAGGGTCAGATTTTCAAAGAGGGTAGGTGGCGTTTAGGCATCAAAATAAATGGCCAGATTTTTGCAAGACTTGCCTCAGAGTGTGGGATAAGATAGCGCTATGAATCACAGAGCTGCTGAGTGTTAAGCACTTCTAAAAATCAGGTCTTACATGCTTAAATTGCAGCCGAGCTCTTTTAAAAATCTTTTCTCAACTGGAGCATTCTTCAACTGCTAAGTATTTGAAAAATGGGCCTTCAAAGCTTTGTGAGGTGCTAATTTTTACATGAATAGGAAAGCGCTATATATAGCACCTATAAGACTGTCTGGCATCAGTATTTAAGTAGTTCTGATTCTCCAGTATTGTATAAACTCTCCAGCAGTACACATTCCAAAGGGAAGCTGGCAGGCGCTGTGTCAGTGCTCACCTGTGTTAATTCCAACCCCTCTGAGTCCACGAAATACCTATTTTGCCAGCTAACAGCAATCTGCCTCCAACTTCAATTGAGTCTTGAAGAACTAATGAAATTTTAAGCTTTGAACCCTCTGAGACATAATAAAGGACAAGTTCTTTCTACATGACTAACGACATTTCTTTCTATAAGGAACAAATACAAAATTATTTTTCTTATGCTCAAAAATTAATACAGTGTAGAAATTATATGAGGTTTTAGATTAGATTCTCCTTCCATCATTATTTGCTCTATTTATCTTTTTCTTTTTTCAGAACCGGTAAGTTCAGCCTTGCAGAATCTATACTGCTGACTCAGCTAACCGAGCCAAAACTCATAAAAATCTATTTTAAAAAGGTCCAATGATTTTATTTTCTAATCGTAAATATGAAATTTAATTAGCATCTCATTGCTAACGAAGTCACCATGGAAGATGAGGCTGAGGAATTAGGCACAGGGATGGAACGTCAAGCGTAAAACAAAGCAACAGTTACGCAGGACCCGGTTTAACTCCTGCTTTCCTCCACTCAGGTTTCAGATCTTTTAAGAATTGTGTGCTGAGTTTACAGGTTTCCTTCTTTGATGGCAAGGCCCTTCTATCTTCTGTGGCAGTAATTACTCCAGCATGATGTAACACTGTGCAAAATACAAAACACCAACAGCTAAGGTTGGCTCTGGATCAGAAACTGAAGGAAGGCAGAGCGAGTTGGGTCTGAATTCAAACTCACATTTTGTCATAGGCTGCCCAGGTTGGTGATTCAGATCCTATAAAAGCAATACCCTCATCAACTGAGAAAAGAATTCATATTATTCCTCAGGGTACTGCAAACATCAGGCAGATTAAAGGCTTTTTTTTTACAGGAAGCACATAAAGAATTTTAAAAGCCTCCTTAAAATAAGAAATTTGTCCAGCCTTTTCATTATCGGCATTTCTGCATCCCAAGCTGACATCAGCACTGATGTTGGTGTTACTGGGTGAAATTCTCTCTGCTGTGAGCTACCTCTACCATCTTCTCTCTGGAGTTCTTGAGGGGACAGGAACTCTTGGTCTGTCCTGTGTGAGAGGGTTATAGGACACATTTCCCTGCTGGGCAGCACCTGTGAGGGTGAAGGCAGGGACAGGCCTTCTGCTGCTGTTGCTCCATGAGGTCTCTTGGTGAGGGAGCACAAAATACAGAGCATCAGAGAAGAGAGGACTCGGTGAGAAGTGGGCAAGTACCGTGGGAGAGCTCTGAAAGGGCTGATAAACTGCAGTAACCACAAAGCTGTACTTTCTCCTTAGAGTCACACTGAAATTGTTCACAGCAAGTTGGTGTGGGAGGAAGTGTTTACAGGACCTGTCCTGAGAGCAAGTAATTATTAATAATTCCTGGATTGCTAGAAAAGCTTTTGGAGTAGCTCTGTGTGTGGGCATGCCCCTTGGTTGCTCTCACTGACAACATTCTCTAGGGCAAAAAGGGCTTTATTAGGACTGGTCCTGGTTACTTATGGGTGGGCAACTTTTTAGTTCTTGTACTCTCCATGATGTGACTTGAAAGCTGGAAATATCGAAGCATGTGGTCACAGCATCATAAGAACTTACTGACAATGTGACAAAACCAGCTCTTCTTCATAATCACTAATGGAAAGCAGAAGTTATAAATCAAGCAATGTTCTGTGTAGTAAGGCAGGACCAATATGGGGACAGCAAAGCTTTCTTGGATGCTGTCAGACCCATTTTCTCTTGACAATCTCATCATAATGCTTTAAAAGTACTGTCCGTTTTTGAGGGCAGCCACCAATACAGCAGTTTTTTCATACCAGTTGTAAGGTTCAGCAGACAGTGGGTAAATGATGCTCCATGCTGCCCCCCAGTAGAAGTGACAGTCTGAAGTCTTTTTCTGAAGAAAAGCAGCAAGAATTCTCTTTAGGAACAGTTCATTTTCTAGAGTCTGTCTTCACTTTCCTCATTGCGTACAGCAGGAAAAATGTTGGCTCTGAGAAAGTAAAAATATGGAAGGAGAACCATATACCTTTTTTTGACATCCTGACTGTTTTTCTCCCCTAGAATTAGCCCTTTCTGTTCTATAATCCCTGCCTGCTTGAAAGAAGCTGCGAGAAGGAAGACTGGTATTTCAATTTTCTACTATTCATGTTCTTTGCCTTTAAAAATATATTCAGTATATAAAAAATAATGGTAAAAATTGCAAAAAGAGCCCAATTTACCTATGTCCTCTTTCCAAAAGTGATTAAAAATATACAGGAGCCTATGTTCACATTAACAGATATGAGATTAAGGATTCCATTCTACCACTTTTGGAGTTTAACAACTTTTAGAAATTGTAAGAAGAGTCCTTAGCCTAATCCTGGCTGCTCAATTCCTGCTTCTCAATGGGGGGAATTGGTCCAGTGGTAAAAAATTAATGTTTTGTATGGTTAAGTTTCATCTGAATGAGTTTATTCATCCAGTTCACCACCTGACCCTGCAATGCTTGTGTCAAGTCAGTGCAAAAGCAGCAACAAGTGGCCAAAGCCAGGTCTCCTGAAGGGTTGCTGCTAAAGGTACAAGCACAGCCTCTGAGGTTGAAGTGTTAAGGCATTTTCGGAATGCTCTCCCACATAACTCAGTGAGTCAGCAGTCACAATGAACTGGAATGAAGAGCAGAGATACTGCAACATTCAGCCAATACTTCCTTGTACCTTTCCACAAATTCAACAATTTTTGAATCACTAGGAAATAGAAGTCTTACCAGAAAA
Source organism: Scolopax minor (assembly GCA_028566535.1). NCBI lineage: Eukaryota > Metazoa > Chordata > Aves > Charadriiformes > Scolopacidae > Scolopax > Scolopax minor. The sequence goes on from JAOXNG010000004.1 coordinate 15,508,573, forward strand.
ATAAAATTTGGCAAAGCTTTAATTGTAGTGAAATCTGACCTCAAAAAGTAAAAAGAAACAAAAAAATGTCTGAATTCTATCTCTTGCTCTCTTCTGATAAGGTTTACTCAAGATGCGAGCCTAAAAATATCAAAATGTCACTACCAATTTTTACTTTGCCTGACTTTGTTTACATCAGGACAATTTCACATTGCTGTTACACTATCATTCTCCTGGAATAGCAAACAGCCACAACCCAGAGATGTTATCGTCAAGACTGACATGGGAAACACTGCACATTGTATTAGAAGCTGATGAGGTGAATGGTGGAGTTGAGCTGAGCTCAGCAAAGACGAACGACTTTCTTCAAACAACTGATACAGCCCCTGGTATCTCCCGTGGAGGGGGGATGGCAGCCTCTGCAAACCAGATTTACCCCAGCTCAAATTTCTGGAATAGTTCTGTATGATTCTTTCTAATATTTATTATGTCACTCACCCTAGTAAGGAAGAGGGGGAAGAAGAAAGGAAAAAAAGGAATTAAACTTCCTCACTCCGCAGCATCTGAAATGGATAATTCTACTAAAGCATATTTATAAAGGACAAAGCAAGTTTAAAGCAATAATTGTATACTCCTTTCAGATTCTCATATGCAATCTTGTAGCACTTAGACAAAAATTTTGTTGTTCCTCTTAAGTACAGAATGGTCAAGCTAGGGGTCATAACCCACATCCAACCATCAGAAGACATGTACTCAATGCACTATGTTTTTCTCTGGAGGAAATAAGGATTGCTGGTTTGGGCAGTAGGCAGCTGCACGTCTCCTCTTGGGCTTGTGTAAGGCCAAATTCATGGCAGAATGAATTTCTGGTCTGATACTATGGAGTTCACGGCTTCCACGTG
>JAOXNG010000004.1:15509553-15528260 GCA_028566535.1 Scolopax minor
CCGGTATCTCCCACCGCTTCCCAGTATCGCCCAGTACCTGTCCGGTATGTCCTGCCGCCTCCCAGTATCGCCCAGTGGTCTCAACTGTGAGGTCCCCAGAGGGAAAACAAGGGGCTCTGTTTAATCCTGACTGAAGTTGTGAATGAAGGAGCAGAAAGAATTTAAATCATCTAGCAACAGGTTGAAGAAAACAGTGCAGAAATGATGAGAAGCCTTTTTTTTTTTTTTTACAGTTTCAGGTATTTATATACTTATTACTATAGTGAAAGTAATGCTGGAATAAAAGGCAAAAATAAAAAAAGGAAATTAACTTTGGGACAACTTTTATAACAGCTGTTCCACATTTCAGTAATTTCAACTCACTCAAAAGTCAAAATTTGAACTAAAAAATACATGCAAAATCTTAGAAACATAGGTTCAAGCAATTTTGTACCCTTCCCAAGTCTTAGACTCAAGTCCACACTCAACACCTATGTGTAATTTCAAGGCTGTACCCAGCAGCTTTCACTGATGGTAGAAAGAGCTCTTAAGAGCTCAGTACCTCTCTAATCAAGACATGTGTCTTGATTAACAGAGGTACTGTCTTCTTACCATCAGAAAGCTGCTAAAAACTGCCTATGTGTCTTTTTTTGCCCGTTTTTTTGTTTTGTTACATTTGGACGCAGATTTTACAAAACTGAGGAATCAGGCTTGAATAAAATTTTAATAGCAAAAAAAAGAAAAACTAATTAGATACATTAATTACTTCATGAAATGCATATAATTTGAGGCCTATATTACTCCTTCATACAGATAAAATTCCTATTAAAATCTTAGAGCCTGTTCTTGTTTTTCTTCTCTTCTAACCCTCACCCAAATTGCTCTGGATTTGGAGCACGTGGAAGACCATCATCTTTGCCAAAAAGATGTTCAAACAAGCAATTATCTAACAGCAAACAGTGCTAGGATCATTAGGTTTAAAAACCACAACTCATATTAAAAATAGAAATTTGTCTACAATAGATTAGGAAACAGGAAATCTTTTAAGGGAACAAGAGCAACAATACAGCCTTCTGAAACAAAAGGAAGAACATTACAGCAATTAATTTTTCTTTTAACAATTACATAGCATACAACAGCTGGAGAAAGTAAACACTAGGATGCTGGATATCTCTTTGAAAGGCAGGAAGCCAAGGGGAAAAGGTGACTACAAATGGAAAATCTGGAGTCAAAGCTAACTGAGATTCCTCACCACGTCAGTGACCATAAGTTCTACCTAAAAAAATGTAAGTCTGGAAAATTCATTGACTAGGACCAGATATTTCACTGCACAAACATTTAATCTAGGCTGAACTAAGTGAAAAAAATTCTCTTCTTAGTTATCTAAGATTAAGCTTAATTTATGCACTTACTTTAGGGAAGAAGTTGGACCCTTCAACATAACTCTCTTGTTTACTTCACTACTGCCCTCAGCAATGAGAACAAAGAAAGCAACACACAGAGTGAGAAATCAGCATGAACATCTGATTCGCTTTCACATCAAGAATACCACATCCACCAGAGGTAACAAAAGGGGGCTGACAAAAAGAAAAGTTAACTATTTATAATGATGTATATAGAGCTGGCAATCCTTTGGAGAAAAGGATGAGGACAGAAAAAGGAGTCAAGTATCTGAAAACCTGCTATATGTTAGAAACCATCCATTTCCAATAAAAACACTTTTGAAACAAAACTGCTAACAAAACAAAGATGTCTTTCAAAGAAAAAGAATATTATATCATCTGGCATTATCATCATGGATCATACTCCCAGATATATTGATAATGGAAATTAGCCAGGAGTTCAAGTTTCTCTACTCAGGACTTTCAGGTGGAAAATACTGTATCCAGTTTAACGACACATCTCCAGGTGGGTTTCTTACTTCTTCCTTCCACCTGGACATTCTGTACTTCAGTAGTCTGTCCAACACAACTCAACAAAATGTTTAGTCTCCTTACCTTCAGAAATAGCAAGTGGCCTTCTGAAAAGGCTATTTTGTGCTGCATTAACAAGTTCTCTAAAATCTTGCACCTGGCATGTTTGTAAATTCCCTGTTTCTTTGCAATAAGTTCCGTCTACACCTGAAGATTATTTTGTTTGTTTAGTTTAGGTGGCCAGCAGGAAAGTTTAGTTTGCCTGCACTGGACACTGCTTTAGACATGCTAAATAGAGCTAGCACACACGCGTGGTTTTGAGATGAGGTATGCAGATGGTTGAATGACAGAGAAATGATAGAGTGTACCTGGTTAAAGTATCTTAAGCAACCTTCCTGGCACCCAAACCAGCAGAAACAGCACTTGAACAGGCACTTTGCACATGCAGTCTCCTGCAATAAAATAAAACATTTGGTTACTGTACACAGAATTAGACCCAAACAGAACTGCCATTTTAGAAAAACTTGCTCTACAGGTGACTGACTCTTCAAATAAAACGTTCAGCTAAGCAGCAGGTATTTCCTTTTGGATTATAGGAACTGTTTTTAATTCAGACCCTTCAGTATTAATGACTGATGAGCTGAGTATATTTTTTTTCCTTCCTGTGGATGGAAGATTCTTCTCTGGGAAAAAATAAGTTCTGCAAACAGCTTTGTGAGCTAACAGCTGCTCAGAGAAAAAAAACAGGCAGGCAAGTCAGTAACCCTTACAGTACTTTGCAGTGATCAGGGAGTCCACGGAGAGATTTTTAACTTTTTTGTTTATTAAATGACTGGTACCCTAATGAACAAAAATAAAAGAACTGGGAGAACAACTTATGTGCATATGTATGTGTACTGACTTGGGCCATACATTCCTTTCTCAGGACAGAGGGAAAAAGCATGTATTAGAACAGAACATTTATCTATATTAATTTAATACCTAAAACAGAACAGAAAAGCTCAGAATTTGGTCATCCCCCCTCCATCCTCACCAAATCACAAGCTTAGAACTTTTCGTCGTATAAAGATTTTACCAAGACAAGAAAAAGTCAACTTGGTAGCCGTGGTAGCCTTTCAGATTTAACTAGCTGTTTTTTCCAGCAAAAGGAAATACAGTTCAGTGATACTTGAGTCTTTTTAACCTTCTTTTGCCAGAGGTCAGAATGCTTTTGCTTTATTTTGGAAAGCAGAGATCTCTCAGTCACTATATGAAAACCTCAGGTCCCCACAACTACCATTATTCGTGCAGAAACCATGAACCTTCCAACTTTTTTCCAAAGACATTCTTGGAAGTATTCTAGGAATAATTGCTTTTAAATGTAAACATGCAAACAAAATGCAGCATGTCACTGCAGAGACATACTTTAATCTCACTGAGTAATGCTGGAGAGATGATTTTACTAAAACTGTATTAATCTCAGTAAGTACTGTTTATTAAAAACTTGGAGCAAGGGACTTCAACTGCAATCTCCTCTGATTCTGCTCAAAGGCTGCTGTGTAGTAAACATCTGTGGATTTACCTGAAAGCTTGCAGTCCCCTGACTTTTCCTCCTGTTCACAGAAAACAGCAGCATTTCTTGCAAGGGTGGCAAAGTCTGGGTGATCTCTACAAGAACACAGCATCACTTCTGCATTGTTTTGTACCACTACTTTGGCCCTCTGTGGAAAAAGACTCAATGTAAAGGGGACATAACCTATCCTTTCTCCCACAGGAAGGAGCAAGGTTACTTTGGTGGGGGGCGGGGGGAATCCTTCTGTGGACCAGGGACATGAGCTGGCCTGAGTACTTAACTTTTAGGAGCAGTTACAGCTATGAGTCATGCCACATCCTCAGCTGAACGCTTGGACCAAAGGAAGCTTGTAGCACACTGCGATATACACAAATAATCTTTCTTTGCTAGTTAAATTTTCTACAGCTACAAAACTGTGTACCCAACAAGTCCACTTACTCCACTTCCTCTAGAGGCAGAAAATACTCCATCTTCTTTCTAGCACAACTCATTCCACCTATCATCTTTAAAAAAAGACCTTCTTTAGTTGACCCAACGCACTGAGTTTTATAACCAAGGTTTTCATACTAAAGTGCCATAAACCCAGACACTTACACATTTTTCAAGTATCTTATTACAAGGGGCTTTTATTTAAGCACTCACAAACTCTATCCCCCACACGTCTCATAGGTACCAGGGATGGTCAATGTAAATACCCTGTCATAACTACACATAACACGTTTCAAGGCTAAGGAAAAGACCTACCTTTAAAACCTTTGCCTAAATCATCCTCTAAAATCAGAGCTGTGCAGCCATGACAGCCCTCTCTCCTTGCCAAAGTGCCAGAACTAACTGCAATGGTATTCTTCCAGAAGATAAGAGATGTGGAGATGCATGAAAGATAGAAAGAAGGCAAGCAACAATCAAAACAGCCCAGCTATATTTTTAATGTATCTTAAAAGAAGTTGTTTGGATCCTACACAAATCTCTGGAATAGGTCTTATTTCATACTTTCTTCCTATAAACTCATATCACATGTTTTGTACAGGTAGATGAAATATTTTCTATAAAATATTTTATATGCGACAATAATGTTCTTAATCTTGATTATTTTTAAATTTATGATTAAAATATTTTAAATGGAGCATTTGGCTACATTTTTCCTTTATCCTTCATAAAAGCTTTTATAGATAGATACTAATAGAGGTGGGTTTAAATGTTGGTGTTTTCTGCTTTTAAAAATATCCGAGTTGAGAGAAAAAAGGAAGCACATGGAAAAAGCTTTCTTAATGAAGGAAATGTGATAAAATATAAAATCCACATTGTATCATCCAGTTTTAAGCACGCAGTATATTCTTCGCAGGTTTTTTTTTTTATGTATGTCACATTTTAACTACTATTTTTGTAGTGTTACAGAAGAATATACCTACCTTTTTTTTTAGTATATTATAAAGGTACAAGAGAACAATCCTTGGTATTCTCAGTATTGTGATTAGAAAAGAGCCTTTTACAGCAGTTCCTAGATGATAGCAAAAAAGAACTGATATGGAAGCCAGGACTGGGTGAGGTGGTGGGTTATTTTTATTTCTAGAAAGAAAAACAAACAATTTAAAAATGTTTTAGAAACCTATTTAAGGAGACATACATTATATCTTTTCAGTATTTTGAAATTTAAAAAAGTAAGCTGGTATGTCCGTTCCCACTCGAACAGCTCCAGTTTTCCTACTGACTTCATCTGAATGTTCACTTTAGTCCAAAGGAAAGCATAAGCGATTCCCTCTAAATTTCTGATATCTTGGAAAATTAATATTTTGCATAAGAAACTAAAAAGATAGAAAGACTGTGATCAGAGAATAACTGGCTGGGGCTAAAAAGTTCTACAAATATATTTTTAATAAACCCTCACTTCAGCAAGGATTTAAATCGTACACACTATATCAAGATAGGTATCACAGTATGCAAGAATCCTGAAGGTATCACTGCAGTTCATTCAAAACACTAAATACTTTGCGGCTGAGAAGTTGTATTTAAATATGTGAATGTACCACATTATTTTAAATAGGAAATTCCAGCAAAGCAGTTGCTGCATTTATTATTTTTGGTTTTACAACCAGGGGAACAGCTTGGGGGATAGTGGAATTTTATACTGAATAAGGCAGGTTTTGGTTTCTTTTTAAGTCATCAGGTTTCTGTGTTAGAAACACATACATTGCAATACAGACGAAATATTCTGTCCATATAGTACCATTGTTTCCTTTTCCCTTGTAAACTGCCTTACATATGACAGTCTCACTCAGATCTCAGAATATAAAAGATGAAGTCTCTGCAAGTTAAATGTTAACCAATGGTAAAAAATACAGAAATGACAAAGTTTACTCTTGTGTTAATAATTTACTTGCTACTGAAGAGAAAAATGAAGAAGGGTTTTGATATTTTTAACAGGACTGATTAATGAGCAGTAATGTCAAAAATTGAAGTTTAATTAAATTTCTACACATTTGGATGCTTTTCCACACCCCCTTTTCCTAGTAAAGGAATTCTCACAAGAACAGGGTCTGACACAGTTTCTTGCTTTGCTTCCAAATAAATTAGAAAAAGAGCAAAGATTTTCCCTTGCGATTCTGGCTCAGGGTAGGACCTACAGGAGAACAGGCAGCTAAACACGACAAGGCAACGCTTGTGACTCTACACAAGCTCAACATCGACTCAATCATCCACCTACACCCAATTACCCCTAATGACAAAGTTTGACCCAGCTTTGTACATTATATGGCTGCAGTCCTGAAGTGACTAGCACAAGCAGACAGACAGATGTGTGCATGAGGATGTGCAGGCAATTCGTAGCGGGCACTGAACTCTGTGCATGCAGACTCCACTGCGTGCACACCAGGGATCAGGGAAGAACAGGAATCTGCCTGACAGAGCTGGTTACAAGACCGAGTAGGGCCACGGCTTGCTTGTCTTCTTTGGTATTCCTCTCTTATCTTACCACAGGATTGTTTGATTTACATAGAACATTACTACTCCAGAAGACTGGGAACCTGTACTCAATACCACATCATCTTTTAATAATTGTCTTTCTTCAGTGCTGCCAATTGTCTCCATTTTCCTGTGAGCTCTGTGACACGTTATCTTTCTTAACACTGAGCTCCTTGAATCAAGCGATCACACATGCATCTCAGCTTTCATTTCAAAACCATTTTTTGTGTGAAGAGAAAAATGTACTCTTGGCACACCCAAAAGACGTGGACGTTTAAAAAAAAAAAAAAAAAAAAAGAAAAAGAAAAGTATTTCCTTAACAGCCTCTCCATCTTTTCAGAACTGTGCTTATAGTCTTCAGTTCTGCTTCATCTATTTCAAAGACTGCCTAAAACAGATTTAATGTAAAATACTTTAAAAGTATTAAGGAAATAATCATATATTCCTTAAGTAAATATGAATCTTGGTTTTTAAACAAACACAATAAATTACAAGATTTGTCATAAAAGAGACATTACAGAGAACACACAGACTGTACTTCCAACTACCTTTTTACCCACTCTCAAAACCACAAGGGATAGGTCTGACTACAGACATGCTGATGGCTCTTTTACACAGGTGAGGTCATGTATGTACACGGGGCAAAGGATGCTCATGCAGACGTATTTGAAAAGGGAAGAGGAATCCTTTAAAAATTTGGTCTGAATTCATCCTTTTTCCTAGTTCCTTTGGTGTGAATCCATAAACCTGGACTCTTGACTTACTGGGAGATCTACATATTTCATCTCTCACTGCATCTATGGGAAGTTGTGGTGCTGAACACCTTAAAGTGGGGTGGAAAGCCCCAATCCTTCTATAATTCCTTAATTTCAGCCATGTGCAATGACACACATGCATTGGAGTTACTGAATAAGCTCAAGCACAGATAGGACTCTGATGCCTGTGACATGGATCAAGATACCATCCCAGAATCCCAGAGAGGGGAAAATACACACATAACACCTAAGCACACCAGGTAAAAATAAACCCTGATGTAAAACAGCAATAGTAACAAAGAAGGTTTTTTAAAAGACTGAGCCCTTTTCACAAGTCATATAAAGTAATCATTAAGCACAAAAGTTCTATTTATTAAATTCATAAAATCTTTCATGTATTTATGTTTCATCTGAACTAAAAGAAGGCAAAACCTATTTGCAGTGGTGGTACTACAGGTCAAACATATGTCACCGGCAAAGCTAATCCAGCTAAAATGACTCCCTGCCCTCCCCATTTGCAACTCCACCGTGGCTGCTGGCCAGGCGGCACGTTGCCGCGTGTGCTGTGGAAGGAGATTTCCGCAGGGAAAGGCCGTGCCATTTCCTCCGAGCGCTTGCAAGCCAAGAAGAAAGCCTCTCTGTGAGGTATCACAAACAAACTCTTGTGACATGCCTTTATGATGCTCCCCCAGGGAATACGTTAAAAAACACACAGCAGACAAGCTCAGAATTGCTGGAACAGCTTGAGATAACCCCTGCCCTGGATGGTGCGACTGTCATTGCAGCTAACCATCCTCTGCCTACTCCTGCACCACTCTGCAGATCCGTGCCGACAGCCTAAAGGCCAGGGAGAGGGATCACCAATGCAGAAAAAGCACATTTTTCCCCTTCCAAACTCAACTCTCTCAACACAGTACACATCCCCTGGCAAGCAAGAGGAGGGCAGCAGAGGTGCAAAATGATTTCAATGCAATTGGGTGCAGGAACCTCCTGTACTCTGCAGCCAGTTCCTGCAGCAGTAAAAAGTAGCTGGAGAGTGGAAGGCTCTAACAGAGCAGTAAATGTCACCACAGCGCTTTCTACAGGTGCTTCCCTTCTCTGTGTGAAGAAGATTCGGGCAGTGTCTTTGCCTCAGTGATTTAGATGGTGTATGGTACCAAAACACACTGCAGCACGTAACCCAGTGCTTTCTCAAGTAAGCCAATCTCAGTGAGCCCTTAGTGCCTCAGCATTCAGCTGCTGAAGCTGAATCAATTGCTAAAGCTTGAGGAACATAAATTTGCTTAGAAGAAAAGAGCAGCCCATTACCCACCAAAGCACAGCCACACTAGTCTACTAGTGAAGATCCCTACATCTTCAATAGGAAAAGGAGAAGACATAGGAAATTAGAGTTCCTCCCTTTTCAAGTCCTAACATAGCATGAAAAATAGTAGTGTGAGACTGTCTACAGACCTCAACCTTTGAAAAAGCAGCATTTTAGGCTTTGTCTGCTCTTCTACTAGCTCCAGCTCAGTGACATGGCTGTTGGCTGCATAGAGAATCCTAGCAGAGACAGGCTCCTGATATACATCTTAAACATTGCACTGCCTTGGCTTTTTGGATGGGAAGGCAAAACATTGCTGAAAACAACAGTGGGAACTGTCTGTGAGCAGGTCTTCCAGCTTTGCTGCTTTGGCTGGAGCAGGGGGTCCTGTAAGTGGGGTCTCTGCTGGGCAGAGGAGAGCAGAGCATTTGGGAACCTTTCAGCAGGAAGCCTTTCTATCAGCAACTGGAACATCCATTCTAGAGGCCACCAACAGAAACCTGCTACCTAGGATCTGGAGAAGCCAAATGCCTCCATTCTCATATGTCTAAGCCCGATGGTCCCAGGTGGCTGCAGACAGTGCTCCAGGGTCCTTGGTCCCTCTCCTGCCAGGCTCCCCAACTCAACCTCAGGTCATCTTCCTCAAGGCCTAATTTTCCAACAAATTGAGATTATCACCACGTTTCTCTAATACAAAATGAAGAAATGCTTTAAATCGACACAGTTTTTCACAGATAGGAAAACCTCATCACTGATCTTACAAGCAGCATTATTTTATATAAAATTGGATTGCAAGATAGTGACATAAATTGCAGTGACTATTTTGACTAGAAAAAGATTGAAAGTAAATGCTGGAAAATTCCCAAAACTTTATGGGTGCGATTCTGCACTCACCTGTTGAAGTAACAAGTAACCACTGCCCCTGCAATCGTCATTTGTTGACAGGCAAGAATGAATTCGCTAGTCCAGATAAGGCCAACGAAATGATACCATGCCATGTAGGAAATTCCAGACAGAGCTCTGTATTCTACCTGTCCTCCTGAAGTAGTCTGTGCAGTACCTGGAGTTGGGATTACAGGAAAATAAAGGAAAAAGGACATACAAGCACTTCTGTACCCCTTTTCTTAACTTTTCCTCAGCAAAATCTTAAATTAATAAAAAATCAGGTGTTACTTAATTCCGTCCATCCTAACAAAGTCAGAGAGCCAAAATTTTGTAATTCAAATACCATTTTGAAAAATAAAAGTTTACAAAAAGCAAAAGCTTGGGTCTAAATTGGGATTAAGACACAACTGCCAAGACAAGAACTGACAAGAGTTCACCTACAAAATAATAAAGCTTTATGAGAAAACTCAAGATTTGAGTAATCAAATGCTTCAGAAGGAAATGAAATCCTAATTTTCTTCATTCAAATTTGAAATAAATTCATAGTAATGCAATGCTTTAGATTTTTTGGTAAAAAGGAAAGGAGAAAGACTGCAGAAAAAATATTAAGAACGCATAACATACCATTGCAACAAAGCAAAATTATTATTTAATTATTGTTGCTAATTGGAACCATTGCAAATAGTTTTCTGTTCTTTATACTTTGCAATCTTTATGCAAAATACAGGCACATAATGGTGACATCTGTATGGCAGTATATGCTCCAGTATTACTACTGTATTAAGGAACATTAACTAATAAAATTATTCAAGCTAAAAAAAAAATTAAATAATTGCCTCCATTTCTGTTAATAACAAAGAATTTATTTCAATTCAATGGATGGCTTTTCACAAAAGGTGAAGGTAACTCGCATAACTTACAATCAGACCTTTCTCTATGCAATTTTTTTTATGCCACTTGACTCTGAAGTCTATAGTCAGGGAATAATGCCATCGGGACATTTATTCCTACTGAAAAGTCTTCAGGTCCATAACCCGCTATTTTTTCAGTTTACCAGGCCTTAGGTCTATTAACCTCAAAAAATAAACACTTTCAAAGAATAAAGCGAGGTGATCAGTTTCTTATTCTAACTTCATGAAAGAAAAAACAAAGTGAGACGTAGAATTATCTTTTACGGCTAGAATAGCATTATTTCTTAAGGTTTAATACTTCATGTTCTCCCACAGGACTGTACACCACCTTCAAGTTCAAAACTACCACAGATACAAAGCTATTTATTAAATGGTTCTCTAATTTCTGTCCTGTTTTCCTCTAGTCACAAATTTCATACTTGAGAGTAGCTAAAAGTAGATACAATAAAGATTTGCCTTCAGCAATAGCACCAAGTATAAACAAGCTTTATACATCTTCAGAACCAAGGTCTGTTTGTCTGTAAATTATGAAAAATATTCATCTAGCCCGTAGCAGCAGTGCAAAATTATTTTAAAGTACTTTAAAGGGATCAAAAAACACTACATACATTCATAATTATTGTATGGTTAGCTTAAATATATATCTGCATAAAATAAATTGAATTATTTTATTCCTGTAACATTAACACTACAGAAACCCATCTGTCTTAGACACTGAGAGAAGAGCTATTCACTATTCAAAGGCAAGAAGAAAAGACTAAGTCTATGAATAGATTTATATCCTACAAACTAAGCATTCTTCCCAGAACTGAGCCAATCTTATTCTCAGCACTCTTGTAATCAAGAGTTGCATCCGCCAACACAGTACAGCTGGCCTCAAGGAGGAGTTTGTAGGTACTGTATCAGACTTGTTCTTCAAGGCAGCCTTTGCTAAAGTGCAAACAGACATATGTTCTGGTTATTTTATTTTCTGAAAAGAAATTTTAGCTAACCAGGAAAGCTCTTTGCAGTGCTGTACAGTTGGTCATTCACAAAAATAGTGTCGCTCCCATTATATTCAAATGTATTTTAGGCCTGTGAAATGCAAGATACTTGATGGTGTGAAAAACCTACTATTCTTATCTCAGATCTCTTTTCTACTGGTTTTAAGTTTGGATGCAACTTGCAAGTTTGGATGTTCTAGATTGCCCTTTTCTTGCAGCACACACAACTAGCCAAGTACCATCATTAATCACCGCCTACAGCCCTTACTGAGGGAGATTATGCAAATTATAGGTCAATGAGATATAAGAAGGTCTCCTACCTCCTCAGTTTTATGCAGAGATATTATGCCATTTGGTAGCAGATTTAAGCACATTTTCCACCATACAATCCACCTGAACATTTCCAAAAAAAGGCACATTTCAGGCTTTGCTTTTGTGGTTTTTTTTCATGAAGACTGGCAAATGTATGCACAGTATACACAGAAACTAATTGTTTGCTTTTTACCAGCCTACTGAAATAACCACCTGCAGTAACACCAGTAATGTCTTGATGGCCAACCTTCCACATGTGGATGTGCACAGCACTGTGCTCTGCAGCACAGAAATCAGGCATATCCATCTGTGAGTTCACTATTGATCACTTTGCTCTCTAGGTACAGTAAATTGTTTTTGTTACTTCACAGAAATCTATTTACCAATAGAAACATCTGTGTCTGACTGGTTCCCTGTCTTCTGGGCCTACTGTGCATGCATAATTTTGTTAACAAAATTACACACAATGCTGCTTTTCATATGTCAGTGTTAGCAGCACACAGATAAACTTATAAGCTATCCTAGATACCCCGTTGAGAGAAGTATATGCCATTTTCCTCACCACTCCACTGTGATCTCTCTGTTCACACAAGCTAAACTTTCTCAATAAAGCCTTGAAATACGGTTTGTTTTATTAACAGAATGTTTTTCTGCGACCACACCATCACAAGTCTTCCTGGTGTACTGTGCAATCTTAGTGATAACATCGAGAAGCCAGTAAAGAACTGAAGTCCCGACAGCTGAATCACCAAACCGAAAAACCTCTGATCAGTACAGACATTGAGCTGCAAATACTTCAAAGAAGTGTCGTTAACAATGCAAACAGGCACAAGTGCTCACAGCAGAATTCAGAAGAGCTTCCCCTCCTGGCTCTGCAGCCCAGCACGGCGCTGCGATGTCAGTCACACAGCAACGCGGCGAGACAAGGGGCAGTGTGCACATGCAGCACCATTCGCTGTATTTTGGCACTTTCATAGGCTCTTACTCAGTAACTGCTGCTGATGCCTGGAGAAGCAGGGCTGCTCTTTACAAAACATATTTTTATGTCAGCTCATCTCGTTCACCAGCCTTTCCTCCTGGAAAAAAAAAATAAATAAAAAGGAAGAAAAAGAAGAAAATAAAACAAAAATAGAGCCTGTCTGGAAAGCTTAAAGCTATTTATGGCCTTTGAGCTCCAGATATCTCTCAGTCTCATTCAGACCCTGGTTCCCTCCATCCAGCTTTCCCTTTCATGATACCTTGTCCATACCTCTGCTGTCCAGGGCAGACAGCCTTCAAGTTCTCCCTTGTTTCCGTCTCCACATTGACCATATCTCCTTCACGGTTTCCTCAATGATTGTGAGGGTGGTTGCTCTATCCTCTCTGAAGTCCAGTCATTTGAATTAGGAAAGGACCAACTGTGCCCCACGTGTGACTGTAGTGGTGCTGGGGTTGCACAGCTCAGCCTCCTGCTGCAGTGACAACCACAAGCCATTCAGGCTCCATTATAATTTTTTGTGAGCATATACAGCCAGATCCTAAACCACTTCATCTCACTGAATTTTGACCTCTCTATTCTCTACTTTTTTTTTCTCCATTCGTTCTTTCAAAGCACTTTTACAGAAATACAGAAATAATAGTGGGGATGACATATTAACATTTCTTAGGGTTTATAACTCAGGTAAAACATCCACAGTCAATGTTTCTTCTCTTTATGTAGTCATAGAAATAGCTCAGCTCCTGAAAGGTGGAGAGGCACCATCTTAGAATCCAACAAGGAATTGTATGTAGATGGGGAGATGTGTGCTGGTGTGGGCAGAGAAGAATTGAATGTGTAGAGCAGGAGAAAGGGACTGAAAGCTGCAGTAAGACACCATCACAATGGCAGGTGCACAGAGGAAAGCACCACCCTGAGCACAGTCTAGCGACAGAAATCCAAGTAAAAAAAGGTCTACAGAATTTATTTTGGCTGTGGTGTGACCTGAGAGAAGCTCGGAAGCATGAACTGTCTCCTGTGGGGTCATTTGCCCCATCACTCTGCTGGTGATCAGGACTCTGAACAGTTTTTATAAATCAAAGAGATTGAATCGCAGTTACCTAATTCTACCAAACCAAATTAACACTTTTAGTGGAAATTCAGTTAATCTTTGCACCAAACAGCTACAGTTCGTTCTGCTCTGTTCCATTTCCCCACTATAATGAGTCTGTGTAACTCTGACTAAAATGTAGCGTAGGAGATGTAGTGAAGCCAGAGAGACCAATGCATTCAAGAGAATAAGACTCTGTGATTTAGAATTACAATTTGCAGAAATCTTTGTGACAACTCAGAGAAGCAGAGTTAAGTTGTCACTCCATGTAAAAGCTGAATTCTGTGACATATTTAAATGAAAGAAAACTTGCAGAGTTCCTCACTTACACTTTTAGTTTCTATTTTGACTTTTCATTGTAATTCAGGATGGAAACAGTGTCCAAGCATCGGAAGGGACTGCAGGATACACTCTGGCCTGTATTCTGTCCTCCCGTCTGCCTAGTGTTATTCTACACAGTGTCAGAGCAACTTCAGGTTGGGCAATGAGTAGCCAAGAGTGCTAATCACAGAACCACCTTTTGGCCACCTGGACACGCTGCTGGCTCATGTTCAGCCAGCAGTCAACCAACACCCCTAGGTAATAACCAAGTCGTTTCCTACTTAACTGAATGTGTAAAGGTGGTAAATCAGTAGTTCCTGTTAAATGCTTTATGTTACTTTATATTTGCTTTAGAAGAGGCTTCAAGAGAAAGATAATGCTGTATGCTACATATGCATTATCATTTTATCATTGGTAAAGGTATGTGGCATGTGTTAATAGTCCCATTCAGGACTGTTGTCACATTACAACTTGCTTCAGCAGGTGTTGTGAGAGCTTGTGTTGGCAGACAGGTTGCTGAGCCAAGAGTTTACTTCTAGACCTTACTATTTTTCTTTTCATTTGTGGCGTATCATCTTTCAAAGAGGAATATTAGCTTCTTCCATCAGACAATTTTTTCTTTTTGTTTTGGTTTTGTTTTTTTTTTTTTTTACTTTTGAGAAGATTCTTTATTGGATGTTGATGAGATCAAACGTTCTTCAGAGCCCTTAGATTGGTTGTCAAGGTAGTGTTTTATTCAGTAATATGGAAATGCAAAAATTCAGTCTTGCTTTCAGTGGCGTGTGTATATGGTGCTGTAGCTCACCAGCTCACAGTACAGGACCCAGAATGGTATTGATAAAGTTAACAGGATTTCAGTAGACCCTCAGAGATTATCCTCTGGAGTTCCCTAGGTGAATTAGTAAAATTGTATGACTGTCAGCATTTTTGAGCTGAAAAGGCAGTGTGTGGTTTTAAATAGCACATTATGTATCAACGGAGTACCAAAATGGAAACAGGATTAAAAAAACACTAGTGATAATACCCCGTAGGATACACTTTCATGATTTGATCCAAAAGACATCAAATTTGGCTTTTTGAAAATGCTATAATGCCTTTATTTATGAAGTTTCTCTCTGATAGTAGCAGCTAATTTCCATCTGGGCATAGATGTGGCTGGTAGTTTCATAGTTTGCATGAAGTCATGGTGATGATTAGTCAACATGAAGTCTGGCGGTGTTTTGTCCTCTGGGAATTACCTCTGGAGGTTCAAGAGAAAAGTAGTCATGGAAAAGCCGAAAGCGCTAAAAAGGAAATATCAAAAAGATGGTGTAAGCAATGCGATTTCGGAGGCAAGAGACAAAGGAAAAAAGCATAGTAGCAAACACTGGCAACGTTGTACCCACTGTTGTTAGCAGTTACAGGAACTGAAAGGCACAAATTAATTAGGTATTGAGCTCCTCCAATTTCTGTTAAGAATAACCATTGATTTTTTGCTCTGTTCCTTCCTGACAGTAACTTTGTGGAGAAGATAAAAAAGGGCTACTGCATTTGCCTTCTTTCTGCTCCTGCTCTCACGAGCAGGTTTAGCCAAATTTATTTGCTAATATATATTTGCCTACCGTCATAGCCCACGCTGTGCTGATTGAACACCTTGGGGTGAGGTGGGGTGGGAACTTCACACCCTCAGGTCTGGGCAAGTAGAGAAGGGAAGAGGCAGAAGTTGTGGCACAGCTGAGCATCACTGACAGAGCTGGAGGGGAAAATTAAGCACTGGTCTGGGAATAAGCTATAATTTTAAGAGACTGTTGTACTGAGTCTAACTTACTACCTCTGGCATAGATCTGAAAGAAGTGATTTTGTTTCTGTACTGGAACGTCACATAGGATTTTTGTGTAATGTTCATAAAAAGGTTCTTGAAAATGTGAAGAGATGACAGAGAGAGATGTAAAAATGAGTTGAGGGGTATAGAAAGTCCCTTTCAGGAAGGTAGTTAGAACTTAGTCTGTATAAATTATAAAAAAAAAAAAAAGCCTGAAAAACAAGTTGAATGCTGGACATAAGTACATTTAAAGGGAGAAAACACTGGAAAGTGAAGAGTGCTCCATTCCAGGAGAGAGAGGATCTGCAAGGACTAGTAGCTGCAGGACAACTCCAGCTTGGAACAAGCCACATTTTTTTAAAAAAAAAGAGTATGGTTAATCACTGGACAGATAGAAAAGGGGAGTAGATTTGCCAAGGTCTTCATATCCAGAACGGGAGCCTTTCTTGGGTAGAGGGAGGAAAGCAGCAGATGAAATGACTGAATTTGAGGTAACTTTAGACCCTGCTAGGAGCAGACCCTGCATGAGTCAGGAGTCTATAAAGCTTACATCAGAAAGTAAGAGTAGCAAACATTGGGGAAAACTACAGTCTGCTGTTCTGCTTTGGCAATTTCACCTCACCTGAGCCCTAAACACCACTCTGGGTTTAGGAAGCATGGCAAGAGCCTGAGGTGAGAAAGGTGGGAGTAGTGCAGGTTTAGGTACCTGATTTTGCCATAAAGCTGCGCTGCCCTGGGCAGAAACAAAACACCTTGTGAAGTGCAGAGACAAGAGCCTGACAGGGAGCGTGGGCACAGTTTGCCCTTGGGGGTGACAGAGCTGGCAGCCCAGTGAGACTCCCAGGCCCTGTTATGTGCCACTTTATTTCTATGAGTTGCTGTCACACGCATGCTCATATATATGTATATACTCCCCCGTTCACTAAAAAAGCCACAAAGCTATTTATTATTCATAGGAAGTCCAATTTCAGTCATTCTTCCTACCTGTAGTCATAGTGTCTGTAAGTTTGGGTTTTTTTTTTTTTCTTAATGGGCCAAACACAACATACATAAAAAAATAATTCCTAAGGGGCTATTCTAAATATTTTTGCATGTGTATTCTAAGCTAATTTTCCCTAAATATACCTACAGATGCATACAGTTCAATTTAATTTGACTATGTGATCTTTTTTTCTTCCTTTTTGCCTTGCTGAATGATATCCTGGAAGCATTTCTGCTTAACCAAACATTTTGTGTTGAGGTACTCATAACGAAAGAAATGTAAAAAAAAACATCCACAGCCTCTGATACATTCATGGCATCCCCTGCCTTCATTCTGAAAAGCAAAATATGGAAAGAATTAATCTGATACATCCTGATATATCCTGATACAAACTGAATCCTTCTTCTGGAGGGTAATCTATACTTGGGTCATAATTTTTTCGTGGTCTCTCAACTTCTTCTCCAATTCTTAACCAATTTTGAGGTGGATAGATGCACATTTCTAGCAAACGTATCTGATCATGAGAAGGAAATGGAAAAGGCTCCTAGTTCTAGTTGGAAGGTTTTTTTCCTTTGAAAACATCATTATAAATATAAAAATGATATGACCCAAACTCTAGCATTCAAACTTTAGTTATGGATAATTTTATCCAACCTTTTTTTGTAGTTGCTAATGTGCTTTTTTCCTGGGAGGACCTATATAAAATATATAGAAAGGCAGTCACACACAACCTCAGATTTGATTTCTTCTTAGAGAAAATTTCAATAACTAAAAGTTATGGAAAACTGCTGTTGATGAGACTGAAACATATCTTACAGGTTAAGAATATGATTTAACCACTCCTCTTTGGCATTCAGATACTACCACCTTATTTTGGTACTTTGAAATCCTGAAATTACATTCCCTGAATACATCTGCTCTGAAAAAAAGATTTTACCACACACACCTGTATATGTCATTATATAAAAGCTGCTTTCATGGCTTCATGGGCTTGCTACAGCTTGGAAAATCCTGCTAGGCATCTGGGTTAACATTTTAGCTGTCTACATCACTGAATATTTTTTGCTATTATTTTTACTTATACTGCCTAAATGCAAATGTAACTACTGCTTTTAGACTGAAAGCTCATTTCACATGTGTCAATGCACAGTTTTCAGAAGGTATAAACACATTTTAGTTTTCTCTCTCTGCATTTAGATTTGAACTGAAAAGCTGGAAGCAGATATCATGTATTCATGTACAGTGCAAATAGTAATCACCCATGCATTAGGGTTTTCTTCATTCTTTTATAAATTAGCTCCTTTTGGTAAGAAAACAATTTGGCCTCAAAATCAGATGAATAAATTCTATACCGAGTGTTATAAATTAGTTGAACATTTATTTCTCCTGTCTCAAGAACGGAGAACAGCTTGAAAGATCTATAATAACTCTTAATCCTTACAATGCTATCAACCACATTTCACTTTTATACTCATGTCAAAATAAGATATAAATGTAACTTGATGGAGTCAGTCCAACAACAAAACAAAAACCCATTTAAAAAAAATCTTTTCTCCTCAGCCTTTACTGCCCACTTCCTGATTAATAACAGCAGCAAAGTTAGGCAAGAAAGCTACTCCATAACCAATAGCATCAGTGTCAACCGGGTGGGGAAAAGTATGGAGACAGAGCTGGAAATTCAAGCTTAAATGAGCCTGAAAGGGGATGGGATTAGTAAAATTTAAGAAGAGGGATGGAAAACAACCACATTTTCAAACTGGAAAAAATTCCCCCCCTAGACTGGAGTAGCAGCTCTAACTAGGCAATTAGGGCCCAAGAAAAGCCTATGACTACCTTGTCTGTTATCTTGGGGATGAAGATTTATGTGCTGATAAAGGCAACACTGGATAGTCACACTAAGTCTAGAAATGCATTTTTCCTCTTGCTGAAGTAAGGAGAACCCAGCTCTGAGGGTTCACCCAATGATGACAGTTCTTTGCAAGCATC
>JAOXNG010000004.1:15713178-15725503 GCA_028566535.1 Scolopax minor
CACAGAGGACACTTAGAGGAAAATTGTCCAACCAGTAGCTGGCAAGAGGAGAGAAACCTAGCAGAAAGTGCACTGATGGCTAGTGGGAAGTGTTTGCTGGTAGCTTGCCTTTGCATTGCACCAGTACTGACAAACAGCCAGCTGGTTAACTAGATGTTTTGCTAAGTTTAGCCAGTTGGGACATAATGTAAAACAGAGGAAAGACAACAACAGTGAATTGCTCTGCAGAACTCTGACACCTATTGAAGTCGGTTAGTTGATAAGTAGATCACTTTCGTTCTGCCCCAGCAAAATGACTGCCTTGTTTCAGTAAATGCTAACAAAAGGCCTTCTACCTTTCTTCTGCTCAGGAACCCTATCCGTCATAGTTGATTAGACTTATTTACAAAACAGAACTGGTATCTTAAGTGAAATAGCTGTAACTAACCATTCTGGGCATCTTTTCCCCCACTAAAATGCAATGATTTTATAATGAGGACAGCAGTGACTGCTATTTTTTAAGGAAAAGAACTAGTTTGTTGTAGAAGAGCGGTAAAAATTACGTAGCAGTTAGCCTTGGCAATGCGTAATATTTGGTTTGTGGTTTTCAAATCTAGAATGTGGAGTTTCAAGCATAGTTTTGTTGTTAGTCTGTTAACAATAGCAACAAGAGACTTCACAATGTACTCCAAATCCTAAACTGAAGCAATTTTATAGGAAAAAGAGCCTCAGATGCATAAGGTTGTTGATCTGCTTATCCTAGAAAGAGGAAAAAGTGGAATGGCGGGCCTCACCATGCTATACTTAATTGATTCCTTTCCAGTGCATGGGTGGGAAAGAGGTAAAAGAGACACAACTCCTTATTCACATTTTTAGTATTCACAGGACTTTCATGTACATCCTGTACTTGACTAGACACTGCATCTTGCTTTATGTATTTTTCGTAGTAGGGTATTACAGTATTAACATCTTTAAATAGAGTTTACTTAACAATCATGCAAGATGTGGCCCTGCAAGTCCCGCAGACTGAATGAAAGAAGAGGTACTTGTCTCCTATTAGCTGTAGTAAGAAATCCTGAGGGAGTTCTGCAAGAGAAATCTTGAATGTTTTGTTGGGTTTTTTTTTTTTCCCCTCTCTTTTGTCTTGTGTATGTCTGTCTCAGGTGTTTACTTACCCTTTCCCCAGACTGAGGACAATGAAGTCTTCATGAAATAAGTGAAGCTTAATGCAGAGAGAGAGAGAGAGAGAGAAAGATGTAAAATGCAGTTCAGTAGATTTCAGTGTCTTCAGCTACTGCTTTAAATTGCTATTTTAAATTCCAGTGAGTGGAATAATAGAGAAGTTATCATGTCTAGTAACTGCAGTTGGCCTTTGTAAAGAATGGCTTGTTAGGAGGCTTTATGATTTACTGAGGCCACAGCTGGCTGCCAGCAGAGCTGCAGGAATGTGTTCTCTCTTGGGCCTGGTAGCTAGAGATGAAAAGGATCCAAAGCTGGCACAAAAGCAAATAAATGCTTTGACTTTAAATAAAGCATCATAATTTATAAGAGGCTCTGCTTCTCAATCCCAATGAGGTACATGGATCAGCAGCAGCTCTTTGAGGTTGGGCAGAATTGTCTGCCTGGCTCGACTGCATTTCTGGTATCTGCAGTCTACAGATTTGGAAGCATTTTCATGGTTTGGGCTTGGAATTGTTTTTTTATTCGCGCTGTTTCTTTTCCACAGATTCTGTCTCTTCTGTCTTGCGGTCCTTTATGTTTCATTAGCTGCTCTACTGTTTGATAAATAATTCTACCACTGTTTGCACCTGGCAGCTCTTTATCATGATGTAGAGCACTGGGGAACTAATCAACAAAGACACCTGAAAGTTTATAGGTGCATTTTGTCATCTGGTATTTGCTTGGTTTTTACTCTCCAAGTAAATTGTTCCTACAGTAGCAGAGTTCAGAGCTGGGACACGACCTTCTATTGAGATGCCCTAATGCTCCTGGAAGAGAAACAAAAATGTATGAGCTCCTTAAGAGGGTTTTGGGTTTTTTTGATAGACATACACACACACATAAATTTATACCAGCTTCCCTATTTCTGCAGCTGTTTTTCAACAGTCTGCTGATGAAAACAGTATTTCTGTGGTCTGCTGTCTGAGATGAAGAATAGAAATGAGGTAGATAATTATTAAAGGAGCTCCTAAATTCTTGTCAGGGTGAGAAAAAATGGTTTTCCTTTTTTTGGTCTTACTTCTCCTATTTAAACACTAGTGCTTTTCCCTACACTCCAGTCTAGTTTTGCTCTGCTATTTAGTTGCTTTTAAGAGTAAAAGACTTAGGGAGAGAAGTAACTAGCTGAAGAGATTCTGTAATTAATATAAACTGCAGGAAGCGAGTGTGACAGATGAGTCGAAAAGCGCCATGTTCTGTTGCTTATCTCAAGTGACATATGGTCCGAGAGTATAAGCAAAGGCAGTGGATTGTGGGGCTTCTTTTTCTTTCACTCTGTAGAAGGCAGAACAGTGTCTGTGTGTTCCATAGAGCAGCAATATAGGAGCTGAAGTAACACTCCTTAGCTGATCCCAGGAGAGCAACAGTTTATAGAGTTCTCAAAATGGGGACTAGGCCTAGTGAAGGTAATGGTTAGTTTCTACCACTGGCTATGTCCTAGTGGCTTTGTACACAACTGGTATCTAAATGTTTTCATCCATTGCATTTATTCATCTTCTTAAACTATTGCTAGCATCCATAGAGCAAGAGAGTTCATGGTAGACACTTATCAAAGACAAGGCATTTAATCATGTTTGTGAGGGCAGATGAAGCTATTTGTGCAAAAATGCAAGTTCCCTTGTTTATAGTAAGATTTTCACAACAAGCAAGATGAGTTTATATATATTTCTTCCCTCCTCCCCTGTCAAAAGATATAGATATAAAGAGACATAGATATAAACTTGTGGCTGTGGAGACTATTCATGGCAGGTTGTTCTACACTGGTAGTGTCTTTCACTGTGTGTAACATTCTTGAAAATTGTTGAATGAATGAAGTAAATAATCCCATCTTTTTACTCGTAAAAAGTTTTTATGAGAAGCAAGACCTTATTAGATAGCATGAACTAGAATATTTGCCGTGAAAGTCTCATATATAACCTGATTTCAAGAATTTTTCATGGATATGTTACTTTTCAGTTAGTATATCTAGATCTTTCCTTTTCATCAGTCTGACAAAACAAACTTTTAGCCACAGCAAAACAATAGTTGCAATAGTGGTTTCCCTTTTCTCGTGAGTGGTGGAAGTTAGTAAAGGGAGAGCCTGCCGCTGTTAGAAAGCGTTAGCGTTCTAGGTGGAGAGGTGGGAAGCAGAATGGTACATGCATCTTCTGCATGACTTTGAATAATATATGTGGTGGCCATGGAGGGGAAAAACTGTATGTTAGCCTGTATTTAAACTCATCCTGGCAAACATTTGTTGAAATAAACAGCTTCAGAAATGTTTGGGCCCACAATAAATCAGGTCAGACAAAAGAATACCAGCCAACTGACACAGCAGTGTCTTTCCTGCCTGCGTGTATTATGACTGGCCCTGACTTGGCAGGGAGGGTGACTGCTGCTGACAAGCTTGATGAGAAAATGTGATTTTGTTTTGCACGAACAGATTCCGTAGCTCTAAGGCCATCATGGCTAGTATTTACTAAACAAAGGCTTCCTGTGGAGAAACACCTAAAATTAGAAAGTAGGTAGCTTATGCAGTTTTTGCAATAAAGATGGATGAGTGGTTACAGATGTGGTGACTGTAACCATCAAGGAGTGGGATTCTGATGACAACAGCGTGCTACCGAGATGGCTCAGGTAATGCAGTTTAATAGCTTAAACTCCAATGAAAGAAAGTTTGTAGAGGGGCTACTGAGCTCTCACCAAGCCTTTTTTCTTTTCTCCCCCTGCCCCTAGTTTTAAGAGCTCTCTTTTTCTTTTGATGGGTAGAGGGCTGACTGATTCTTTCAGGAGATACCAGGAGACTGTAGTCACCCATGCAAACAGCAGGATTCACATGCCCAGAGAGGTCCTCTGTGCTGCAGGATTACTATCAGTCACAATCCTCTGGTCCAGAGTACTAACTGTACTTGAGTTATTAAGCTTGAGAAAGACTTTACACCTGATACAGCATGCATTGTTGTATGGGAGGAATTTTGTGCTTGAGTTCATGTAGATAAATTAATGTGTACAATGAGACAAGGGACAGAAGAAAAACTGAAAGTAAATATTAATTTTTATGACTGCTGAAGTCAGATTGAATTGCTCCAGAACTTGTTTGAGACGCATTTCTTTGTGCATTCTTTCCACTGTAAACAGTATTTATTTGCTCTCCTGTTGTTTTGGTCCCTTAGCAGTTTTCAGACTCCTTAGTATTAAAACTGTTCCTATTAATCTCTCATATTTAGCTTGGGTTAGTACCTGAGGTTTATGAATCTGTCCTGAACAGGAAATCCCTGTTTTAGTGTCTGTTTGGTGAGTACCAGTGGCTGAATGCAGTGCAGTTGTGGTTCCGGATGGCTTCTGCCCTCACCCCTCCCCGAGCACCACTTGTGTCACAGACCTTTTGTCTTCTGGAGGCACAGAAACAATGTTTCAGATATTTTGTAAACAAATAATATGGTGATGGAATACAAAGAACTCTCTGTTGGGTGTAGCCAGACCTTTGCTTTTGAGAGTACAAATACCTAATCTCATGCTTGAATGCATTATTTTAGTGATAGTGTTCTCCTGGATGGTATGATAAACATCTGATTCAACTCAGCAGTTGTTTTGAACTTGTGTTTTCCTTTGAAGCTTATTGTTTCTGCTTCAGACTCCAAGAGGCTGAGTCCCCTCTGTCTTCTCTCTCTCCCACTTTTTTTCCCCCTAGCTCTGTTGGTCTAGTAAGGTATTATGAAACCTAAATACTAAGAAAGTACATCTGTGCATCGGAAGACAGGGACACCTTCATCTTGGATAGTCAAGAGATAGTTTTCTGGTCAAATCGTGTGTTTGAGCAGACCACATCTAGTCAGTTGACCACAATATTCATGCCTTTTATGTGAGGACTCTGTGTATTCTGGCTAGACAGAGACAGCTGGTGAGGAAGGCTTGTGGCATATAGCCTTCAAATGCCTCCATAAAAGCCTATCTGTCCAAGTCCTGCAAATTTAAATCATTAGTCCTGATGAAGGATTGTGGAATATTTGTCTGCCTCTGGAGGTTTTTAAGAAGAGATGAGACGCTACCTCCATAGACTACCTTTTAACCTTAAGTATTTCAAAATATAAATCTGCACACTAGATATGCTTCTTAATGAACTGATTGGAATTACAATGGACTAATATCATGTTTTCTGAAAATAACATGTTACTATATTTTTCAAATATACTTTGTCTGCTGTCTGATCCACTTCAGATTTGTGGGCATTAGTACAGCTCTGCTGTCTCTCCTTTTTCCTGTTGCCTTTGCCTGGAGCTGCCTGGTATTCCCAACAGCATTTCTTTTTGTACTGATGGAGTACAATTGAGGTTTTGATTGATTAAAGCCCAAAGGGACCATTCAAGTTACCTGGTTTCATTTTGACATTTATAGAATTTCTCCAAGTGTTCGAAGGTGGTAATGGCCACACTGGCTCAGACTAAAGCTGTGTTGAAGCCAGTGTCTGAGCTCCACTGACTGCCAAAAGGGAATAGCTAGAGAAAAGTAAAAATGATAAGTTGGATTTATCCTCTGAATTCTTTCTGCTTAGGGGAGTTCTTGAGCTGTTGCAGATTAGATTGTTTGTTTTAGTATGATGCAGATGTTTTCGTACTTTCAGCAGACTAAAGAGTAGAGTAGTTGAGTAAAGAAGTTGTGGAAACAGGTTCGAAAGGAATTAAATGAATTCAGAGACCGCAGGTCCGTAAGCAGTTACTGTCGGGCACAGGAACAGCTATGGTGTGGCAGTTGTGGGTGCTGGGGGACTGGACTGCAGAAAGCAGCCGCTCTTGCGTAGTCTCCAAAGCAGCATCACTCACTGCTGTGTAAGGCTAAGGCTCCTGCATGGCCTGTCTCGGTAAGGCATTTTTTCTCTCATTAGTAATCCACAGGGAAACTTGGAAGAATTTTCCAGTCTCTCCTTGTTTCCATGTAAACTTTTTGGTGTCAATTTTGTGTTTTGGCAAGAAATTCCACAGGTTTCTTACATGAAGAATCACCCTTTTCTGTTTTGAATCTGGCTCCTGCTTGTTCTGTGTAAGCATCTGAAGTGTGTTATGTTTAACTGAAAGAAATTGGTAAGCGTTTGATTCTACTCACTATTTTCACACCTTTCATGATTTTCTAGTATTCTTTCATATCACCTATAAATCATATCTTACCCAAGGTCCCAGTTTCCGCTATTGTTGCTTGTGTGGGAACTGCTTCAAGCCTGGGTTTCTCTCCCCATTAAGTTCCAAACTCTGAGCTACAGTATGCCTTTAGATCAATGTGTGTTTGTCATAAACTACCTCTGCTGCTTATTTGTATGTACAGAATCATAGCCACATGTAGTACCAGCCTCTTCACGTTTTTTTGCCTTTGCTGTGTTTGAGTTCTCAGTTAAAAACCATTATATGTACATGTAAATGAAGATAAAGCCACAACTATGTTTCTTCAATAAATTACATAGAGCTTTCTTAATTTACTGCTGTGTAGATGGGTTTTCCTAAACTTCTGTGTGTCCTGTTAAGGATACAGAGCTTCCTACTCCCCTCTAGCAGGAAAAAACACACAAATTGCCAGTGAATGGTAGATAAAGTTTTTGCCTTAGTCCACTTCCTGAGTCAGGGTTTTTCCTTTGACCGTGTATAAGCTAGTCTGAATTGAAAGAAGTCTCCTGACGTTTGACATCTAGGGAGTAAAGCCTGAAGCACAATGGTCCATAGAAGACTTGCTTTTATGCTTGATCCAATTGCATGTGATTCATATGTGTTTCCCCCACCTGATAGTAGTGATATCCTGTGCTCATGTGTCATGTACTTTGCTGATTCCTCAGAAAAATTTAGGTGCCTCTAGCCTAAATATAAAGTTTTGTAGCTGGAACAAGATGGCTGAGATTTGAAGCTGTTCTCTGAGTAACTATGGATCAATTTGCACTGTACTGTAATAGTCTGTACTGACCTGTTTGTTTTCATGGCCATAGACAACACAGAATTGCTGTTCCTTTTTGCTCAGTGGGGAAGTGAGTCAGCTTGTATTAGATCCTCTTTTTCTTTTTCATAAGCTAGACTTTCCTGAATTTGAAAGCTTTTTACCACAGCTTGCAACGCAGCATTTTAGTGCATGTGAAACTTTAATTCTGTGCACCAGCACCTCTTCTATAACAGAACGGAAGAGCTTGTGGTTTAACCTGTGCCATGTATGCAACAAGAAATATTTTTTTTAAATATAAGGTGGAGTGGGGGAGGGGAATTTAAGGTTGCATAGCAAGAGGCATATGCTGTAAAAAAATCATCACCCTGTATGTGTGCTTGTTTGAGATTTTTTCTGATTAGGCATAATTTCATAAAATAACTTAGGCATTCAACTTCTTTACCAAATCTGATCTGCTTAAGGACGGACCTTTGTAGGTCTAGGCTTATATACTAAAGGTGCTTAGGATTTGACTGACACTGAAGTTGAAGGCTAGCTAACATCTGCCAAAAATCTTTGTTTAATTCTATGTATGTACAGAGAAGGTGTTGAATTTGTATCGGGTGAATAAATATCTAATGAGCAATCCAAATCCACTTTTGGTGATATTCTTTTTTGATTATGTGTAATTATCAAAATGGTGATTGATGAAATGACAAGAAAAAGAGGATGGTTTAATTCAGAAACCGAACATATTGGCATAGAGTCATCTTTTAAAAAAAAAATAATATATATCCTTGATTTTTTTGGGAGAAATGAGTGTATATGTAGATGGCATACAACATTGCAAGTAAACTGTTGGCAAATGCTAGAGTGATTCTTTCTTTTTTAAAAAATTTTATTCTGTATGGCCTAGATTTCAGGGCAGCTGAAAACCATCAGTGGTTTGTAATGCAATTGTGAATTAATTCACTGTTTTAATGTAGTTTCTCCTTTACTTTTTTTCAGAAAATCAAGATGGTCTGCATCAGGTAGTACATGAACGCCTAGGAGACTTGCTACGTGTTTTAAAAGCAGTGATAAACAAACATCAGACTCTAAACTCAGTTGATATTCTTAGTGCTGCAGGAACAGTTATTGCAAAAGTAAAAGGTAAGGTATTGCTGCCTTTTCATATTCTTGGAAAATTGTAATTAGTGACTTGATTGACTCTGGCTTGGACTTAAAGATAGGATTCTATGTATACAGAAGGAACAGGGTTGGTTTTTTAATAGTAATACCTTAACATTTGTTTAAAAATACGTTTTCTAAGTGAAAAGTAATATTAAATGGCCTGTTCTCCTGTTGATGTAACAAAATTTTATGTATAGGAAGATTCTGCAAACCCACACTGATGAGTCTTTCATCTTGATCTTTTCTTTACCTGTGTATCACAGACTAATATCACAGAATGATAAAAATCATATTTGTCCATTTAAAGACTGGCAAAAAGTCGTTGCTTAATTTTATGAATTTGTAGGGATGTTGTTGAGCAATCCAAATCTGAACTGTCTAACATTTATAAATTCCACAAACAGATCGTAGGCATAATGAAGGTGTCAACAGCCACAAAAGAGCCTTGCAGACATTTATGTTAATACTGTCTATTGCTGACCTTTGCTGCTGCAGTTCTCTGCGTGTCAGACAAAGGCAAATGGTGAAGCACACAATTATTCTAGCCCATAAACTACAGCTGTTTCTTCTCTGTGTAGCCTTTCACTGCAGCTGTCCCTGCTCTGGGGTAAGTCCAGTGGAACCAGTAGTTTCTTCCATGTGGCATGGAGAATGCTTTGAGTAAGGTTAAATCTCCACATCTTGCCTGTGTTAAATCACGTGGAACATCTTCTGTCAGAGACACGCAATATAGTTTTTCTATTTGCTCAAGGGTTTCCCCTTGCTTTCTAATTATCTTTGTAAGTCTGAACATACAGTGCTGGCTCAATAAAGTAGGAGTATCAGTTAAAATGCTAATGTATTTAGTTGCCTGGTTCTTGGATTCTTCCAAGCTTCGTATGAATTCTTATCAATAGATAGTTTGGGCAGAATGTTTGATCTTGGCAGGTACTAGCAGCCCACTTTGCATTTTCTTTGTGCTACATGTAGAGTTTACTATAGCTCTGTCCCTGGTTTTTGAAATGATCACAGGATTATAACTTTGCAACTTCTGAACTTGCTTTGGAGAATTGTACATAACAGTAGAAATGCAGAGGGTATCCCTGAGAGGTTGCCATTTGTCTTGTTAATTTCAGGAAGAGTTAAGTACACATGTGCAGTGGTAATCAGATATTTACCCATGAGAACAGGTTAAATGTTGAGTGACTGTAATTCAAATCCGCTTTAGACAAGCTGTTTCCAGGCTTAAGTGCTATAGTAAGTTTACTGTGTATCTTCCACTCCCTCCCTAATTTCAGTGGACACAGAACAATGTTTAGCTGCTCGCTCTTTAAGATATGTTGAGGAGAACTGACTTAAAGTATGCAAGTAAATTAAATTATATCAACCTTTTGTTAAATCATGTTTCCAAAAAATTTTTCCAATAATACCTTCCCTCTCTGGACTACATAGTTTATCAAGATTGTTCTTGGTATGCATTGCCCCAAATTGATCGCTGTCTATATTGTCCAAGTTAACCATCACAGGGTAAAGCAATATAATTACTTTCCTTGTCTCACATTGTTGATTGATTCCATAATTATGTTGGCCTTTTTGTCAATTTTTGCATTTGATTTCAAGTCCATGACAAGTCCAAGGTCACTTTCTGTAGTTCTGGGGCTGAACCAGTTTTCCAGATCTAGATTTATGTATTCTTCCTCCTACTCTTCTACTTCTGAAGCAGAGAATTAAGCACTTCGTTGAATTACATAATGCATTCTTCCAGAGTACTTGCAGCCTTCTGAATTTGATGCCATACTTATTTTTTTCTCTTCACAGTGTAGACTGTTCCATCATACACTTTCAATAGCGCTAAACCCAAGGCAGATGCATTGCCATTTTCTTAAATGCCTGGTTTCACGCGTAGCTGTTCTTTGAGTAATTATTTTGGGATTTATTCCTTTCTCTTTATAGTGAGCAGAAGAAATAACTTTAGTGCTAAGCTTTTTTTTGGCCAATATTACTCACAAATACTTTTTAGCTTTTTTCCCAAAACAGATTTTGGTTCACATAATTAATGTGTTTGCACTAACATTTAGCTTGCATTGTAGAGTTCACTCACTGTTAATAAATGGAATTTATGAGGACCTGTGGTCATAGAAAGATTATTTTTTCTATGGAAAGAAAAAGTACTGTTAGGAAAGTGCTGTGTGTATTGTATAATTACAGAATTTTGAAAGTTACTCCACTCTTTATTGTTGTAAGAATGCCACTTGACACAAAAGCAGTACAGTCATCCAGTTTTCTGTCAAATGTGTTTAAGTGGGTCAAGTTCTAAGACCGTACTTCAGGTACATCTGAGAAGTCTGTGTTCAGCGATGTCTCACTTGAACTGCCTTAAATATGACCTTGTATGATGAGAAGCTTCTCAAAGAAAAAAGGCACGAAAGGAGGTGATTCTGTTATGGTAACAGTATTTGTCCTTGAACTGGAACTGAGTTTTTTCTTTGACTTTTTTTCTTCTTCCTCTTGGTTACATTACTCTGAATAATTTTCTCATTGTCAGTGCTTTGACAGTACTGAAAAATCTATCTTCAGGACTCCAGCACCAGGATCCTGCACCAGGTGGTAATATGGTGCACAGTGCTGGTCAGATACAGATGTGGTGTTCTAGCTTGAACAAGTAGATAAAAAGTATTTTTTGATGAAATAAGATTATAGCATGCAACTGCTGTTCATGTAATTTTCATATGAGGGCTTTAGTGTAGCACCTATCATTGTTTGCTCAGTCATGCATTGTATTCCTTGCTTGTCTGGAGATGGAAATGGGGAGTTACAGGGAAGTAACAGCTCTTTCAGGCTGATACTTCAGTTCTACTTCTCTAAGAGCAGCAAACTTCTCTAAGTTTGCTGAATGAAAACAGCCTACCTCCTCCCAGCATAACCTGTGGTATTAGCACCTCTTTGATTTTTACAGCTGATTTTTGTGCAAGGTTCATACTGCTTCTGTGTTTGTACTCAAACTGAAGTGTATGACTGCTGGAACTGAGGAAACTGAAGTAAAAATACAGCATGTTGTGGTGAACTGTAAGCCTGTCAAACCTCAAGTTTGCTTACAGTGGCCTGTCAGTAACACATGCATTCGCGGGTTTTCAGCTGTGGTTCACTAGAAGTAATGTTAACTTTAGAATAAACAGGAAGCTACAAGAATGCGAGGAGCTGGTAGAACAGAACCAGTATCCTTTTTCCTCTGTATTCCCGGGCTGTGTTAATGTGACATTATGAAAGAAGTTCATCTGACTCATATGTTTCTTGTCATTGGAGGACAGATCTATAAAAAGATGTGGAAGCACACTGTATCTGTAGGCAGATTTATGACTAGGAAGATTAACCCGGCACGAAAAATTTCTGATGTTTATTTAGAATAGGGTGAAATAGAAACAAGCTGTGATTTACCTGTGATTTTTTTTTTTTTTTTTTTTTTTTTCCCCCGGTCTGAAATAGAAGCATATCTGGTTTATGTTCTAGAAAGACCTTTTAGAATCTTTGCATAATGTCATGGTTTCAAATCTATTTTGTATTTGGAACTTTACATAGGGGCAAATGGTTAGTTTAACAAATGACTGCCTTTGCTCTTAATGAAATCAGGTACAATAACTTTGGAACTGGTGACTCTCAGTGACTCTGTCTTGTGAAGGTTTCTATTAAGTATGACAAGTTGCATTGTTTCTTAAAAGTAACATCCAGTGCAGACAGACCACCCCCTTTTGAAGTACTGCAAGTGGGAGTATTTTGAATGTTAGCAAAAATTAGAGTCGTCGTACCCCTCTTCCAAGCCTCAGCCATTTCTCAGGTCATTCATTAGGAATTATATGAATGTGCTTGTAGTTCTGCTTTGCATGTCTAATGTTTTTCCTTGTGGGTAGACTGAAGGAAAAACTAGCTATAGCATGCTATCTTAATCTTGCTACAGAAAATGATGTTTTACAGAACAGATAATGTCAAACTCTTACCATTTTAGACTGGGATTGCTGGAAAAGGGAGGGGGAGCCAGAAGGAGCCAGAAACTTTCTTGAGAAGGCCTTGAATACTCCTAAGGCAAGGGTTGCTCTCTAAATCCAAA
>JAOXNG010000004.1:15792073-15802909 GCA_028566535.1 Scolopax minor
CCCCCCAATGTAAATTAAAGGCCAGGCTGCAGCGGCTGTAACCAGAGGGCTAGAAGCTGGAAAATGTCACACTTCAGTTGAAGTGAAACTGATATAAATCCATGATGTGATGATCTCTTAAAAAAAAAAAAATCCAAACAAATGCTAACTACATTTAATACTCAACCTTTTCCACATGAGTAATGTGGAGAGGGTTTATATATGGAAGGATATTTTGAAGGTTAATGAATGTTTGTATAGCTAACAGTTCTTGAAGTTAAGTACTACAAACAGTTTTTCACTAACAAATTATCAACAAAATTCAAGTTAAAACATAAACATAGCTTTTAAGAGACACCTAACGGACACCTAACGGGAAAGCTGGACCAGGAAGCAAATTGGCTCAGCTAAAAAAGTCTGTTACAGAAAAGGGTAAGGATTAAAAAAGGAAAAATGGGCTTCTGAGTGAGATAACA
The DNA here is from genome assembly GCA_028566535.1 of Scolopax minor. Lineage (NCBI taxonomy): Eukaryota > Metazoa > Chordata > Aves > Charadriiformes > Scolopacidae > Scolopax > Scolopax minor. The sequence goes on from JAOXNG010000004.1 coordinate 15,792,529, forward strand.
TGAGCTTGCCTGTAACCACAGGAAGGTTTCTGCACTTGTTGCAGCATGACAAGGAGGTCGCCAACATACATCATCTATTGAGCCACTGAGGTTTTGCTAACACTTTCCCTTCAGTCATCCAATTCCTGAAGCTGTATGTAAGTTAAAGCATCTGTTTTTCTGGATTGGCAAAACCAATTGTGTTCCATTTACCTGATTTTAGCCTGTGACTCCCAGGAATTCCCAGAATATGCTCTAGTTACTTGAAAAACCTCAAACTGACTCCGTGATTTATGCCTGTGAGACAAAAGAGTTGCAACAAAAAGTGAGACTTTTTTTTTCTCCACATCATATGAATAAATACACGTGCTGTAGTAACTGATTTGTTGCAGACAAATTTGTACAACAAAAGTGTGTGGGCAGACAGATGAGTTTTGCTGGAGGGCAGCATTTAGCCAGAGCTTTAGCTGGTAGTCCTTCTGGGCATTTACTAAAGGTTAAGGTCTGTGTGGTTTGGGATTTTATGTTGTTGTCGGGGTTTTTTACTGCCTTTTATTGTGAAGGCTTTGCTTTCTGTGCTGCAGAGCCTGTCTGAAGTCTGCATGTGGAGAAAAATCCTCACAATTTAATTGTGAAACTGTAAGATCTTGGGCTGCTGAAGCATCATCTAATGCAGTGCTGCTCCAGTTTTTCAGGTCTGCCTCCCTTTTGAGCCTCTCTGTCTTTGATTACCATTTCCCTCTTACCAAAGGGTGAGAAGTTCTTCCACATTAGGAGGGAGGAAAAGTGGCTGTAAGTGGCTGCAAGTATTTCTATTCCCCAGGGAACAGGTAACTACCTTTAATTGCTGGCAGCAGCTAGGCAATTAGCTGTTCTCTGAGTGGTATCAACATTTGATGACCTTCTTTTTTTGAGGAAACAAAGATCTGAAAACAAGTGGAATTGTGGAAATGCATCTGCACAAGAGACACAGTTATAAACTTCAATCCGACATTGATCACAGTCTTTTATTGGTTTCTGGAGTTCTTAAAGTTGTTTTAGGCTTTGTAAAAAGCTATACAGATTGCATTATAAAAATATTGTTATACTAGACTGAGTCATATAGAGCACAGTCAATTAATACACCAAGACAAGGAGCTGTCATATGATTTTTCTTCTCTATTTAACTTGTTAATTCTGCTTAGCTCATAGTTTTTCCATTCTTCATCCAATGACACTCCGAAAGGAGCATGTGTTTGTGTAGTGTAGGGACTTTATCTGCTAAGGATTAAGTCCAATTTTGAGATTCTTGATGTACCAAATACATTGCTGCATATGGTGTTTATTCTTTTTTGTACTGATATTGCAGTCATGATCCTTCAACTGTACAAGCAATTCTCTGTTGTTCATTCTGAGACTAATTGACTTTGGTGATTGTGGCCCTCTGAGGAGTTATGGTCATGCAACGTATGCCTGGTTATTCCTGATTATCATTCATTAGACTGAATCAACCTTCAGCTCCTTATTCTGGAAATGCAAGTTTTTGTGTATCTGGGGTATCTGGTTAGAGCTTGCCTTTAAGTTCCTATAGGCTGAAAAGATGGAAGAGTGCTCTTCCACAGGCTAGCATTTTTTGCAGCTGATTGTCTCTTATGTGTAGCATATGTCAAAATAAGTAACAATTAGTTATAATAATTAATAATTAATTGTATAAATCGGTTGGATTTTAAAACTTTGGATTGACTGGGACAACCAGTGACCTCTGTAGCATCTAGAAGTTAAGACCCAGCCTGTTTACTCTTCTCCTAACATGAAAAAGATTTTGTCTTTTCAACTGTACAGAATACAGTTTTGTCACAAGGAACAGTTAAATAGTTAATGATGAATGAAATCTAATACAGAATTCTTGGGACCCAAACTACACTTTTTCTAATTGATACTTTCTGTACAATTAGACTTAGTCCACATCAGGTTTACAATATTCTAGCATGTTTTTTCTCAACGCTTTTGTCCCTGTAGCAATTTGGCAAGTTTAAAAATAGCAAAATCATGGAATATTGTTTCATGAATGACTCAAACTCAGCAAAGGTTTCTTTGCTGTAGCATATAAATAACCAAAGATGTAACAGCCAGAAACACTGCTTGGGGCTGAGATATGTGATATAAGGGAAGGCTCTCCCAGCATGAGAAATTATCCTTTTAACTGCTGATTTGGCACATGTATGGCAGCTATATGGATTCTAGATAAGAGTATTTAAAAGTAGAGTATAAGAGACTCCTTAAAAATATCAACAACCAGTAGTCTGCTACAGTAATACCTAGCATGTCTTACAGTTGCATCATCTTCTAAAATTTAGTGTGAATAAGCAAGGATAAAATATTCTGCTCTAAAGGGGGTGTTGCTGCATCTGTACTGTCTCTCCTGAGGCAAAGATGCATTTTCTCTTCATCTCTTCCTTACAGCAAGTTACTTTGAAAGTGGAAAGTTTGAGTTCCTGCTGCCCAAGCAGTACTGCAAAAAGTCTGTGGGTCCTTTTTGGGGGCTGGGAGGGAAGTGTTTCTGTCTGGTGAGAGATGTATTATCTGAAAACTCATTGTTGTAGTGAAAGAAATGCTTATGTGGTGTGAGTCCTGTTAGGAAAACCTCCTTCTCTAGCTATTATATCAATCAGTCTTTGTAGTAGGAAAGTGTATTCATTTTGTTAATGTGTATTAGTTCATGTTATACACTGTAATTTAATGAGATAGTAGAATTTTACTGGAGACTTTGGTATTGACCATGCTTAAGTTAAACAAACTAAAGGACAGCCTACCTCCAGGAATAAGGATTTTTCCTCTTGGGAGCCCATGAAGGATATCCCTGGACAACACAGGTAACGCCAGCATCCCAGCCCCTCTAACATGTCTTTGAAACCCTCCCAGCATCGTCCAGCTTCAGAGATAAGTAACTATAGCAAAACTGACTCCAAGGACTTCTGGATCAATAGACAAGCAGCAAGAATGCTGTAAAAATATAGTTGCTTTACTAAGTTTTACTCTGCTTGCTAATCAGTATCACAGATGCTAGTGATTAGTGAAATCATGCTGTACCTGAACATTTGATGGGTATAGAAACCCAGTGTAAAACCCCATTCAGAGTGCTCCAATTTGTCTGGGACGCCGTCACTTTTTGTGACAGTCCTTACAATTCATGGAGGCTTGAGGAGACAGTGATGATGCAGATCAATGGCTGCGATGCTTTGGGGAAGCTGGTGGCATCCAAAGCCTGGCCTAACCCCACCAGCCCTGGGCAAAACCTAAAGGTGGCCAGTTACACAGTCCACGTGATATGTACGTTTTCGACATGTTGTGTCAGTGTAGAAAAAAAATAAAGGAAACAAAAGAGCTTTCCAGGTCATATACTTTCTCAGAAATGTGGTCTGACAGACCAAAATTTAGAAAAGAAAACTCTAGGTATTGTCCCTACAATTTCAGTAGCTAAGTTTTTTATTTGTTTATAAATTTACCTTCTGTCCCTCCCTTAAAGCCACTGCTTACCCTAATTATTTCCATGTGAATTTTCTTTGAGGTACTGGGATCCTGGTCCAAGAGCTGATCCTGTGGATGATTTACGTTACATCTGGGGAGGTTTTGCCTATCTCCAAGACATGATTGAACATGGGATTATAAAGACCCAGACCAACACTGAAGTGCCATTAGGAATTTATCTGCAGCAAATGCCATATCCATGTTTTGTGGATGATGTGTGAGTAAAAGGACTTTATCTTAATTCTGATGAATATTTAGATTGCTGGGTGCTGTACGCCTCTATTCTAACCCTAGTCATAAAGTATACATGCAAGAGCAATAACTGAAACATAGCTGAATAGAATTGTTCTTTTCCTTATCCTGCCATGAACCAGACTCTAGGAGCAACCTTTGCCAAAATTCTACCCCTAATCCCAATCCTGGCCTTTTACATCTAGGCAACCAGTGTCCAGACCTAAAATGAACGCAAAATATTTGTCTCTTAAAAGCAGCAGTTTTCTTCTGAGTTTTGCAAATCACACAAAATCAAATAAATAATCTGGGGCTTTTTTGGCTTTATTTACCAAATAGAAAGAACCATTTTTTTACAACGAAGGTGGTGCAATAATGGAACAGGTTCCGCAGAGAGGTGATAGATACCCAATCTCTGGAAAAATTCAAGGTTAGATTGGACGGGGCTCTGCGCAGTCTGATCTAGTTGAAGATTTCCCTGCTCATTGCAGGGGGGTTAGAACAGAAGACTTTTACAGGTTCCTTCCAACACAAACTACTCTATGGTTCTATGATTCTACTTTTCCAGGCAATTATAATAACCTAACCTAAACTTTCACATTGATTACAGTTGGGAACCTGTTGTCAACATGACAGCCCAACTATAGCACTTTGATCCCTAACAATGTCAGTACCTGTCATTACACAAGACCCAACAAAACTGTGATCTTTTAAAAAGGTTTTATTGAACTAAAACTAAGCTTCATGCTATAGCATATGACCACCGCCTATAGCAAAACCGAACACAACAAACTCTGTATCCTTCAGTGAGCTCTGCAGAATCCACTGAAGTGTAGTAAACTTCTTTTCCCTAATAACATCTCTAAAACCCAGCTTTCTTTATATCCAAAGAATCATTTCCTAAAGAAAAATTGAACAGAAAATAGTACCTCTCTTGCTGTCTGTAAAGTCTTGAAGGATCAAACAATCCAGTCTCTTCAACTGTATTACCAAACCCTAACCCTAGACTTAATAATATCTACATATACCGAGACCCAAAGCTGTAGTTTTTGGTCCTTGAAGACACCTACAGACTTCGCAGAATTCCAAGACAATTTAGGGTCTTGAAACTCTCTTTTCAAAATCCTAACACACACTTAAACAGGATTCCATTTGTAACTATATGATTAGTGTTTGCAATCAAACTGGATACTTGGCATTGTTTTCTCTTAACTATTTTCCTTCCCTTGTGTATGCTACAGGTTTCAACAACCTGATGTTCTCTAGCTTAGGGCTTCTCCTAATTCCTGTCCATGGTTTTTATGAAGACTGACTATTTTAGTCTTAAATCTCATATGAATATAGCAAAGGATTCCAGGACTATGGCTGCAGTTCATTATTGCAGGCACCAAGAGTTTCTTTCCCTGGTGAGGTGAAGAATAAAAAAGCTAAAGAGGTGGTTCGTTGCTCTGTCACAAAAAACCCCAAAGAGCCTGTACTCCTGGGTGTGGAGATTTCATGGCTATATGGAAGCAGTGGAGGGGTAGGACCCCCATTAGCACTACCTGAACCAGCACATGTGCTCCAGATTTTATGAAGTGGTGCCTCTTCCCTGTTCACAGTGTGCTCATTCCAATGCTGCAATCTGTGCTACTGTGATACTATCTTGGAACACATCGGTACACACTTAAAAGAAAGAAAAAAGAGTCATTACCTGTGAGCCTCACAAAATGTTGCCCTGACAAGCCTGCTTTTTATTTCCTCCCCACTGTGAATACTGCAGAGGCAGAAGCTCCATCTGTGCAAAACTCCTCTGAAGCCTGCAGCAGCCACACACAGCTCAGGGCTGATACTCAAACCCAGCAATGGCCTCTGCAGAGAGCCTGCTTAAGTGAAGCAAGTGCATCCTCACAGTAAACATGTGTTTTGTGCTATGCATGGCCTAGTGCTGGGTTACATGTGTCTACCAAGAGGCAAAACCTAGTGTACACCATTCCACAAAAGCATGGCTTTATTTCAGTAGGCCACATTGCTCTTCAAGATTTTTTCATTAAAAAATGAAGATTTTCCATTGGTTTTGACAATGGAATAGCTACGATGGCATAGTCCTATAGGGCTCAGATTTAGGAAACTGAAGGTTTTTTTGCTCCTTTTTTGTTTTTAGCAGCTCTAAGTTTTTGACCTTTAAAGAATCAAATCCATTTGGTTTTCAGTGTAATTTAATTGAAAAATTGCAATCCCAAATTCATAGAAAATATTTTCCGCTTTTTCACCCCAAAGCCTTTTTCTCATGCTGACAGTACACTTGGGGCAGTGCTTCATCAAGGATCATCTGCCAGGGCCGAGCAGTCATAGAGTCTGGGGGGAGGCACAGAGGAAGGGAGCAGTGCTTTCATCACAGTACATGAAGGGCCACCCACAACAGCCTGTCCCAGCACTGTCATTTTTGGTAGTGGTACTATGTAGGACAGTCCCAATGCATTCCCTGAGTTATGATTTGTATGAATTTCAGCAGCCTGGCTGGCAGCATCTGATTCTCTTAATGCTTCATGTGTTTAATTCTTTTGCCAATGAATCTTGGGAGCATAAAAAGACAGTGACACTCCTAAACTGTTAACATTAGCATCTGTCTTAAAATATTCTTTGTCCATCATCGTAAAAGCATTGTGACAGTTCACTGTGGAAAGAGATACATTTTCATGAGCTACCATGTGTTCTGTAGCCTTCGGTAACTCATAGAAACACTTTGTAAAATAGAAATAGCATTTATCTGTTTAATGGAAGTGCAGCAACTATTAGTTCATTAATATTAAAGTTGCTTGTGAAGTTCACTAGTAATGTGTTATTGGTGTTCAGACTGAGAATTGCCACTCCCATGTTTAATAAATGCATTCTTCCCCATTTCTTTTCCTATTCATTCTTGCTTTTCATCTCAATATTTCTCTGATTTACCTAAATCATTTCTCCCTTCTTGCTTTGGTAGCTTCATGATCACCTTAAACCGCGCATTTCCCATCTTCATGGTGCTAGCTTGGATATATTCAGTTTCCATGACTGTGAAAAGTATAGTGCTGGAGAAGGAAATGCGTCTGAAAGAGGCTATGAAGAACAGAGGTGTAACTAATGGGGTGATTTGGTGCACTTGGTTCCTAGACAGCTTCACCATGATGGCCATGAGCACATTCCTCCTCACAGCACTGATCATGGTAAGGTTTGCCACTCTGAAACTCACTGTTGTGTTTGCACTGCTGATACCAGTTTGCTGTTGAGAAAGAACAGTTGCCATTCCCAGGAAGTTGGGAATGGCTGGTGGCCTGATCTGGTGGCAGCACATAACGGTCACATTATTCTACGTAGACCTGATGACAGCATCAGCATTTGGCAGGGACAGAGAGCTAAATTCACTAGTAAGATTTCTTGTGATGTCCCCCCCAGAACAATACATCAAGCTGGCTACTTTGTATATTTTATTTCCTACTATTTCTAGGTAGACATAGGCAGATCTCCCAATCAATAATAAATGTTGCTTTAAATAGAAGGGATAATAATAATAATTTTAATCTTGTAACTTACCATATGTGATTTATTTATATTTTTCAGTGCTTGCCTGTTTAGAAACTAGGCCCCTATTTCAATGAAAAGGATACTGCAAGAAGGGAACATTTGTGATAGCCTGAACACCCCCTCTCCCCCCAAAAAAACCCAAACAAACAAAAAACCCTTTTGCTTCTGTGGCTCAGAACTGCTGTAATTTTTGTAACTTTTTAGGACAATTTGGATATTGTCTCTAAGGAGTACCTCTTATCTCTGTTACCTGAGAACCAAGCTCCTCCAAGCTGCTATATATAGGTATATAAATCTGTAGCATTTTGATAAGGAAGAATGCCCTTGCATATTTTCTGATGTGGGAAACTGGTATTGGTATAAATGCATCGTTAGGGTTCAATCTGCTCTATCTTCTCAACCTGCCTTGATGAGTCATTCTAGTCCCTTGTGGTTCGATTACAGCTGGGGTGGATAGGGAAAGCTTACTTTATTTGCCACACTGGTTTAATTAAAAATCAGGAGGTACTTAATAGCAGAGAGGTATGCGCTTGTACCTGTAATTCACTTCCTTTTCTGGATTTTGTTATGCCAGTGTGAGGCACCTTTGTACATACATTCTTATGAGAGATTGTATCACTGTTGATAAAGAAATCCCTCTCAGAGGCCCAGTGGCATGTTGCAACCATGTTGAGACCTATTTACAGCCCTATAGACCTCTGAGTTTTAAGGCTCAAAACAAAGTTGAGCCTAATAAATAGGTCTCAATGTTGTTTTTTAGCAGTAAGTAGAAAATCAGCAGCAGTCCGTTCACCTCTTCAGAAGGAGAGTTGAATCTACAAAAGCTCTAAGGAAGAAAGGTTTATAAAAATTCACCCAATGGGTTAGTTAGTACACAAGGATCTCTGAGAAACTGTACTTGGATTCCTCAGCTATGATGCCCTTCTGAAGCTTGAATATCATTTAGGTGCAGAAACTCTATAATTTTTCTGTGGTTTTTTTTTTTTAAGATGTGTTTTATCAGGCTTCCTTACATTGTCTTTCCTGCACATCAAGCAAGTGGACTGAGAAGATGAGAAGAGATCAATGAAAATTTATTATGATAGTTCAAATAGTTTTATTTAAAATGTATGAATTTCCAAGCAGGAACATCTTGCTTCTGGGACAGAAGACAGTTTTCAATCAGTTATGACCTTCATGTAGTCATCAAATATGAATATGAACTCCATGGCCTATTGTACTAACCTGAAGTCACAATACAGGAGCAGGGATAAAGTTAGATGAAGGATTTGTTATTGTAATGACCTCAGGTGTTGAAACATTACTGTCTGGTAGAGTTAGAAGTCACATTACATAAGAAAGACAGGCTTATTACTCATGACAGGCTACAATTCTGATCCTTTCTGCTAGTTCAGAATGTGGCAATGCTTCTAAAATTTTCTGTTTTCCTTTTTCTTACAGTGTGGACAAGTACTACATTATAGTAGTCCAATTCTCTTCTTTCTGTTCCTGCTGACATTCACCACAGCCACCATAATGCAGTGTTTCTTGTTCAGCACATTCTTCTCCAAAGCAAATCTGGCAGCTGCCTGCAGTGGAGTTATCTACTTCACCTTGTACCTGCCCCATATTGTCTGCTTTGCCTGGCAAGACCGCATGACTGTCCATCTGAAGATCCTAGCAGTAAGCTTTTCACTGATTATACAGTATCTTTGGGTTCAAATTTTAGCTGCCCTTCTCACTGTGCATATATGCACTGCACACCTCTTCCTTTCTGCTTTTTTGATTCAGAGAGGGAGACTTCTGAATCTCTCTCAAATAATAAGGGATCACAAGTGAATAAGACTTTAATAAGCCAAGTGAACAAAAGATATTTTCATGGCTTTTAGAAAATTCAATAAAATTTATTTTACTTCTTGAACGCTAGAAAATTAGCACAATGATAAAAAGGTTTTGAACACTTACTTGTAAGTAGCAAGGAAACAAGCAAGCAAATTCAATTTCTGGTATGTTTAAAACATGCAAGGGCAATTCACAAAATGGGGACAGTTATTGTGCTTATGTGCTATAACCTAGTTAACATGGTGATATCTAAGGATGGGAAGGCTTCAGGTTCACATTCCGTCAAAGCTCTGAGAGATATCTTCTATCCATCTAAGAAGTTGGAGACATTCTCCATGCAATGCTTCTGTGTTGGTTCTCTTCCATAATAGCTAAGGTTACTTAGCTATTACTTACTTAACAATTCAGTGGAGCTGGAAACTTCTTGCTTATTTTTGAAATGGAACTGTGAACTTAAAAAATTATTCAGACTGATTTTCTGTTGCCCAATGAATCAGGAAAAGGAGTAGGTGTTTCAAACCAGTCTCCTCATCTTGGCTGAGCATTCTAACAACCTAAATAAAGAGAAGTAGTGTCTTCTCTTGCACCAAGAAATCTAGTGAAAAAGGAAGAAGAAAGCAAAACTCTTTAGAAGTTGTAACTAAGTGTAAATATGGCTGTGAGTCATCTTTATTAACTGATATACTATACAGATGTAGTATATACCAATTTTAATTGTACCAATTAAAGCACTGAAGTGCAAAACTTGATCCTGTAGTTAAGTCAAGAAAGAGTATGGTTGGTCTATGACAGATTCTGATTTGGGAAGGAATCTTGAAAACAGCATGTGGTCTAAGCATAAAGACAGTTCTCACTCTAAAGAGGAGGAGGTGGCATTCGTGTAAGAAAGGATATTTGCTGACCAGAAGCTATGAATATTTTCCTCTGTTCTTGATATATTTGGTCTTATATTTATTATTCAAAAGGTTAGTCTCTAAAGAAAAGCTAATTACAAGGAACCACAAGGGGTGGGGTGTGCATATGTAGGGGCCATGAATAAAAAAAATATTTTTGAGGACAAGTAATTGACCAATGACTGTATTGCTAAAAACCAAACTGCTGCATTGAGTTTTGCTATTGGGATCTTTCTTGTCCCTTTGCTCTCCTAAGGTCTGGCATTCTTGGCTGAACTACATATCCCAAGAAACAGCACTGTGTCACTTCTTGCTCTGTTTTTGCAATGCAACATTGAAGAGGATGTTTGTAGACTATGCTGGTTTATTAGTTTGTTATGTGAGGATTAGGTAGCAGACACACCAGG
>JAOXNG010000004.1:15809544-15820072 GCA_028566535.1 Scolopax minor
AGGATTCATGAGGCAGCCAAGTAATTTTTCTACCACTGACTAATTCACAGCCACTCTAAGGAGCAAATGTTTCTCCTGAGTCTCAGCTCTCTCCTTGCACCCGATGATTCATTCCCTGTACATTTTTCTGCTCTCTGTAATCACCACCTTCTTCAAGAGTTTAACGTAAAACTGGACTGAGTTAATTTTCCCATTCTACTATGTGTACATGTCCTCGAACCACACGATTTAACTGGACCTATTTCAACCTGATGAGATCCAGATGCCCCCTTCCAACCCAAGCGTTTCCATGAACTGCAGCCAGGATTGTGCTGGCTGCACATGGGAGAGAGTCTTGCGGGGTACAGAGCAGACTACCTCAGAGTCAGACTTGCAACCAGAAACCAATGAAAACAAGTCTCACTATCAGCTTTTCATCCTGAAGCTTACACCCTGGATATGTCTGGACATCCTGAATTTTACTCTATCAGTGAACCACAGAGTTCTCCCAAATAGTTTTATTAAAGTTTATCTATCTCTAGCTGACATTTTGTGAATGTTGTTTATTTTAAGATATTCAATGCTTCCATTATTATTGTAAAAGCCACAACTATAGGGAAATGCAACTATAAATCAACTGATGGCGTGGACAGAAAAAATCTGCCTAGAAGCTCCAGCTGGCTTTTAAAGGATCTGTTTCCACAAGATGAGCTCCTTGGTATCTGACATATGTCCTACTCTTGACTTGTTGGTAACAATGGTAAAGATTTATCTTGATAGGAAACTTAATTAATTGGAGTAATGAAGTGTTTTCTGTTGTGCAAAAATACAATTCTTTCCCTTAGTAATATTAAGTGCCTTTCTTATTCAGAAGAATGACCTAAGTAAAAAATGAACACTTAACCACATGATTTTTGTCTCACTCTCAAAAAATGCCATCCTCCTGTGTATGGACACAGGAATCTTCTTCCGCAGACAGGCTCTGAAAGGTTAGCCTGTGCTTTCCATGTACCTCTTGTCTTTGCTCTAACCTCTGTCTTTCCTTTCTGGCCATCACTTATAGAATCATAGAATGGTTTGGGTTGAAAGGAACTTTAAAGGTCATCTCCTTCCGACCCCCTGCCCTGGGCAGGGACACCTCCCATCAGATCAGGTTGCTCAAAGCTCCATCCAGCCTGGCCTTGAACACCTCCAGGGATGGGGCATCCACAGCTTTCCTGGGCAACCTATTCCCGTGTCTCACCACCCTCACTGTAAAGAATTTCTTCCTGATATCTAATCTAAATCTCCCTTCTTTCAGTTTAAAACCATTACCCCTCATCCTATCACTACATTCTCTCATAAAGAGTCCCTCCTCAGGTTTCCTGAAGCCCCCCTTTAGGTACTGGAAGGGGCTATAGGGTCTCCCTGGTGCCCTCTCTTCTCCAGGCTGAACAACCCCAACTCTCAGCTTTTCCTTATAGCAGAGGTGCCCCAGTCCTCTGATCATCTTTGTGGCCCTCCTCTGGACCCTCCCTATCCAACAGGTCCATTCATATGTTTGTGACTTGCGCAGTGAACTGTTACCGTGACTTGACTGTTACCTGGAGGTATGGAAGCTCAAAAAGTAGAATATTGATACAAAATACACTTTCAAACTTTTCTCAAAGGCAGAAATAGGACACCAGTGAGTATTATAATCTACTAAAAAATGTGCCTCAAACTAATTTTTAAGATTGAACTGTTAATATGTGTAGCTGCAAAGAACCACTGTGACTACAATGCCATGCTTATATTTATGTAGAAGTTACTGGAAGGTTTGTTAAATAAGTGTATTTGTGCTAGTAAAGCAACAAAATAGAGGCAGAGTAGCTTTGACTTATTTTAAAATATTAAATATGCTATATAAATTATACACTTAAATTAAAAGGTGCTAGAAGGGATCAAGGCCACAATCCCATTGATTTTTATGCAGATCCAAAGATTCATTTTTTTTTGTGGAAGAAAATGAAATCTGTTTCTTAAAGCTGTAATAAATTTCCCTGAGAGCTCTTGCTTTGGTTTTCTTCTACAGCAGTTACAGACGGCAAAACAGATTAGTAGTTCTGATTCAATTTGAGTATCTCACCAGCATTCAACAACAGTTGCTGCCCTTAGAAGCATTTAAACACATCAAAAGCCCACAGAACATAAGCCTAGCAGATGGCAGGGCTGAGGAGGATGTTGATGTTTCTGTTTTCCAGATGGTCATGCACATTGCAAGTCCAATGAGCACCAGGAACTGCACAGTGCCCTTACTGGAGCTCAGGGCAGATGCCCCACCGTTATTTGGTAAGACCTTCTTTTACAGTGCTCCCCAGTTTGCTTACCCTGGCAAAGCCAGCCATTTGGGATTTAAAAGCTTCTAGCCCAGACCCCAACGCTAATGGGGAGCAAACCTGGGGGAAATGCATATGGATGTACGTGCAAATTTTGTTATCTAAAATACTGAGTAATTGTACTAGGAAGGTGTACAGTGCTGCCTTGTTGTGTGCTTCACCTATTGCACATCTCCTGAAGAGATTAATTATGTAGTGCAGAAGTTGGGCAGTCTGGGAAGAGACATGCCTTGGCAACAGCCTGTATTGATGCTGGGGACTCCCAGCCACTTGGTAGCAATGCTTGTGTGAACACTCATGGTTACCATAACTGATTAATGTGTTGGGAAGAAAACTGGATAAGAAAATCTCATATAGTGTAAATGCACAGCTGAAATGGTGAAATTTCACAACAAAATTGTCCTATGCCATCTGATAAATTACAGTTGTGCTAGTTGAATTCTAGGCTGCCAGCTTGAATTTGTGTTAACCAAGCAGTTCCTTCAGGGGCTCCCTCTTCTTATATCAATGTTCTTCCTGATTCAAGCCTGTCCCCATTAGTGATTTTATATGACTGTTTTCCTTCGTGGCAGGAAGGTCTAAGACCATATTGGAAAGCCAGAATTTCTGGTACAACAGTTAACACCAACTCACTGGCCTGGAGCTAGTCTCATAATCTAAGTAGCAGTTTAGCAGTTTGCTTTACATTTAACCTTTTCATTTTGTTTTCCTTTGTCTCACTCCCTGTAATTCTGTGAAACGTTTGTATGGCCTTTCTCTTCGTGCAGTGAAGAATTTGGTCTAGAGCTCCATGGTCAAAATATAAAGCAAGTACCTAATATTAGTCAGGAACTTCTACTCTGAGCCTATAATTGTGAAATCATCAGTGGCCTTCCTTAAATATCTGTTCCTGACACCGTGAGGCAGATCTTAAGCTAGATGGCTTTGAGTACTGTGTTCCTAGCCTGAGTAAACCACTTACGATTAATGCTCTTGGAGAACTAAATGCTTAGGACTACCTCTTTTTCCTCAAAGCACCCCTAGAAATAAGAGGAAATTAAATTTTTGTTAATTAAATGTTGGTTACTTTTGGTTTGCATAGAAAAAAGTCCATCTTCAGAAGGCTGCATGGATCAGAAAGCCATGGAAGGGGGAAAAAATGGAAGTGGAACAACAGAACCTGAGGAGCCTGAAAAGCCAGAAGAAAAGAGCGACAACCATGGGGAGAAAGATGGTAAAAACAAACGATGTAAACACAAACGAGAAAAAGAACACGACGAGGAGGGGAAGTCTAAGACAGATGTTCTGGACAAAGATGAAATTAATAGTAAGCAACCTAACTACTTCTGAGATACTATATTTATTGTACTTCATAACAAACTAGATGTAGGAATGATTGGAGTCAAACTTCAACAGCCCAATAGGCTACAGAGGGTAGCATGCAAATGCCAGAGCCAAGCTCAAGTGAAACACTGACTTTCCCAACTGCCCTCTTACTAATTCCTCTACATTCACAATCCTTTAGAATATTTTAGCCACAATAGGTAAGAGAGCTGCCTTCCAGAAGAGCTCTGCAACTTGCTTTTTATCGTGCAAATGCAGGCTGTTTCTGTAGCAAGTTAGTGTTCATGCTGAGGGAAGCCTCAGAAACACATACATTGACTTAGAATTAAACAGAGCCACGACTTCAATAAAAACACTTATGCTGAAAGGAATGTTCTTGCCTTCTACCCCCCTTCCCCCTTTTTTTTGGCCTATCTTTAGTGTGTCTTGCATCTTTAGGGAAAGGCTGGTTTCAAGGTTTCAAAGGGATTTATCTGAAGTGCTCTGTGTGTCTGTCCGCAGCCTTTTATGATGCTGACATTAGCCACCACCTAAGAATTCCTGAATGACCTGCCTTGTTCTCAAGTCCCAATATCTTCTTTAGTGGGGAGCCAAAGGAGTTTTCTTTATGTGATGCTCAGAGGAATGTATGTGGATTCTGTAGCAAAAGCAACTGCTACAGACGGCTCTGGGCCCACTGACTCTCTTGAAAAACTAAAGATAAAATTGGGGTCATCAGAGCTCCTCACGTAGGCACTGAAAACATGCATTCAGAGTGAATGGAAACAGGACAGGACTTCAAAAGAAAAAAGACAGGCAGAGGGCAAAGGTTATTTCAACCAATCTTCTCCTAATACTGCCTTATCTTTGTGGTGCTGCACTCGTCAGCTCCCAGTTTCCAGCTGCTCCATGGCCACAGAGGAAGGGCTTTGCATGTCACTGCACAAAAAAAGCTTGCCTTCCCTTTTTGCCAGCCAAACAGGAAATAGGAGATGTGGAGAAGACCTAGTAGAGGTCTAATATGAGCAGACCTAGTATTATTCAAGGACACAGTTTCCAAAATGGCTTCATGTAAGAGCTAGCACTTCATGTAAGAGGTAATGGAGAGTAGTTCTAATGGCTTAACTTCAGCGCAGTCCAATACTACCACAGGTTAGCAAAGCAGGGGAGACACACCATAAGTCTGTCCTGATTGCTTGATATGCTTTCCACATCTCCCCACAAATGTTGTCACCTCAACCTTCCATCAGTATCCTTCAGGTGATGCAAAACAGATACTGGGGGAGATCATCAGAGAATTTGCGTCAGAACTTGTCAGTGAGTCTTGCAGGCAAATGTGAATTGAGCTTGGCACATATAGATTGGGGATGGTACCCCAATCACCAGTACATGCCAAACTGTCTAACCAGAGTCCATGTGAACTTTTGAAAATACACGGGTGTTTGAATTTGGCCCACTAAGATAAAAGGAAACCTAGATTCCTTCAAAAAGCAAAAGAAGTTTGTCATAAACATAATATTATATAAAATAAATCTACCCACTCCAGATTAATTATTTCAGCTGCTCTGTAGAATGCACAGCTCTTTCATGTACAATATATTTGGGACTTTTTTCTGAGTATTGTTTACAATGACAGTCATACAAGCCACTGATGGAGGTGGGGCTGGTTTCACCCAGATGGCATTGGCTGCTCTCCACACAGACCTGCTGGGTACTGCACAATTTAAGTAAACTGCAATTGCAAAACAAGGCTCTCTACAAAGCCTTAAGCATTCTGTGTAAACAAAAGTGGACAGGGTCTTTAGTTTAAATTTCTCAACTCCCATAATTCACATTGCCCAAGGGCTTAATTTACTTCAAAGGAAGTTTGTTTTGTCTAGAAGCTGATGCAATAAAACATCCTAATGGTGCTATTTACAATAATGCATTTTTAATCCCGAGAGAAAGCCATCCCATGTAGTGCTCATGTTAGGTACTGCCTAAATCTTGAGCTGGCCTCAGCAAGGGGGTACATTTCACCTACTAAGATTAAAGGCAAATGTTGTTTTTTTTTAAGCATCATGGTAAAAGAATGCACAGCTGGGCAGATGATTTGAATGGCAGATTTCATCCTGGCTAGAGAGGCAACACGCTGCTTGTTTAATGTAATCTCTCAGCCTATCTAAGTATCTACAGACAACAACCCCAAATAATCTTCCTGCTACACAATGAAAACAGAAAGCATGATGAGCTTCAGCTGATCTAACAAGTTACTTCTCCAGAGAGCATTACAATTCTGGGCTCAGCTTCTTATGTCACTGGTATGTGGGTGAATCTAAATAAATTGCAGTTGGTTAGAAATCTTGCCTCAGTTTGGTACTGGTGTGACCAGAGAACCTGTCCCTGCCCCATGATGCTGTATTTTACTGGCTATGCGCTGTTGTTTCTGCAGTAATTGTTGTATCATCATCAGAACTGGGATTAGAACACACGATCTTACTCCTTTTTCATTCTTGAATTCTTGCCTTTCAAGTAGATACATTCTTTGAACCTGAGCCAACAGGACTGATTCCAGGAGTATGCGTTCAGAACCTGGTGAAGATTTTTGCAAACAGGCCCAAGCCAGCAGTAGATGGGATGAATATTACATTTTATGAGGGCCAAATCACAGCCTTCCTTGGCCACAATGGAGCAGGAAAGACAACCACCTTGTAAGTGTGTATTTTGGAAGCAGCAAATACAAGGCAGTACTCTATTGCTGTATCCTGAGTAACAGTCTTCTCTTTTCGCTCTTCCTTTGTCTCTCTGCCATCCCAGCAGCTAGTTTGATGCACAAAATCAAGCTTTTTCCAGACATGAAAATGTTGCCCCTAGGCAAAGAGAAGATATCCTGGATTAGCTAGAGCCCTGGGAGAGAGGCAAGGAATGACAAAAACAAGTGAAAGTCTAGAGAGAAGGAAGCAATTCTCTCCCCGAGAATTAATTTCCCAAGACCGAACTCCCCATAGGTAAAGATGGAAATCTACTGTCTGAGAGAGCTGAAGACTGAAAACCACCATACTCTTGGTTTCTCTCTAACTGGCTTTGCCAGTCACGTTTTTTGGTCTGTGTGCAAAGGAGTATAAATATAGGCCTTCTTTAGACAAAATGGTTACTATATGCAAGATCCATGTCGAGATGAAAATGTTTCTCTAGTCCTAGAACCCTAATGTCTCAGGAAGCAGGACTTTAAAATGTTTAATGTTCTTTACACAGAACTTTATTTGGCAAAATATGATTGATAGTTGAACAAAATGTTCCCTGAGTCTGTGACATGTTCACCAAATCTTAAAAGAACTGAAGTGTTTCATTATGATGTTTCCCAGCAGAACACTTTATTTCTTTTAATTAAAAAACTCTCTTATTCCAAATGTACTTTAAATTGCCTTTTAATTTTTTAATTGTTCCGCAAGAAATGTTTGACCCAAAATAAAAGTATTCTAATCTGCTGAAATTATTTGTAAATTTGTTTTTCTATTTTCTGACATAAGAATAAATTTATTTTGCTTTCAAAATTTTGAGAACTAAAAATATATTATTCATCCAAATATAGTAATATGTTCCTCGCAGCTCCAACATAACATTTTACCCACTTCCATTTTACAGAAAATAAAGGTGTAGGGCATGAGTTAGCATGGCTGGAAACCTCAAACTATTATTCTCTGCCATGGTCCTAGTGAGCTTCATTTTAGAACCTTTTGTGCATAGGGATGATGTAACATGGTGAACAAACTACTCTCTCTGTTTCAGAGTAGCTGACCGAAAGAGTTTTTAAATGCAGGCCAGAACTATACAGGCAGGTGTATCAAAAATTATGTTAGCAGATCCACAAGATTCTCACTCCAGCAGAGCAAGAGTATTTATATGTATACCTTTTACTGCGGTTGTTTCATCAAGGCCCATAGTAAGAAGTCCTCAGGCTCCATCTAGTGGAATCATGCAATGCATCATCCTAACCTGGCACAGAAAGATCAGAGTGTGAATTTCCTCATTTTATTTTCCCAGGTCAATACTGATGGGCCTTTTCCCACCCACCTCTGGAACTGTGCTGGTTGGTGGCCTGGATATTCAGACTCACATGGACTCCATTCGGCACAAATTAGGCATGTGCCCTCAGTACAACATCTTATTCAATCAGTAAGTATCATTCCATACTAGTTTTAAGAATAAGGGTCCCAGTCTTCATGCTTGACAGATCTCCAAAGCCTGTGTTGTTTCTCATACTGTGCTGGTCATAGATCAATCTCAGAGGCAATTCTTAAGAATCACATAGGGTAGGTGATGTTCTTCTCCAGTAGAAATCTGCAGTATCGCTTAGGTGGGAACAAAGGTGTTTCCAAGGAAAATGACAGTGTTCTTGGTGTTTTCTGTTGCAGTGTGCCTTAGCAGGAGTTCAGCCTGGGAATTCATGCACTATAATTTAAGCCTCCTAAAACAAAACAAAACAAAAAAAAAAATCTGAGCCAACAGTGCAATAGGAGGATATTTTTACATTCCTTTTTGCACTACCAAAAACCATTTACTACCTTCTTAGGAGATTTGCAGCTTTACTGCCATCAGTTTGTATTCATTTCAACAGCAGCCTCTTTTTTAATGCAGTTACTCACATTAGCTCCCATTTTATTCCCATAAATGTGTATCTCGATGCCTGCTATACCTGTTCCTTTAGTAGCAGGTTCTGCTTTGAAAAGACAGAGAAAGAGCCTACAACATCTGAGTGAAATATGTTGATCCCAAATAAGATCTCTGTTCAAGATTTAGGATAAAGCAGCCCCTCTTCCCTTAGCAAGATAAAGCTAGAGTGAATTTATTGCTGCTTGTGAAAAAATGTGCTTATTCATTTAAATTGCTTAGGTACCTTTCTGTCTGATTTCACAGCCTTACTGTAGCAGAGCACATCTTGTTTTATTCTCAACTGAAAGGGAGATCCAGGGATGAAGCTGAGCAAGAGTTGGAAACAATGCTGGAAGACATGGGCCTTGCCCATAAAAGGAATGAAGAGGCTCAGAATTTGTCAGGTGCCCACAGGATTGTTTTAAGATATTTTTTTCTTCTGCACTTTCTTTGTCTTTCGGCAATTATTCTTTGAATTACATGTTTGAAACCATATTTTGGCACATCACAGTGTACTGGGGAGGTCTTTACTCTTGAAGAGTAAATGGGATTGTACAAATACTAAAGCTGGCACAACCTGTCCCTAAAGCTTCTGTTTCTTATAAATATGCACCAAATTCAGATATACTTAAAGCTGCTGTTTCTATAAAGGAAAATCTGTGAGCATAAGAAAAAAACAATAAAACATTTTTTTATTTCAAGGCAAATGAAATACTATGCTATCATGCTGCTCTACTGTTTGTATCAGTACTCTACAACACTGTATTTTTTGGGAGGAGTAATTTCTTTCATTCTAAAGGTACAAATTGCACGTAGTGTATTTGAACAAATTTCATTTTCATATACAAAAACTTGATTTGAATAAACACCAGGTGGTCTTATATTACTTTGTCCTGATTGCAGCTGTACAAGTTGTCTGCTTTCACACAAGACTGTAAAAATCTCATGTCTTCTGGCAAGAAGCAGAAAATGCTATATAGATGAAAAAGTTACTAATATTTTTTTTCAATAAGCTGTTCTGAACTTCAGAAGAGAAATGTGATTATCCATTTAACTTTGTAGAATTATTTCTCTGAGAAAGGGTTTTGTTTTACTTCTATCAGTTTGTCCTCACACTGAAAAGCAGTGTTAGTTACATCCCACATAGGTAGCTCATCTCAGACTCCTGAATGTATCTGTCCTCTGGTAGGTGGAATGCAAAGGAAGCTGTCTGTTGCCATTGCTTTTGTGGGTGAAGCAAAAGTGGTAGTCTTGGATGAGCCCACTTCTGGAGTTGATCCGTATTCCAGGCGATCTATCTGGGATCTTCTGCTGAAGTATCGCGCAGGTAACAGGTTTGAGAGTGGAAATAGTTTTTGGTTTGTTTTAGAAAACCTGTCATAGATGCAGCATGTGCCTGCTGTGTAAACTGTTGTGAGTAGTGTGATATGAATATAAGCAACAGGATTCTTTGAACAGATGCCTATGGATGTGGCAAACCTGGGACCTGGCGCTGGTGCAGAGAAAATCCTTCATTAATTGCCAAAAAGCAAAGCACAGTTTTGAGTCCCAGAGCAAGAGTCCATGCCTTAAACATCCTTCCTTGTTCCTTCTAGGCAGAACCATCATCCTCTCTACCCATCACATGGACGAAGCAGACATCCTTGGAGACAGAGTAGCCATCATATCCCAAGGGAAACTCTTCTGCTCAGGCTCTCCTGTGTTCCTAAAGAACTGCTTTGGGTCTGGCTTCTATCTCACTCTTGTTCGCAAAAGGAAAAACACTACAATTGGAAGGGCTTCAGTAAGTATGTAGCTCCCTCTCTGCACATGAAATCTGAAAAATGCTTACACACATTCATGCACTGCACCAAGGCAGAAAGTAGTTAAGTGCTGCTCAAGGCTTTGTACAAAACTGACTTTAAAATGAAGAAAGCAATGAGAAAATTTGATGACATCTCATGAAATTATATGGGTGAGTTTCTCTGTAAAAATCTTTTTTTGTTTTATAACTATATATTCATCCAGACAGGTGAAAATAGGTGGATATGAAGCTCTATATCTCACTCTCATCAGTTAGGTATGTCTAAACTTTTACCAATCAAGTTGCCTTTGTCCATACACGAGCCTTTCTAATGCTTGCTTTTGCAGTACACTGGTTGTAAACATGGTGTAGTCTATGATCTAGCAGATAGAACTGTGAAGTCTCCATTTCTCCCTATCTAAACGAACACCAGTCATGTTGAGGATTAGTGTTCTGGATTCTTTCCACTTTTAGT
>JAOXNG010000004.1:15836604-15869981 GCA_028566535.1 Scolopax minor
AAATAAATTTGTTAAAAAAAAAAAAAAAAAAAAAAAAAAAAAAAAACCACTCTTTCTTGACATTCACAGTTGCTGTGAATAACACCAGAATTACGTGTTACCTCTGCTACAGAGAGAAATACTTCATTACAAAGATTAACTTCTCTCCCCATTGTCTGGTACAGTATATGCCAGCATTCTGCTGTGCTGTGTTCTAGGTTGCTGATGCTTTAGGTATAACTTGATAAATAATTTTCTCTGTTGTAAGAACAGAGAACATCCAGTTTCTCTGACACAACAAAGAACTTCGCTAATGTTGCTGATTTTCTTACAGAAGTCTGGTTTCAACTGCTTTTTATATTGTTTCTGTTTCTTATAGTCTTTACTGAAATTTAATAAAATATTGAAAAATGTGCTGATTGTCTTCCCACATTTTTGCCTGGGCCGTGGACTCATTGACTTGGCTATGAACCAAGCTGTGACTGAAGTATATGCCAGGTTTGGTAAGTAAGAGCCAACAATCAATGAGTTATAACAGTGTCACATGTCCTGACCCTGAGTGAGATGGTTGGAAGTGTTACCTTGGAAAATTAGTGGCTGTTTCAGAAATTCTCCCCTTTCACATCATCAGGCAGATGAGGGGTATGAAAGGAAGGAATCTGAAGGAATCAGGGCTTCTGACACAGCTGCCAGAACTCTACAGCCAGTAGTCTGTACTGGAAATGAACCCATTTGTTCAGTGGCAGATTCTAGTATCTTTTTATCATTTCTTCTGAAGTCCTTAGATCATTAAAGCAGGAAATATTTCATTTCATTTGAATACTTGGCAGCCCTCATGTTAATGCTTAAAGTGGCTACTGTTCTTCAAATGTATTCTCTTGGGATATGGTCTTTGGTATAAGAACAACTTCTTATTAAAAGAATGATCATATAGTAGAATTCATCTCTTTTTATTCAGAAAATTTATGTCTTTCACCTAATCCATGCAAATTTCATGTTATGATATCCAAATTAGTGCATATTCAGAGAGCTTATATTCATTTTTGCTCCATGCAGCAGCTGACCTTGGAGTGTATTTTCTTAAGAATCTTTATAAAACACTGGAAAATGAAGACACTGCCTGATCATGATCAAATAAAGTACAGATTTTAATCCTAAACCATTGTGGTTATGCCTTTTGTTCTGAGGAGCAGTGTTCTGTTTCAGCAGTATTTCACCTTGCTTTCTGGAACTCTTTCTCCGAAGGTGAGGAGCATGTTTCCAATCCCTTTCAGTGGGACTTTGTTGGGAAGAACCTGGTTGCCATGGCTGTTCAAGGGGTTGCATTCTTTATTCTGAATCTTCTTATGCAACACCGTTTGTTCTCCACAAGATGGTATGTCTGAAAGTGTGTATAAAAGCTCCTTTATTAACAGTGTGAGTGTCTTTATTATTTTCCATGTCCTCCTTTTTTAACTCTTTCTCTGAATTTTTCAGCTTTTTTTTCCTGTTTACTTACCCATTTCCATCTTAATTTGTTGATATCCTTCAAGAAATCATTTACAAATATGCATTCACCTAACAGGATTTAAGAATATATTATTAAAGAAATTAATTTTCTTGAATTAAGGCTTTAATATATTTGGGTTTTTTAGATTAAGACACTGTAATAGTGAGATTATAAAATGACTTGGGAAGTTTCTAGTGTCACAAGTACTGACATGAGGTACTAGCCTGACATCCCAAGACAGGAATCCTGATGCATTGCACAGGTCAGTTGCAGCCTGGACACTATGCAAGCTTCCCTCTCTGCTTTACAAATGTGTCTCTATCTCAATGAAAGCAGCTACCTTCCAGGTGTGAATGAATCATTCACTCCTGTTCAGGATTGCCAGCAAGAGTACTAATTGGTACAATCATGAAAATATTGTCTTACAGGGAGTTCTGCTCAAAAGATCTGTAGGACTATTGGTAGCTACTCAGGAGCCACCAAATATCAAAGCCTGTGGCCAAGGGGTAGATTGTCATATCCGTGACTGACAAGGCATGCTTTTTTGAGAAAGCCATTTCCACCCTTTTTAGTATTTAGAGATTAACTTTAAAAGGTCAAGGATTCTCCCAACAGGGGGAATGCTCCAGCCGATGTCACATTGTGAAGTTTCAATCCCACTGCTTCCACCGTCACATTTTTGGCAATTGTTTAGCCATTGTTTCACTATGTTATTCTAACTCCACCCAGGACATCTCATTGTTTCTGCAGTCAATCTCTTGGGTTTTTCCAGGTTTGCTGAGACTGCCATGTCACCTATTATTGGTGAAGATGAGGATGTTGCAGAAGAAAGAAAAAGAGTTATGAATGGAGGAAACAAAACACATATTTTAGAATTACAAGAGCTGACCAAGGTAATGTTTTGAGATTAATTAAATAAATTAGTCTAGTGTACATTTATTCTTGCAGAATATATTTCAGCTGTGGATTCAGTTGGTATTGCTTTCAAAATCAACCTTGTGCCTTAGAAAACACTAAGCATTTTAGAAGTCAAGGTTTGATACGTTATTTGGCTGTTTCCTTTGATTAGAAATCAAACCACAGTGAAGTCCAGCAAGGACAGTGCAACCTTCCCTGCTTGAGGTTTTGTTTGTGGTTGTTTTTTACCTCACATCATCTGACATGCTGCTATTGAGTGTCCGTTTCTACTACTAGTCTTTTTTCTGATTCGATCTCAAGTTAACCTTTTGATTGTTCTCACACTGAGGGCTATAGTTATTGCTAATTTATCTTCTTCCCAGACATTGAAGGCATCTGAGTTATGCTATCAAAATGCATGTGAGCTTGGGCTACAGAAATACAAAGATTATGCACATTGCTGGGATCTCATGAATAGAGAACTATCATTCAGACTATCGTGCTGTATTGTTTCACTTTGGTTAGATACGACAAAGGTACTTCGTTCCATCAGGTCTGTCTCCTAGTACTAAAGATATGAAGTAAAATTGTTCTTTTTAGTTATTTTATTTGTAATAAATTACAAATTTATTTAATTTAGCTAAATGCCTGAATTTGTAGAATGTTTACTCTTTCTAATTTTTCATTTACTCCTGTCTTGGTTCTGAAGTTGCCTCATCCCAAAGCATTCAACTAAAAAATTCAGAAGACTTTCTTTGCTGTAGATGTCTTGAAATTGGATTTATTTTTTTTTTTCCTGTCAACTTAGATTTATGCAGGTAGGCACAAGCCTGCAGTGGACAGACTCTGTGTTGGCATCCGTCCTGGAGAGGTAGGTTGTTCAATAACAGTAGATTAAATTCCATAGATCAGTTTGGATTTCATAGCCCTGCTGATTTGCAAGTTGGAAATACTAAAGGATGTGATACATTTTGTAATTTAGTGCTTTGGTCTTTTGGGAGTGAATGGCGCTGGCAAAACAACAACATTCAAAATGCTGACTGGAGATACTGATGTGACATCTGGAGATGCTGTAGTGGTTGGCAATAGGTAAGTACCTTAAAAAAATAATCTCATGAGAGTCCATTTATTGGAGTAGAACTGTCCAGATCATATTCTCAATGACCCAGTAGCTCTTTTCCAGTTTTATGGCACTGAGAGAGACCGCAGCCAACACACACTAGCACTTCATACTTTTAACACGTTTGTAAAATCTGTGGGTAAGTTATAGTAATGCTAACAGTGGGACAAAGCAATCAGATCTAATGGCAAGAGTTTGCAAACGTAAGATAAACAGTCCAACAGGGTACTTTGATCTGAGCTTTGGCACTTTTCTGTGACTGTTTCTACCATCTTTGTTTACACAGTGCTGGCATAATATCCTAAATTAATACAGCATGATCTGGGATTCACTGGTTAGTTTAGTTCCAGATTGTGTGTTTCCTTTGTTGGGTGTAGTTGGGATTTGATTCTTTGTCCACTGATGTGATTTGAATAATAGCTATTTTGTTGCAAGGACACAGTCCTGGACAACCTGCTGTAGGTGACACTGCTTGAGCAGGGAGGGTGGACATGGCAGCCTCCAGAGGCCCCTTCCAACCTCAACCATTGTGTGATTTCGTACTGTTCCTACTATTGCTACCAGAAAAGTGTTAGCCTTGTGTCTTGCCTGTCTGTTCCCAGTGACCACGCCCTGAGATGAAATTGACTGACATTTTTCCTTCTAGAAATAAATACCATTTGCAAAAGAAAAAATTATCTGAGCGGCTGTTCAAAGAACTTCTCATTAAGCTAGCCTATGTTTAAACAGGAAAATAGGTGACGGGAAATGAGCTTACACTTTGAACCAGGACTGAGGTATCTTAGATGAGAATATATTCCTTGCTGTTCTGTACAGACAGATATTAGTAGGATGTTGTACCAGGAAGAATTTATTCTCCTCTTACAAAAGCTGTTGCCCCAGAAAAGAAATATTTTATTCAAAGTGTCCATCTCTGTCTTAAAGCTAATATAGATATAAGATCCTTTTCTTTGTTTCTCCAGTATATTGACCGACATTTATAATGTCCATCAAAACATGGGATACTGCCCTCAGTTTGATGCTATTGATGACCTGCTCACAGGACGAGAACATCTCCACTTATATGCACGCCTACGGGGCGTTCCAGCAGAGGAAATCAGGAGGGTAAAGCATTCTTGCTTTTGACTTACTTACACATAGTTGCAGTGAGTATTTGTGATGATTAACTGCGTTCATGACATGTCAAGGGCCAGAATTTCTAAAGTGGGCTTATCATTTTGTGAGTTGAAGTCCTGGGAATTGTACCTGTCATTTGGACAGTTAAGTACAAGACTGCACTATCAAATGGCATTAATGGTACTTGCAAAACTGTGGCGCCAACTGTGGAAGGCTAATTGTGCAGTTGCTATGACTCAGAACTGTTGCTGTTTTGTTCTTGTCTCTGAAGTTGTTTGTGTATTAGAAAGAAAACATGAAAAAGATTCCAGAAGAAAATAATTTAAATTCTTGCACAGATAGGAAGTCTACAGCTGAGGCTGGTTTATGGCTTTCCATCAAGTAGTTATAATTCATCTTAAATTTCTTTGGATTCCTCTACTCCAGTTCTAAAATTAATGTTGTAAAACCCAGGAGATTGCCATGTCTCTGCTGGAAGAGGGATGTATCAGCAACCTCGTCTGTTATGCATTAAGTGCTGTGTGAAAAAGGTGGTTTTTCTCATAGGTTGCTGAATGGGGAATCCAAAAGCTGGGACTTCCTATGTATGCAGACCACCTGGCTGGTACCTATAGTGGTGGCAACAAGCGCAAGCTCTCCACTGCCATTGCATTGATAGGCTGCCCACCACTCATCTTGCTGGTAAGTGTCATGGTAACATAGCTCTGTGATAGTTCAATGTGACATCTCATAAAACTACACGCTAGAGAGGTACAGGGATGTTTATGTCAGTCCTTGCAGGCTCCTTTCTGTCCTCAATTTACGTGTACTTCAATGTAATTTTGAGTTCTATAATTTCAGGGATAGACTGGGAGGCATAACTCCATTTTCAGTGGTCCCCAAGTTATTATTATCTTCAACAAAGAATCATTTGTGATAAAATCTATACTCCAGACAAATCTAAATTTAAATCCATGTTTGGTTTCAGTCTGTCTTTTCTTGACAGAGTGTAACTACTCATGTAAAAGATGATCTTTACAACATACACTTTGCTGCTTTATCCAGCAGAAGAGAGGAAGATAGCTATGCTTTTGCAGCCTTAATATCTTTGGAATAAATTATACAAATTTAGACTAAACTATACAAATGCTGAAATGTAGTTCTCATCAAATAACATAATAAGTTATCAGATAACTGCGTATCTCAAGGGAAATTCTAAATGCAATTACTATTAAAAAAATCTTTATTTAGATTATACTTTGCCACTTTAATTTGTAGGCTAAAAAGAAACATTTTAATAGCATGGTTCCTTTTGCCATTTAATGCTTTTATATGTATTCTGCCTGTACATAGTAAACAGCCAGATAAAAGCTTTTCTCATAATATCCCAAGACAAAATGTTGAATAATTTTATTTTTTTTTCCAAGACTTAAACAATGTTTTTGTTACTAACTGTGTTAACTGATTTATGCAGGATTTAATGTAAATCAGGGTGACTTCACTAGCTTCTTGGGTTGTGAAATGTGTCTTATATGTTTACATAAGTAACAAGGTTACTTGGGGAGAACTCACTCTTCTCTTACAAGAGTTGTTGCCCCAGAAAAGGAAGATTTTATTCAAAGTGTCCATCTCTGTCTCAAAGCTAATATTATAGATATAAGATTCTTTTATTTGTTTCTCCGGTGTATTGACTTAACATCTCTAATGCCCATCAAAACATGGGAGCCAAACTTGATATGATTTGATGTAGCTGCTACTGCATGATCCTCTTTCTGTTTATTTCTATTTTGGGTCCTAAAAGTTTTTCTAATGGGATATCACAAATGCTTACATTTTTGATATCTAAAACCCTAGACTGTGGGCTGCCTTTGTCATAATGGTCGCTGTATTCCCTTCCCTGTAACTCTGTCACACACAGACAGCATTATAATCTTTCCAACGGTTTCTTGTACTTGGATCCTTACCGCTTTGTGCCAGGAAGTACATTTCTTCTCATTGACTCATATGCTCCCCAAGGTGTATGTGCTTTGTCAAGGTGCATGTGCTTTTTCAGTAGGGAAACAGCTATATACTAACGTCCAAACATGCAATGACTTGATTCTATATAGATTTTGGTTTTCTTACCTGGTTCTCAGACTCTGATAGCCTTATGTTTCCCTTACAGGATGAACCAACTACCGGAATGGACCCTCAGTCCCGGCGCCTGCTGTGGGACTCTATAGTCAGTGTTCTTAGAGATGGGCGAGCTGTGGTTTTAACCTCACACAGGTAAGAAGCATCAAAATTCAGAATCCCTGAGTAGTTGAAGTTCATTCTCTGGTCTCAACAGATATTTTGTCTCAAATATCTGTTCTCTGTTTTCAAAGTATGGAAGAATGTGAAGCCCTCTGTACTCGTTTAGCCATCATGGTGAAAGGTACTTTCAAATGCCTGGGCACAATTCAGCAGCTAAAATACAAGTAAGTGGAATATTTGTATGGTTTATTTTAAATGGGAAAACTTAGTGTGAGACATGTACTATTCGTAATACAGCAATCCAATCTGAAGACCTGCTGTTTAAACAGACCTATTTCTGGGTGCAACTCTGATATCCCAGGCAATTTGAGCAGACTTCATTTCAACTCTGTTCCACTACATACCACTTCTGCAGAGCAAATACAGAGCCTCTTACAAAGCTAGATCTTATGTGTTACTTTTCAGACGCTGTTAATGTTTTCTTAGCTGCTGAAAATTAATGTCCTTCCTGAATAATGAAACCATCTCTTCATCCAATTCCCAAATCCACATGTACTTCCCAGGTTTGGAGATGGCTACATTGTCACTCTGAAAATCAAAGCTCCAAAGTCTGGCCTGCCTCCAGATCCTACTCCTGCTGAGCAGTTCATACACATGAACTTCCCAGGCAGTTTACAGAGAGAGAAACACTACAACATGCTGCAATATCAGATTTGCTCCTCCTCTCTGGCTAAGATTTTTCGATTAATAATCTCCAATAAGGAAAACTTGCATATTGAAGAATATTCTGTGTCTCAAACAACATTAGATCAGGTGAGTTAAAAAATAAAAGCATGTCTGGCAAGAATTAGGCAATGCAATGGGGCTGTATGCAAACAACTAAAGGACTAAACTGTTCAGAGTAGAAGATTATCTTGCACCTCTTTCTCAGGAGAAATTAACAGACCCCTCATCAAGGAGAGTAGATCAGATATGAAATCTGTAACTAATTCCCTCTGTAAATAGATGCCATTTGAAATCTGGTAAGACAGCATTTCTGATACACCAGAATTCACAGAAGTTATTCCCTCAAGAATGGCAGTCTGAGCAAGGTCAGCAATTCAGAATAAGGCTTGCTGAGCTGGCAATAACATCTTTATTTTAAATAAGAGATTTGGACTATGTTGTGTCAGAGATACTGTGATATCTACTGTTTATCTGTCATGCGTTTTTATACAGAAGCAATTAGACACTCAAAAACTGGAAAGTCCACTGGGATTGTTGGCAATACCCACTTGCTAGAGGGTGTTAGCCCCATCTGCCTGCTTTCCCAAGTAGCTGAGGGTCCGCATATCCAAAGCTGTCTTGGATGGGAATACTAGAGACATTCCTGGCTGCCTTACAGCTTCCTACTAAAATACTCTCCTCTTTCCCATCACAACTAAAGTCACTTACATTGTGCAAGCCATGCAAACCTTGCTGAACTCATCTCCTGCTTGAGAATAAATGAGATTTTAGTTACAAGTAAGTGCATGCAAAGGAAGGAAGTTGCAAGGAAGTTTATCAAAATAAAAAGCGAATTAATGATCGCTGCTGATACGCCGTGTCTCACTTCATGTCTATGGATTCCCCTTTCTGTCTCTTCCCTCCAGAGAGGCCAAGAGCCTGCAAATATACAGAGATATTCCACTAATTCATCTCAGTTGATGAGATGGTGACATTTTCTGCTTTCCTTACACAGGTTTTTGTGAACTTTGCTAAACAGCAGATGGAGGATGAGGAAATTCCTTTGCATCCCCGTGCAGCTGGAGCCAGCCGAGAAGCAAAGGTGTCCCCTTCTTTGCAGTAGCAGGCAGTTGCATAGACTATTCCTACAGTCACTAGAGCTTAGAGTGTGCACAGTGCAAAGATGTGCCATAACAGAGCAGTACAAGGGTAAACCAAAAGTTCCCCTGCTCAGTATTATACTGAGGTTTTTTATATTTTTCTTTGCACCTTTCTGAGTACTGTGCTCGCAACAGAACAGCCAACTTCTGCTGCTCTGTAGTAACACTACATACTGAAAACTGTCAAAGAAAATGCAGGTCCTTGCTACACAACAGAATCTTGCTCTAACGTAAAGTTCATTATAAGATACAAGAAGAGAAGTCTCATTCCTCCTTCTTGATGTGTAAAGAGCATTAAAAGTCCTCTATGTGGACTTTTCAGGCTGGTGGGTTTTTCTTGTTTAACTTTTAAGTCAGCTGCTATCAGTCAGCAGACGAGTACCAAGGCAGAGAGCATTGCCCAGCTTAGAAGTGGATTCCTGCCATCCTGAGTGCACAGGACTATCAAGGTCAGAACATCAATGCTGCCTGATGGACCTAGTGCTAGGAAACTGCTTCACTGACTCACCAGGCTGCCAGTGAAAACACAGTTGTCTCAGAGAGAATGGGAAGAATTAATTCAGATCTCAGACCTGGGCAAGAAATTTGATTTAAAAAAAAACAACCGATCTTAATGAAAATGATCTCATACTCATCTTCAAGTTTCTTAAACAGAAGCAGAATGTCAAAATGGAGATTAAAAGGAAAGCAAGTAAGTCCAAATCTGCCAAAGTTTTTTCTTCTCATGGAGGCCTGGAAAGATATCTTTGTTACTAAACAAGATCAATTTTTTTCTTATTTTCTGTGACTGGACCTTAAGTGGGTGTAAAGTATCAACAAGGTATGTGCTTCCTCTGTGCTCAGAAGGTGAATTGCAACCTGCTTGTACTCCACACTGAACTCAGTGGGAAATTGACATTTAGCTCTTTTCTGTGGTTCACAGTTAAACTAGTGGAAAGCAACAATACTGAAAACAAATTCATAATGGTATATTACTTCAGTTAAGTCTACCAGATCTAACCGTTTCTAAGAAATTTTCTCTAAGATATCTTACCCAGAAATAAAACCTGTATGGTGTATTTTTGCTTTGTTTTTTCTTCAATTGATGTAGATCTTTTATATACAAAATATTATAGAAGTTCACCATGTGTAGTCTTCTTCTTATGCCATAATTATTTGAACTGATTTCAAAATATAGTCTAGAATTTATTGCATATTTCACCCTTACAAATAGTTGCAAAAATCTTTCTATACGTCCATTATAGATAAATAAATTAATCATGAAAAAAAACCGCATCTATGTATTCTCTTCATATTCTAAAATACCTTCTTTAAAATGTTATTCAGATAGATTGGAATAGTCCTTTTTAACTAGATTTCATAAAACCCAACTAAATCCTACTGAACATCTTGTGGAAAAGAAAACACAGGAAGTCAAAAATGTAGCTGATTTTTTGCTCTGGCTCTGAAATCAGGAAGGGAGCTAGCATTCTGAGGACTAGCAGTCACTTCATGTATTTACAAAGTGTATTAAAAACTATTCAGAGGACACTAGCATAAAATGCTATGTAAAATGTCCTTTAGTATCATAAAGATTTGTTACATGAAAACAGGCCACATAGCACAGCATAGATCAGATCTTCAGAACCTTATTTACTAGTGCGTAATTTACTAATGAAGAAAGCTAAAAATAAACAAAAAATCCCAACAGGATGTCACCTTCACAAATACTACAAATACTTCTTATTTCATATTCATTTGGCAAATTAGGGGTTAGACTCAAATCCGGGATTTGAGATATTGCCTATTTCTTTATTCCAGGAACCATTCAGATTCTTTGGTAATGTTATTTGTTATAAAGCACCTGCTTCCAGGCAGCACACTCTTCTTTTTTCAAGTCAAAGGCAGCAGATCATGCAACTGTCTTCGGGCCAGCTGGCCGTGCTGGCTGAGCTCTCTAGTAGTTAGTTGGTATGTCCTCGTTCCAATGTACTTATGTCTTGCAGAATGCCACTGCTAAATTTGGAGCTGCTTTTCAGCACAGACTTCTCAGTATCTCTGATCCATCAATCTAAATAGACTAGTACAGGAAAATCTAAGTCAATCAGGTTACAGTGAACTGCAGGGGCTTTTGACTACCAGCTGTGCAACGAAGCCTTATTTTTTGAAGGCGGTTCTGAGCTGAGAATTCTTGAAAGTAAGGAAGTATAACTCTCAAGTGCATACAGTTCCCCTCAGCTGTGGAGATTCAACATGCACCAAAATCCTTTAAATTAATTCAATTATTTGGCAGGAGGTTCATGAGGTTTTTCTTCTTGAAGTTCTGTGCAATAGTCAAATTAAACCTTTTTTCTTACAACAGAAAGGGAATAATTGGCATTCGAAGACTTGGATAATCCTTGAATTCTCTTAGGTAGGTGCAGTGTTTATCCTTTGCCCAGATTGTCATCTGAATGAAACAAAGCAAGGTGAACAGCCCCACTGGAAGGAAGGGAGAAAAAGGTAGATGTCACTATCAGGTTAAAAACACACTCTTGTCGTTGATGTTGCTTCAGGATGAAGTACTGGAACATTACTCACCTGGAACACACTGAGTCATGATAGTGAAACTGATCCAGGTCCCCACCTGTTTTGGCCAAGGAAATTTAAAATATTTCTGGTGACAGCATTTGCATTTATGTCTCTATTGATCAAAAACAACCTTGTCCTAGTATAGGTAAATAAAAAAGCCAAGGTCAGCCAGATCAATTTCTAGTGTTAATAACCTTTAACCAAAAATGTGAACAGTGCCTTATTACGACAAATAAAATCTTCGTGTTTGCTTCCATAGCTATTATCTTGACAAATCTTTAAGCATTACATCATAGTGTGCTTTAAATTGCTCTGCCTAGTTTTTGTCACACCTCCACCAGTGCTAGGAATGGTAACTTTCTGTAATGTTGTTCTCACTAACGTATGTTGATCTGCACTGAAGTTAAAACCTGATGCTCTCCTTCTGTGCAAGAGTGAATTTTACACGGAATTGCACTGGTTTTAACTGATTTTGAACTGAGTCAGGAGTTGGGTCCTGATTAAGGAATGTGAAGGGATAAACTGATTCAAGCTTCTGAAGCAGTCACCACCAGCACAAGCGACTGTATAACTTAAGAAAACAGGAAAGATGACCTGGGCCTATTTCCTGTTTTCTCTACCACAATATCTTCTATTTGTCTGCACACTACCTTCCTGCATACTCCGATATTCCCAGGCTCTCATATTATAAATCCACCAGATGCCCCCATCCCATCACTGCAACACACATTCAGCAGCAATCTCTCTGTCCTTGTCTGCAAAATTTGCACTGCTTTAAAATGTTATCTGTCTTGGATAGACAGATACACACTGAAGTGCAGGCCCAGGGGCCAGGCTGTCTAACATTAGCCCCATATGTTGTGCCTCAAGGGAGGAAGGGAAGAACAGAGAAGTTCCTGTCTGCAGTCTGATTCCATGGGGTTAAAGGGAGCAGGGAAAATATATTGAGGTGACCTCTTTCAGTGTTTTCTTTTATGTTTAACTTTCCAAAAGAAATGAAAATACATTCAGCAAAACTAAAATCTGAACATCATGTTTGAAAATACATACCTCATATGTATAGTTAGGGCAAGATACAAAGAAAAACAGCCATGTGAAAGGATTCTTTGTTGGATATGGGATCTTACGGGTTTTGGATCCTATAGATTAGAAAACAAATCACAAAATATTCACACTCCTAAATATATTGTTTCCTATAAAGACAACCTACTTCTGTGTTTCATGTCTGTCAGAGGGACAAGCACGATGTGGGAAAACAGGATGTCCTTTGGACCCACAAGAAGGAATAGGATGACTGAGGAAATGTTCTGGGCATTAGAAAGTCATCTGCATATGCTTTTGATCGCAGTCACTCCTGTGAGAAGAGGTACCGCAAGTTTTAGATTTAAAAGTTACAAGTTTTCTGAGATTGTCACCAGTAACTGATATAACTGCTCCCCCCAACAAACCTATAATGTTTCTGATATAACCAATGAAAATTACTGTAAAATGAGAAATGCTGTTTAACAGTCACAGTCTGGTGTTGGATTCCTTGCACTGTCTGATCTCTCCTAGAATCCAGTCTTTACAGTGCTGAGCAACCTGTGTTCCCACAGTAGAAATACTGAATGGCTGCACAAAAGTGAAAAACAATGCAATTTTTACCATTTCTCCGGAGGTCACTGAGTGCAACATGAATTGAAAAATTTCCAGCTTCACACAGCTGCAAGAAAAAGCATGACAAAGTTAAAAATGTGCTCCCCTTCTATTTACTCTTCTTCCTTTTGTTATCTCCTGGCATACTTTAAAAAAATAAAATAAAAAAGAAAGAAAATAATCGATTGTGAACATGATAAATATCATGTTAAAAAACACGATTGCTCTCTGACAGGAGGATGGAATGTCTTTGTACAAACGTGAGTCCATATTACACTCTATTATATATTTATAATATTTGCCAACAAATCTGGACTTAGTGTCCAAAAGATCAAATTTACTACTTATATAATCCCCATGAGAGGCAATAAACCAAGGAGGATAAAAGTAAACCGAGGAGACACCTGCTTTATCTTTTGGTTATTTTTATGTCTTTAAAAACACACAAAAGAATTGATTTTGATACTTTTGGTTTCTCCAAAGTTACTAAAATATCAAGGAAGATACAGGTTTGACTCTAAGTTTTCCTCTCTAGAGTATAATTGATATGAATTGTTAAATATAATTGACCCAGCTTCCTCCACTGGTTTTAAACAATGCTTCCCCAATCAATTATGCAGAAAGTGTATTGAAATGACCCATTTATATGATTATGAATAATCTCCAGTGTCTGCAAATCATAATTACTAAAGTAAGTACTGGTGGTCAGAGCTCCTGAGTTTTATTCCCAGCTCTGTGCTTTCAGTTATGTAGTCTCTATATAAAGGGAATAGATTATGAACTCAGAATTTTCATACTGAGAATCTGCTTTGAGATCCTACAGTCAATGACAATTAGTTTCTCAAAGTAACTGAACAGTTGATGTTTTAAATGAGTTGTGCATATACATAGGAAAATTGGGTGCATCTTTGTTGGCTACCCTAACGTTGCTTCTGCATGTATGAAATGTTCCTAAGAACTGTCAGAATAGAGAGACGGTGACTTAAGAATTTTGCTTCATAAAGAAAGCTGTAAAATTTTTCTGAAACCCAGCAAAATGAACCTCTATCCCGGGAAATTATCAGCAGTATACTTTCTTAGTTGGGCAGTTTCAGAGTTTTATGATTTGTTGTGATTCTTAATGCTCAATAAATAGTTCACAAAACAAACTCACTGGCTTTTAAACAGTGGTAGTTCCAGAATTCTTTAAAAGATTATGATAGATCCTCCCAGAAGATAAATATCCCAGTGTCAAAATGGATATTGAATCAAAATCTTCTCTTGTGTACAAGATCCCATTAAGAACTGACAATTTTATCTGTTCTGTGTGTAAGTGGTCAACTTCAGTAGTACGTCTCGAGAGTTCAAGTATCTGCTTATCCTTCTCACTCCACTTAGAGAGCATAAGAAATAAAGCAACATGTTTTAGCATTTTATAAAAAGAGCAACAAACCTACCAGAAACATGATCACAGCAAAATTTATCTGTTTTTTCCCATAAGCTATTAAAAAAAAAAAAGATTTACATGGAATTAGTATTAATATATAAATACATAAGTACTTAAATCATATTGAGGGTTGTTTTGCTACTTACAAGGAGGAGTGTAAAGAGGATGATTGATATAATAAGCAAGCCAAGCTGCAAATCCCCAGTAATATAAGCAGTTCTGAAAAACAGGGAATTTTTCTTTGTTTTAGAACAATCCTCTAGGTCAATATTCACTGAAAGAACCACTGATAACAGTGAATTGGACTGATCCTTCAAGTTGCTGATAGTACAACAAATACTGACAATACTAACTGTGGTAAGGTGGGAGCAGACAACAGGAAATAACAGGAAGAAAGTGGAGCTCATAGAGTAAGATTTTGTCAAAGTATCTTGGAGCTGCTAAGTTTACAAACAGCTTTAGGAAGTATGATTATGCTATTGAAAACAAATTGATCTTGTCTGGCAAGTCATTTGGCCAAAGATAAGGTGCCATTCAGACTATATGTTAAAAAGAGACTTGTTTTGCTAACCCCTGAGACTTTGTAAAACCACATTTAGGCATGGTGCTCTCTTCCCTGCTTATTTCTTTCTATTGCCCAATCTCCTGCTTTTCCTCTTCTCCTTCACCCTGTCAGATTTCTTTCTTTCCCATGCTTTAACTTTTCCTACCTAAAGTCATCGTGACTAACGCTTTCCTCTGCCCTTTCACTATGATATCTTTAGTTGTCCCTTTAGCTTTCATTCTCCAAACTCCGATAACGTAGCTGTCACTAATGGCTGTATTGACCCGTTCTTGACCAATCTCGGAGCTTGCTCACAGGCTTCATCCATGAAAAAAAAAAGCTTGTAATGACAATCTCTACCCCTTGTTTGGTTTTCCTGGCCCTGGCTCTTGTATTTTTTCTTCTGACACTCACTGCTGCTTTGGTGTCTTGTTGACAGGTTATCTTCTCCCTTCTTATATATCTGTAATTAGGAGGGATGACCTTTCTTAGCCCATTGCTCTTCTTCCTCAGTGCTGTCACCTCTAGGTGCCACTGTCTTACAGACAGACTTTAACCCTTGTCAACAACTCATAAATTTGTCTCTCATCAGTTGAGATTTCTTCCTTTATCAAACCTAGTGCCTCAGTTTTTAATGTTTTAGGAAATGTTTGGTTACCACATGGACTTCAGCAAGACCAAAACTGAGCTCTTTATCTTCCTTTCATCTCTTCTGTTCTTTTCATTCCTCTTATCTTTCCTCCTTTTTTCACTCTTGAGTAAAACACTGATCCTCTTACTATTTCTGGTGATGATACTTTTTTCTTGGTATTCCCACAGGTCCACATACCTTAGACATTTCTAGGTCTTTCTGCTTTTTCCTTTACAGCTTTCCTTCCCTGCTCATGCAGACAAAATTGTTATTCAAGGCTGCGTTCTTTCCAGTCCTGACTGGTTTTACTATTTTTTTCTCTGGCTTTGAATTTTGCAGCCTTTTTCCCCTATATATACCAGAATTGCATTTCTAGCAATAGTACCTCAAAAAGTGATAACCTCAGCGTCTGCAACCCACACTAGCTGACTGCAGCATCTGATGGTGAGTTTTTCTGAAAATGCTGGTGAGCGATAAATCCTCCATCTGCTGCAAATAGTTCTATCAAACATTCTGTTGCATTTCCACTTTCTTTTCAGAGTTAATTGAACCATTGAAATGTCCAGAGTCCTCAGACAAAATGGACACTTTTTTGGATATGCTGTAATACAAGCACATAGTATGCCCTTGCTCTGAGATTATATATTAATAGATAACCTATGGGAAAGAGCAAATCATTAACTAATAATTACAGATCAGGTTGGACAAAAAAGCAGAGAGATGAAATAACTTCTCTGTGACAACTTCCATTTTCCCCAGGAAAAGCAGCAGAGCCAGAAGAATGACTCCAGTGAGGAACAATCTAGTTAGTTAATGGCCCATCCAGAAACTACTGCTTTCTCCCTAATGCTAGCTACTTCCACCATCACCTACAGTTTACTAACTGCTGTACAAACTTAGGTAGAAACAGTTTCTTGTAATCTTAGAATGGCATCTTATGAAAAACCTTTCCCTAATTTTGGGGCTTGGCACAGGATGGATCATATGGCAATGGATTTCCGTAAAGTAAAATTAAATAAATAAATATTCGTGAGTCAGCTCCCAACGATACATGCTGTCATTAAACTGAATAAGTACTATTCATCCAAAGAACGTGATTTACTGCAAGAGTATTGCTCAGTTGTACGAAAAGGAGCTTTAAGAAGAGTGGTGTAAGACACTTAAAAGGTCCTTATCAGTAACAATACAAATGTCCAACTGCCACTAGACCCCTTATTGCTCATACAAAATCCTCCAGTGAGGTTCAGACAGGAACAGCAGTGTACGTGCAGACTTCATAAATTCACTTGGAAGAAAGAAATTGTTTACATGAATCTTTCCTATTCCAGGTGAATTATAAAGCTTTACAACAATCTCTTATAAAGAAATTTTGTGGATCAATTTTGGGTATTGCAAGGATCCCATAAATAAATTACTCTTAAACTTACAAAGTTATGGTTAAGATTTTTATCTTCTCTACTCTGATTGGTGATTCCTATGATAATCAAAACTATTTCTTAATGCCCTGCCTATGTTTATTTATGACCAGCATGTACCCTTCTGTTTGTCTTGTTATATTGTCTTCTGGTTTAAATGGTATTTCTTTAGGCTGAGTGTTTTCTTTTCTTCAGATATTTTTATAGAAGGTGACAATTTCCCTTCTTCTTACCCATGCAAATGTTCAGTCAGACCAGTCATAAAATTAATCTTTGAGGAATTCCACTGGTACCTCCCTATTATTAAAGGCCTGACAGATCTTTTTCTGGCACAACCACAATCATCTTTCCTTTAGTTAGTTCTTTTATCATCACACAATTTTTGCATTAACCCTTATCTTATTCATTCTGAGTCTAAGTCCAGATAAATCAGATATTCTACCTTTCCATTGCCTAAAAAAATCACTTCTTAGAATTATACTATGTTAGTATATAGCATGAACCACTTTAGGTGAACCCTTGCTGCATTTTATGGCATCATTTATTCTTATTTTCGCTTGGTAAAAGGATGAAAATCACAGATCTAGTTGGTTCCTGTCTCAGATTTCTGCTTATTGAGACTGAAGCGTCTCTTGTTAAAGGTAACTTTTCATTGCACTTGGGAAATAAGGTAGCTATATCTGCTATGTTCATGATCAAGCACCTAAAGTAAGAAGCTTTGTCTACCATCATGTATGTGAGAGAAAAAAAAAGGGAAGAGGATGTGATATTTTTCTCACTGGCACAATTTTGGAGTAACACCACCAAAGTCAATGAAATTATAAAAGCAAATCAAACCCAAGCACTGCTAAGCAGGTAGAAGAAGAATTGTGAGCAACTTTACAAATGAAAGCAAGTACCACCAGCAAGTATCACCAACCTGAGAAGGTGGAAAAGCAGAAGTGATCAGAATGGCTGATACAAATGTCAATTTTAGAAATAGTTTACATGGTCTGAAAGGAACAAGCAATTGTCAGAGATGACAGTGAGGAAACATTATATCGATTCTTTTTCAAAGTAAAGTTGCTCATTTATTTGCTGTTTAACATGCATTAGCTACAACTGTGACAAGAACAAGTCTTTAAGAGGTCTGCTACCCTTTTAACAACCCCTGCACTCTTCTGCTGCAGAAATCTCTGTAAATTGTTAGGGAGGATTCTTTCTGAGAACTCAGCTCAACTGCAGGCCGCCCTTCCATTTAGAAAGCATGAAGCTATCGCCAGAACTACGGGGGCCGCTGTGCAGCTGTAAGGAGTGAGCCACAAGGGAGACCTTCAGCTCCTGGGAGTATGGGTTCCCTAACAAAAATTCCATGGGACTGTCTAAATACCAAAAGTTACAGACCCAAATGCTGATACTCTACTACGCATTTGTAGATTATAATCTCCCATCTTCCTGAGTATAAAGCGTATTTTTGAATACCAGTGTGTACTCTGTTGCAAACATTTCTAAAATAACTACAGCCCACGCATAACCACGTAGGGCACTAGGAAATAGGGGGTCTGCATCTCCTGTGCCACAGCAGCGCTGGCAACATTAGAGAGTGCTCCTGCACGAGAAGAAAAATGCAGAACAACCAAGCTGCTTTGTACTAGAGCAAAAATGGTTAATTAATACAGTTGCTTAACAGCCAAGAGAGTGTTAGGGGCAAAGAAGATGTAAAATGACTGTTACAAAAAAATACATTTTTTAAAAAAAGCAACCCTCCCAACATTGTGCCTGCCTGTGCTATCTTAACATCGTTACTAAAACCTTCACACCCAAGGCACTACCTGAGTGAAAATAGAGGGTATGCTGAAGGTTTTAAATTCTAAAAGAGCAATGAGACTACTGTAACATGAATAATAGTATGGCAACACGTGGGTTATACAATAGCAACTTTAAGAAATCTTTTGAAAGAACTACAGCTTTATGGATGAGATTTGCTGTGCATTACTATAAAAGCCACATTAAAAAAATCTGTGCTGCAGAGCATAGGCTGGCTGGGTTGGATTTGTAAGGGGGGCTATGGATAGATTCTGACACCATTTACCTTCACAATATTCCTCAGTGGCATAGTCCCATGGGAGAACCGATGAACAAATACTGTTTCAATCAACCTTTTGATGTAGTGGAAAGAATGGCAGATACATGCCAAGCTAGAAACAGCAAGACAAAAGCATTTAAGAGTGCTTCAAAAAAACAAGTGTGGCAAGACATTTGGAATAAGACTACAATGCTAACAAGAAATACTGCTCAAGCCTGCAAACGGACTTACTTAACTACTGGATGCGGGCTTGATGTAAACCTCTCATCCAGTCCATAGACAAAAGGCATGCGGAAATAAAACAGAAAATAGATGAACAATGGACCTGTATATTCTATCAAAAATACCTGCAAAAAGAGAGAAAATAATTAGACAGCTGAATTAAATGATGAGTTTGCTTTGGTTTCTTTTGTGGTAACTAATGCAGTGGTGTAAA
Source organism: Scolopax minor (assembly GCA_028566535.1). Lineage (NCBI taxonomy): Eukaryota > Metazoa > Chordata > Aves > Charadriiformes > Scolopacidae > Scolopax > Scolopax minor. The sequence continues at coordinate 15,855,987 of JAOXNG010000004.1, forward strand.
CACCTTCGCTGACCCAGGATGGCATTTAGAGAGTCAGGGAGGGAATACCAGGTTTGGGCTTGGGCTGTGAACCTGGTAGACATGCACATAAATGTTTTGCAATGCATTTGCTTCAGTTGCATACAAACAGCCATTGCCAATGCAGCTGACACAAGATGGGTATGAAAAGATAAGAATGGCAGCCCAGAGATCATGATAAATATGCATGCATGTTACATTTAGGCAGCTCTCACCCTCCTCTTGCCCTCAAAAACTGTTGCTTTATTTTTGGTTAGAATGAAATTTGATGAACAATTTATCTTGAAAAAGAGTGGCTTTGTTTCTAGCGAATGAACTTTGTTTAAACTGGAAAAACAGCTTGGAAGTGTTCACAGATGACCCCATCCGTATGAACAGTTAGCACAACAGATGTCCCAGGAAACCGTTCTTTGTTCAAACAATATTTAATTTGAACCCAAATGAGGAAAAAAAAAAAAAAAAGAGGAAACCAAAGAAGCTATTTTCTATTTTGATTTCATTTTGGATAGGTGTGCATTGCTTAAGGCATTGCTTTAAATTTAAGTTAACTTTGGATCAAATGATAACAGTTGAATTTTCCACGCTTCTGTAAGTGAGGAAGGCCCATAGCTCAATTATAGAGAAAGAAGAGAAATTGATGATACTTCTATAAAAAAACAAAACAAAACAAAACCAAAACAAAAAAACCAAACCCCAGGCCAACAACCAACAACTGTTTTCTAACATGGTTAGAGTTATTTTGATATTCAGAAAAGTTGTGATATCACCTTCGTAACAACCAGCATTTTCTCTGGTGAAGATGAGGTTTGATTGAAGGTAAGAATTTTGTCTTTTTATTTGATAAAACTGAAGTATTTCTTGTTTTACGTTTGAATGAAGTAGCTTGAAGGGCAGGGAGAGCTTTATTTGAAAGAAAGATTATAGAATGGCAGAAGTCTGGTGTTACTCTGTACTGTGATATTTCAGTATATGTTAATGCATGTGTGTCTGGAAGTCTACATTGCCATTAGAAGTTTTTGCCCATCACTATTTTTTGGATTGTGTAGTAGTTGCTTTATCAGCATTGCATCCAAAGTAATGATGTGAATATTCAGTCTTGCAGAACATTTGACTTTTTTTATTTTACCTCCTATGAATGCTTCCTTTGCTATTTGTCATTAACACAAGATTTTATTTATGTCTCATAGCTAAGAAACATGTATTTTAAAGTACAGGGTACTTTTCACTTTGTGCTGTTTCATTAGAACTAGTGTAATATGCACATCATGGACCTTCCGAAGAACTGGAAGGGTCATTGATCCCCTCATTGCACAAACAGCAGTGCTACGGTGCCTGCTGAGTGAGTGAGTTGTGACAGAATTTGCATTTGAGCTAAGACAGTAAATATGTGAGATCTTTGTGGATGGTTACTAATATTGCAGAGATTATCAGCTGTCATTATTCTGCCACTAGCATCGTGGGACATAGCCACGTGCAGACAGCTGGCTGATCTTACTTTCGTGCCTTTTCCTGCTGAAGTCACTTTAATTAATGATATGTGAAGTTGCTCACGTGCCTATTTGTAGGACGGACTCATAGGAGTGTAACCCTGATCTTTGTCAGGAGAGTTACACAGGCCCTGTGAAGCAGATCCCCAAAGGCATTTAGACACCTAGTTCCTAGGAATTTTGCGGTAGACATCTAAATCCATTTGAGAACCTTTACCTTAGCTCAGTAGAGCCAACCTACCCTGCAGCAAGTTTTCCACTGCTGCTCTCAAGGGAACTAGGTATTCAGAATGTCCCATTACTGCTTTCCCTGATTAAATGAACTGAAGCAATGAGGATTCATTGCCTGCATCCACTATCAGAGCAGGCATCATGCAGAAATATTGTAGAGAGACAAAAAGTGACGTAAGGATTAATTATAGAAAAATAGCCATTAGAATGGCTCAGACTTGAAGTATAGCTCACCGTAGTCCATCCTATCTGTGGCCCTAAATCTTTAAAGTATAAGGTAGCAGTTGTGCCAACAGGGAGGTGCTGCAGGATTTCCTCATCCCTCAGGGACTTTCCTTCTGAGAAGGAAAGAAGTAATTACATCTCTGTGCAATTCAAGCCAGGTTTGGTAGCTTACTAGCTTTATATTGTGCTTTAACCAATCTGTGACATTCGTTGATGTCACATAGGTTTATTGGGATCTCAATAAACAAACTTAATTTTGATTTATGCCTTGAATCACATATAAGCCTGGATCCTCTATTCACACCAAGACAGTTAGGAGAATTCTCAATCCTGTGTGCCTGCCTAGTCTAGTAGTCTTGCTTCATCACTGCTACAGCAGAATTTGCTGATAGGTCACTGGCCTTTAACATAGTTCACTGACCTTCTAGTCAGCTGCACCTCATCTCTCTCCTCCCTCTTCCTCTCTTCTCATTGTCAGACAAACAGAAGCTAGGATAAGCTGAGATTGGAAGGCTCTCCTACAGAGGTTTTTATTGCCTTCTGTTTTCCCAACCAACCAGCTAGGTGGTGATTCCATAAGACTTAAGCTAGTACTCAAGTTTGTAATGCCTTGGGAATGCGAGAATCTGCAGAAGGCCAGAATTTTCTCATGGTGAGTCTCACAACAGAAGTCCATGGAGGAATCTGACAAGGTAGATCTTTGAAGAAGCAAATAAGATACTCATAGGCCTGTTTTCTGTGGAGAGATTCTACACAAAGAACACCTCCTACACAAGGAACACCAGCATAGTTTTAAAAGACTGTTTAAACAAAACTCTTCTTAATGGAAGCAAGAGAAGAAAATGCTACATTTTATACTGAATTGTAAGATGAATTAATGTAGGTTGGCAATTAGATTTTCTTTTGTGCACCCAGGCCACGCACAGAGAGGCTTCTAGTAGCAATACCTACAAGTGCATTAATGAAGTCAGCCAGCTGGCATTGGCTTTGTCAGCAAATCCTACATCCGTGGCAATATGTTTTGTGCTAGCTGACCTCAAAAGAACTGTAATTCCTGCCTGAGAACAAAGGATTGTGTGAATTGATGGCTCTAACTCGTATCCCTTTTTAATACTCCCAGCTGAGCATCACTGTGGAGATCATTTCACTGCAGCCAAGGGAAATTAGTATCTAGATTCTGTGCTGCCTGTCTTGAAAGCAAAAGTGCTCTGTAGTTAGAAAGGACTTTGGAACAATGTGCAGACTCCTGAGTTAATTACCAAGCACCAGGCACATTGGTGGAACTCTGTTCAATACTTTTAAAGAATTAAACTGGTTCTGGATTCTCGTCAGCCTTTGTAGTGCTAATTAACATAGCTGGAAACTCATTCTTAAGAGCTAATGCTCATGCAACATACAACTTTTACTCCAGGTCCCTACTCACAGCTTTGTTTCTCTAGTCCTCACCAGTACTTACTTGGATCAAGTTTTATGGATTGCCTTGCTGGATACCACCGAGGATCTGTAAGACCATACAGAATTGTGTGATATACAAGGTTTGGTTTAGATCATCCACTATTATAACGAATGCAACACAATAAGATAAGATTTAGTTAAAGATTTTTAGGAATATTTATTCAACATATCTGTGAGAAATTATGCAGCAGAAAAAAACCACAAAGATGTATCAGGGTAGTATAAAAAATGATAGTGAAATCTCACTGTGATTGCATTCATGTGCAGGTTACTTAGCATAATTCAATTGTTTTGAATTATGTCATTTTCTTCTATTTATATAGTGGATATTCTGGCATGATGTGAACTGCTGCAAAAGTTATACTCACATAATTTATGGAACATCAGTCTGATCTCCCTAATTGTGGCATTTGGTTCCACCTAGGCAACAAAAAATATTGCATATGTAAGATGCATATTTTGAAAGACAACTACTAGGTGTGAGAATATTCAAGTAGAAATGTGACTTAATGTAACGGTGTAACTTTCTTACGGGTGGCCAGGATTGCTATGGGTGATTCAAAGTACTTCTTACAGGAAAACAGGAGGACAATTTATGACATCCGTTTCAGAGGCAGCTCCTCCAGCAGTGATCAGGAGTTACTACAACATCTTTGACAGATTGGTGGCTTATGAGTGAGTAAGGCACAACTGGCACCATCTTACTGAAGCAGCTGAAGTTGTGCCTTTTGCCCAAAAGCTCCTTCTGAAAAAGGGTTGAAGTGCTCTGTAGTCAGTATGAAATATGCATAATGGCTGCCTCTTCGGTGGCCAAAGAAAGGCTCTCAGGAGATGAAATACCCTTCATAAACACTAAGTTCATTTAAGAAAAATAAGTAATTTTTAGAAAGTCACCTAGCATTTTAAATAGATTTTTGTTTTACCTTATCTAGGAAGCATAGCTGTTTCTTTGTCTTCCAGTCAAGGATTTCCACCTGATAGGACACAAAATTAGAATTACTAATTATTGGCTAAATAATATCTAAACTTTTAGTTGATTTCCAAATTCCCAATCATAGTTTTGAGTGAGATACCATTTTTCTCTGATCTGTGGACTGTGCTAAAAACACTTCTGATGTGCTCAAGAGACAGCTTTAATCGTAGTCAGGTTCCCAAAGCTCTCAAAACTTGAAAAAAAAACAAACATATTCTTGCCAAATTGTCTTCCTGGATATGTTCAGAAGCAGAAGTAGCTAACTTACTGATCAAAACACATTGATCTGGAGTATTTTCTTATGCTAGAGCAAGAGGAACAAATAAGAGATAGAGTAGTTTCACAAGAATCACTAAGGAACAGAATTTTTATGATTTTTAAAACTAGAAAGACAGTTTTAGGAAAAAAATTAAATGCATACATATCCTTACATATATGCATGTAGGCAAATATTCTGAGTATGTGCAGCTTGAAGATTAATGTCGATTGTTCCCAGAATATTTTTTTCATTGTATTTTTTAATTGTAAATGGAATATTTTAATTGTAAAGACAGTGAAAAACATCAGTGGACATAAAGAACAAATGCAGCTAAAGATCTGGACTTCACAAGCCCTTAAGAGGTTGTTACAGGAATATTCAGTGTTACTCTTGCTCTCAGATCACCTGTAATAGTAACTACACATTAGCATTTTATTCCAAGCAGTGGTTTAGCTACAGCTCTGAAAAGGAAAGAGCGGTTTATTTCCATGATCATGTGGCACTTTAGCAAAAGGTTACAATTTTAATCAACAGCCAGGCAGAAACGTCCTCAGACACTTCAAAGCCCAGTTGCAGCTGGTTCGCAAGACCTGAAATACAGTGGTGATGTTCTCATTTCATTTGTTCTCATCAAACACTGTCATGGAACTTTGTGGTGTAGCTAACAGGGAAAGTCCAAAGCTTATCCATCACACTAAATGACTGGGACTATCATTACTTAGTACCAAAAACATTTGTTGATTTTTTTTTTTTTAAATACTCTACTAGCATAAATGATGTTCGGTATTAACTGGCCAAGAGGATAGATTAACATCAGACTTTAAATATAATTCCTTGCTAAAAATAGGAGTCACAGTCCAGTATATTTCTAATAGGGTTGCTTTGAAGAGATCACTTGGTTAGAGTATCTTATTTCCTTGTTTTACGTGTCCCAAATTGTTCTTTCTCTATGGATGCAGCAATGGAGCACTTCAGTTCTAGCCAGAAGTATCAAATCTGATCTCCACAAGGGATACTAAAGCAGTGACATTTTCTGCCTGTGCATTGTAAGCTCTAAGTAGACATCATGTGACAAAAGCACTTTTCCTCCTTTGTGTTGGGATATTATATGTTTTCCCTTCTATTTTTTTATCTTTGAAATAACACTAATTTCAAGTTTAAATGTCTCTGTTTGTGGGATATCTCCATGGGAAAGCAAACAAAATTCTTGAAATATAGCATTCTGACTCTTGCAGTCCACAGGACTTGCTACAATGATTATTGAAAACTTTGGTGTATCTCAAAGCTCTTGTGTCAATGAGTATCATTGGGCTGCCCTACAGACTGCAACATCTTGTTCTATTCCAGTGTTTCTCTTTGAAGTGCCAAACTGATATATGTGTCTGTACTGGACCATCCCTTCAAATACCTAAAGAAAGCCTATAGAGATGATGGATCCAGACTCTTCTTGAATGTGCACAGTGATAATGGTGAGAGGCAATGGACACCAGTTGCAATATGAGGAAATCCAATCAGATACAAGGAAATTTTTTTCACCATGAACTTGGCCAAACATTGGAAGAGGTTGCCCAGAGAGGACGTGGATCTCCATTCTTGAAGGCATTTAAAAATGGACTGGACAAGACACAAAGCATTTGATCTAGTTGAAGCTTCTTAGAACAGGAGTTGGGCTACGTGGCTTCCAGAAGTCTCTTGCAACCTAAATTATTCAAAGTTTCTACTTTTCTTTTTTTCTTGACACCCATTCCTGAATTTCAAACATTTCAGTTACTTTCGAGATCTAGGCAAATATCAAACATTATTTCCCTTTTCAGAAAGACAGACGTATGAACAGAGCTTTAGATTCCACTCCAGCCCATAGGAAGTTTTGCGACAACGGAGTTAAAACAAGGAGATTGTTCCCTCTAATTGTCATGCCTCTTAGCTGTATCAGAACATCCCACAGCATTTAGATGTTCCCTGCATAAGGGACAGAAAAACCTGATCCAAAGCAAGAAATGTTATCTTTTCGGAACATAATGGCCAATCACATATGTCCACGTAGCACTGAACACAGTGTGCCCTGTCTTCAGACGCAGCACCAAGTCAGTTAATGTATTGGTTGGCAACAGTTGACAGATACCCAGCACTCTGTTCTTGGAACGCTTACTGATGGGTATCATCCCTTTCAAACATAAATTGTTTGGCTCAGAGAACTTTAATTCCTATGTGTTTTCAAAGCATTTAGCACAATAGGACACTGCTGGCTTGCACTGATGCAGTATGACTTACAGTCTACATATTTCATGAATTTTTAAAGGCATTTTGAACTACAGCTTCTCTAAAACTTTGAGTAGAACTTAATCAATAGGCAGATTTGTGCACAATAGCTACATTTAAACATTTTTATAAGTGACTACAAATACATATCTTCAATGTTTAGATGACAAATTTGTTCTAGTGCATAAGGATTAAAGTTTAATAGTGTCTTTAAAAACAGAAAAGAATCTTGATTATTTTTGTTCCAAACAGGTTGAAGGTGAAGAAAAATCAATATATGATATAAGCAAAGAAAAGTACATTCAACTGTTAAAATTTTATTCAGAAAAAGGCAAAAATAAAAGGGGGAAAAGGTTATTCATAGGGGAAAAACAGTTGAGCAAACAGCATTTAAAAAAGATTTTCAAGATAAGTGTCCCTGCAATAGGATTACAAAAATATAGTTGATCATATTCAAATGGTTTAAAGCCATTCCAAATACTTAAGGATCAACAGATCTTCAAAAATTATGTGATAACTATTACGGAAATATTGACAAATTTATAATGTCTGTGCATCCTGGAAGTTTTATTTGCAGCCATTTCTACTCAACTGGAGCTGATGGAGATTTTCTGAGCACTGACATAAGCATATATTGTATTGATTTCTTTGAAATTACTCAGTAAAATAAAATGTTTTTTTTTACAATCTAGGAACCAACCAGACAAAGAAAGAATAATGCAGAATAAGTTCTCTCTGAACTATTTGATTGTTTACATGAGAGCCAGATTCCTTGAATTTACACTAAAAAAAAATCCAGCGGTTGCCACAGTCCAATTTAAATCTTTCTAAACATTTTGGTTTTTCTATGTAATTAGTAATTTTCTCTATCTCCTTAGAATTTTCTGGTACACTGTGTTCTTCCTGAAGGAAGGAAGTATGCCTTAGCATTATCTCACACTAGGGTATATCAAGAATGACTTGAAATCAGTGGAATTAAGGCAAAGGGGAATTGCTGTAAGCCTACTTACACTGAAAAGTATGTTTGTGTTGCTGCTGCTGCTACAAATGACTTTCAGTCTGAAACTTTCCTTGCACGGGAATGTGCAAACTGTTGCAGAGGATGAGTCTAAGGAATCTTATCTATAATGGTCTCTTTCTTTCTGATGCAGCCAGGAGCAGGTGGCTCAGAAAAAGTAGTAAAACTGGGCAAGAATATAGTGACTGGGGGTAAGAGAGGAGACAGACACAGACACTGCTGTTTTCCTGCACCAGAAGTGCTGCTTTTGTAATTAATAGCTTTTCCTGGATTTTTCCCCAATTAGTTTATCCACTTGCCTTTTAAACGTGAGTAAACATTTTGCATGCACTGTGTCCTGAGACAGGGATTTCCATAGCTCAGCCACATGCTGTGTGAGCATTTCCTAAAGCAGATGTTTTACAATGACAAAATTTCATTGTCTTACCTGTGGAGTCCTGTACCTTATTCTGTAAGCAGCCCAACTAAGTAAGGCCTTACCTCTCTGAAGCAATTGGTTCATATTCATGAGTCTAGAATCTTATTACATTAACTCACTGTATATAAAGAGAGGAGATGCAGTGACACCCAGACTCAAAAACATTTTATACAAGTAAATTTCACTTTTGTAGAATTTAGATGTCTAAGATTTACAGGTTCATAGGATACCCATTAGGTACTTACTCCTCAGCTTCCTAAGTTCTGCTCCTATACAAGCCAATGAGCACCACTGTCTGAACTGTGCCGAAACTCATAGTACTTTTTTATTTCTTCAACCTGTTTCAGATTTGTTAGTTAGGCACACTCGCATCGAAATCTTCGAGGACCTTGATCCAGTAAGCATCCTTATCTCAAAGTCCGTACAATGCACAGCATTTAGATTATGGAATCATGGGATAGTTTTGGTTGGAAGGGACCTTTAAAGGTCATCTAGTCCAACCCCCCTGCAATGAGCAGGGATGTCTTCACCTAGATCAGGTTGCTCAGGGCCCCATCCAACCTGACCTTGAATGTTTCCAGGGATGAGGCATCTACTACCTCTTTGGGCATTATTTCTGAATGAAACTGAACTGTCAGCAAAGGAGATGATCCAGTTCTTCATGCTTTATATGGAATGGTTAGACACACTGCCAGGAAGTCAGAAAATTGCTTTAGGCTGTTTTCTGCCATTCTCTACTCCTCACCTGGAAGGCTTGGACCACCAAGCAAGGAATAAAGAATTCAAGAGAGAACAAAACAGGCAGGAGAGGATGGAAAATTCCAGCGAAAAGGGCATTCTCCTACCAAAGAGACAGCCCAAATTCCTGTCTCTCTGGGCTGCTTCAAGCACTGCTCCCTTCCATTGTCATTCTGTTCAGCATTTCCCTACAGGGGATGCCTTTTGTGATACCAAACAGCGAAGGGGTAGAGTTGAGGTAAAGTTGGATACCTTAACCTAATTGTCATATCCAGTTTTGGAGACAGGTGTGTGACCTGGAGGCATGGCAAACCCCAAGTCACTTTGTGGACCTGGACCTGAGCACATCAACAGGTATAGAGCCACAAACAGTCATCCTTCAGAAAGACAAATCCATTTATATAATTGACAGAGGATAAAAGGAATCTATGTAAGAATGGTCAGGAAGGACAAGGAAGGTGTGGGAGACTGGTTTATTTTTCACAAAATGGAAAAGCTATTAGAGATCTACGCTTTCACAGTAAATTCTGGGTCTTGAAAGCTTATGAAAGCTTTCCAGCTTTTACTAGCATGACATCTTGCAGGAGGATACACAAGATGGGAAAGGAACCTGCACCAGTTAATACTGACTCAGTGGGTATTCATTTACCCTGGCTAACACAGAGCTGCACGGTGCCAATTTCCCAGACATACTGAGGAGTCACATCATTCACTGAGTATCGCTGTCACTATGAAGCAGGCTGGAGTGCCTCCATCTGAGAACCAAAGCCAGCTTTGACTCAACACTAAGTAGACATCCAGGTTTTTCAACACCACTGTGTGGCCTTTTCCATGTGCAGCAGAGAATATTCATTGCCTTGAGGCTTTAGTTTGTGTTTAGTTTTCTGCAACGACAATACTCAAGTAGAAGACAATTATAAACTCTTTGTGAAATCACAACCATTTATTTGCATCAGCACTGTGACTTGCAATGTTCAACTGCAGTATCTATAGTTCCATTACTACACTTCTTGGATCACTTGGTGTGAATGTCAAAATGTACATCCAGTGTATGCACTAGATGAGACTGAAGAGAGAGAGATTTTTTCCTTTTTTTTTTCCTAGAGGTATCAAGGATAGGTCTGCTGTCCCTCCACAGGGGAGGAAGCCCTAGGAAGATTGGAGCCCTTATTGAGGTGCACTCAAAAGACTTGTATTATTTTTTTAAATACCCTTTAAAGAAGTCTATTATTTTTTCTAAAATGTTCTCATCTCTTTCTGTGATAATAGTCTTATGCATTACTTGTGAAAACAGAGCAGATGTCTTCAAATAGCAGGGCAATTTTCAGCAGAGTCCCTTTAAATGACCGTTCAAATATCTCATACGTGGCCTTGTCTCGCTCAGGCAGCTCTTGGAGGATACAGAATCTTAAAATCCTCTGCAGTCCTGCTTTTGGCACTTGCTCTCGGCACTCTTTCTTGATGAGGCTTTAGACAGCATAGCTCTGAGTGGGAGAAACCTTTGTAACAGGAGCTGTGACATCTCAGCAATGCGAGCTGGGCAGCAGCCACCCCCCGCGCCCGAGGGGGTTTTCATCACAGTCAGAAGGGGGAGAAGCTTTTAATGCCAGCAAGGGGGGCCAGTACATTATTGCTTCTAGAGTGCACTGCATATGTCAGTTCAATCTATCCGCAGGGAGTGAAGACTCCAAAATGGTTTTGGTTATCACTGCTCGCAGAAGGCACTTCCCATCCAAACCAGTTGAAGAAGCAAAAGTAGAACTGCAGCTCTTATGACAGTAATTTTCTACAGTGAGTTTATTAGTTGAAGTATCTTTCCTCTAGGAGGCCAGAGCACTATACTATTTCCTTTATATTAAATGCTTTTGAAGACCTAAACCTGTCATATAGAAAGAAAGTGTAGAATTAATTAGTCTAACTTCAGAGCTCTACACTACAGACATATGCATCTTTACATAGACATTCTCTGTATGGAAAGGAATAAAGCAGGCACCTGGAGGATAAACTGTATCACAGGCTCTGAAACATATATAAAATAGGTCACAAGAGTTGTTCTCCAATCAAGTAGGAGAAATGATCACTCCTAGAGAATATTTATTGTCTAGATACAAGTCTCTTTCATAAATCTCTACATTTTCAGAGGTGAATCTCCTGAAATTATCAGGTGCAGTACTTTCAGGTATCCACATATTTCTTTAAACTTGCTAAGCTTCTCCTGAGCTATTAGTGACATAAAAGCTGAGGTGAAATTAGAAACATACCAATAGCTGAAGTAAACAAGACCTATTTTAGCTTTATCACAGAATAAAAAATGTAGAGGCAGACATGGAGACAGATCTAGGAGAACAGGAACCTGACTTTGCATATCAGTTCCAAGGCAGACATCTCATAAGTAGAGGAAAATCACTCAGCCACCCTGGATTTTTTGCTGTCCTTCCATTAGGTCTATCTTAATTTAGCTGGTTGCTCATAATTCTTGGTGCTAAGTTTGAAAACAGCCAGTTCAAACTGAGGAGTTAAAAGTACTTCCAACACTGAATCTGCTTTTCACTGTCATACAGTCACTTTCATACAATGTTGCCTGGTTTTTTAAGGGTTTCTGTCTTTAGCTGCCTGAGAAAGACTCTCATAAAGAAAAGCAAGTCAGTGTCTCAGCACAGTCAGTCTGATGTTCTTGCCCAACTTTTTGTAGGTTCATTCACCAAAAGGTAATTTTATTCACACGTAAGGGAGAGGACCTTCCTACGTACTCAGGAACCTATGAAATTGTTTGTGTACTAAGTATGATCAAATACACAAGCTCATCAAAACAGGAAGAAATATTCCACACCAATAAACATCTGCTAAACTTGTAACAATCATATTCTAAAAACTTCAGACAGCGACAGTTGTAAAGTGCTTCATGATTCTTATAAGGAAGAACCACAGAAGAGTAATAAAGGGTGAAGGTTTTGGAGATGTACAGGGGAAAGTACAGAACTATACAGTACCTCAAACAGGGAACACTAATGTTTGTAACACCAACAGAGATTTCCCCCTGCCCCCTTTCCCCATTGGAAAAGGCAGGACACTTACCTTCTCTCTTTTGGTAGCTTTTGATATTTTGAATGTGTGATGGGGAAATGCATTTCTGAATTCAAATTCAATTAATTTGTAACAGAAAGCAAATAAATGGGGAGAAAAGTGCAGCAAGTGCATGCAACAGCACTGCTCGGTGCTACCTCGACTGTCCACATCCTACACCCCGAGTCAGCTCAGGCACACACTGGATGAGGTGGGCAAATCTGTTTCTACCCATTATCTGCTGTACAGAGAAAACGACTAAGACATACATGGCTGACATGTAAATTCGTGAGGCATTCTGAGTTTGGATTAGTGTTGCTTAGACACAGGATCTTGATTTAGGACTCAAAAGACCTGTATCTGCTGCTGTCGTTCTGCCTAGCAAGATGGAACAGGTCATTCCATTTCACGTGTTTCCCCACCTGCAGTATCAGTAGCAATAAAGATGTCCATGCTTTGGAGGTCTTCTAGTAACATTCAGAAGTTCAGTTTGGCTACGGCAGAAGAGCAAACCTACAGATCAGACAATGACCTAAGACACTGAGGAGGGTAATACACATGTACCTGCTCCTGCATTTGGATCTCACAAGAGTTTGGGACACTGGTAGAAATGCAGAAGGCAGCAGTGAAAAGCTTGGCTGTTTATCCTAAAAAAAACCAAAAACACCAAAACCAAAAGTCAACCACAAAACTAAGAGGGAAGTGGACACTGCAGAGGAGAAGACACAGTGCAGGTCCCTACCTCACACCCACGAGAGGTAGAGGCAGCTGATTTTGCTGAACTGTTTGTGACCTCCAGAACACTTTTACAGCTTTGAAAAACAAAATCTGTACTTTTTAGTCATGGTAAGTAACTGAAGGAGCAGCTGCTTTTCAGATTGAATGTTTGGCTCCAACACCTTAACTGTGAGGCTGCCAGGCTGCTCAGCCTCCCCCCAAAACCATCCCAGGAGTTCAGATCTTCTCTGCTGAGGAATAAAAAAGTGCTCTAATTTGGTGTATATTTCAGGTGTATAAATTATGAAGATACTGTAAAATATGGCACTTTTTTAAAGTTGGGGGTGGTGGTGAATTAGGAGTTTCATACCTAAATCAGAGTGAGAAATGCTGTGGACTGGTGGTGGTGTGCTGAGGCTGCACCAGCTGGGCATTCCTTTCCAGCATGGGTGACAGGCAGAAACCTGGAGCTGAGGGTTTCCAGGTTCCTTTTCCATTTTCTGGAGAGCCCGCAGGGAAGTCTTTATGTTGTTAATGCACTAAAAAAGAAGTCTGGCTGGTGGGACGGGGAGAAAAGAGGATGCTTAGTCATTTTGGCCAAAAGGTGGTGTGTGATCGATGGCTGCCACCTTTCTGCAGGGCAGGTGGAGGAGCTGCTGAAGGAGCCCAGAGCTGCTGGAGCAGGGGCTGCTCTGCCACCCTGTCACCTCCTGCTGCTTCTAACCCCTTCCTGGTCCTGCTCGGCAGCGGTGGGGCTGGGGGTGTCCTGGCAGGGGGCCGGGGCACTGGGCTTTGGCTCCTCGTGTGTCCCTGCTGTAGTGGTGGGTGATGTGGTTCCTGAGCAGTTCCCATCCCTGTTTGCAGTAGCTGTGGGGCCTGGAGAGAAGGATGCTGTTTGCTCTCCTTGGTATCCACCTCTGCTTGTCCAGGGAAAGGCTTTCTGCAGCTCTCTGAGGGAGGAATGAGTAAAAAAGAAACAAAACAGGCTCGTTGTTCGGTGCCAGTTGAGTTTAGTCTGTGTCTTGGCTCCGGTGCGAAATGCAGAACCCGTTGGGAAGCGTCTCTGGGAAGGAGCTTGTGTTTTAACTTTGAATATAAATAAAAGCTGGGTGGAATGTCCCAGAGGCTGGGATT
>JAOXNG010000004.1:15919824-15945558 GCA_028566535.1 Scolopax minor
AAAGGACATTAAACCAGTTACTTAAAGCAATTGTAAAACAGCATAGCTCATTGTTCTGGAAAATGCTAAGTGGTGAAAATCCATTGGAAGCCTTGTGACACACTGAACATAATATAACCTGGAAAAAATGGCAGGAATGTAGATATTTCATTACACAGAAGATTAAAAATTGGGTTATTTCTAATGTTAAATTTCACTATAAAGTAGTGGATTGGTGTATTTTAGACTGATCTGTTATTTTCAAATCTATGATCCATTTGTTTGAACTTCAGCTGTATTTCAGCAATATACAATCCCATCTTTTTTGTACCCTGCATCACAACTGTTCAAAATTTAAAAATTAAAATTTTTTTTAAAATCCCACACCTCTGCTGTTAACTCTCCTTTAAGACCCGAAAAAATAAAGCTAATCAAAAAGTGCCTTGAAGAAGGTATTGTTTTACCTTGATTGACCTATCAGTCAAAAAACAGCTTACCAACTGATGTAATTCAAGTATAGAGTGCGGTTTTTTTAATAATTGGGAGAAAAATTAGTTCTTTAAAAATTGAAAACCTATTATAAACAAATGTTGATCTAGTGCAACATGTTTACAGACGCATCCACTGGTAAAACTCCATTATTGCTCATGTAATTGTTGCACCAAAGCAGGGTTGTTTACCCCGTGTGGAAGATTCCATGGGGGGTGGAACAACCAAGGAATAATCTAGCCAGTCTTATGTGTCAGTTTTTTCTCTTGTCATGCTTTACTGCAGGATTTCAGATCTTTGGTTTGGTCCGTGCTAGATTCCTATTCTCTATTCCCTTTATTCTCTTTAGTATCTTAAAATTTTCTCTAAAATTAGCTTAAAATTTTCTTGATGTCTATTTGTCTGGCTGGTTTTAGTTTCTGTTTTTCTTGCTCTTTACTGCATCTCACATGTCTGTGTGCCTTTCTAATAAGGAGTTTATTTCCTATTTTTTGAAACTACTTCTAGAAAGACTTCTATGGAGGGGGCTATGAACCTATAAGAGGGAAAGTAAAAAGGAAAAGAACAAGATGGTTTGAGAAAGGGGCTAAAGAAAGAATTGTGTAGTTATACCTAGAGAGAGAATGACTCCAGAAAAACTGCAACAGAATTTAAAATATCAGAATTAACAACAACAGTTTAGGAAACTTCTCACATTACTCCATCTGTGAAGTTTGGGAACCATCAATAATCTCTAACAATCCAGTGAAGGAAAGGAGAGCTCTCAGATTGGGTTGTTTTGTTTTGTTTGTATTTTAGTTCATACAGATAAGAGGCAGAACCTCAAATGCAATGTTCTTGGCTGGTGTTCTGCTGTCTGTCTGTGTACAAGCTCTGTTTGTACACAGAGCTTGTGTACAATCTCAGCCATTAGAACTGAAAGCAGAAAATGTCCTTACAGTGTTAAGTACCTTATGGAAATATTTCTTTATATTGTAGCTTAATGTACTTGGGCGACTTTAATATAGTCATCTCACAACTACACAGTACAATGACTACTGTGCTACAGACTGGTGTACTTCTTTCATCACACTTCTGAACATATTGGTTAGTGTGACTTCTAAGATCCTTGTGCTGATAAACTTCAGATGTAACAATGCAATGATGTCAGTCTTGAAACTTGCTTACCCTCTTGTTCCAGCAGCGAGGAGACCCTCCCCCACAGTAAGCCTAATCCAGGCTGACTTTGAAAGCCTGTCTATTTAACAAGCCCTCCAGGACAGCAGGAGAGCTGGGCTCTGGTTTGGTTTTATTTTGTGGACTACTGTTGCTGATGTACAAGTCTGTGTTACTTTTGCACGCAGATTTACTATTGTATTGTAAACATTTAGAATGTCTTTGAAATAAGTGGAGTATAAAATAAGGAAAATATATCAAAGGAGGGCTGCTGAGTTGGAAATGAGGTGTTGCTCTCCTTATGAGAATACCTAAAGCTTCACACAGATGCCAGAAGAAAAGTTTAATGAATTAAACTTTAGTACTTAAAAGCACTGAAGCACTCCTTTCAGGTTGTAGTTGATGCAGGAGTTTTGTGATGAGGAGTTTATCTGGTAATTCCAAGATTGCAGACATAACACAATCAGAGGCAAAGCAGCACTGCAGCAGCACTGCTTCACCTGCAACGCGTTGGGATTTAACACAATCTAAGATGCACTTGTGTCACTCAACAGGTGCAAGTTCAGGGTTTAGCTGCAGCAATAAGCTTTGCCCTGAATCACAGCCGAGTTCCTTTAAGTTACAATTGAGAACCAAAGTTCTACTTGATGGTGTCCCACACTGCAGCAGTAGGGATCATGTTCTCTCTGCGCTGGTGCTATGTCATTGTAGCACAGTGCTGTGTAATGTGGTGAGACAAGGCTGGGGAGCCTTCTGATGAAGAGGATCGGTGCACAGGGCTGTGTCGCTGGAAGCTTCTTGTGAGGAGCCTGTGGTGCTGCCAAGTCCAGCAGGTAAGGAAACCTCAGTGGTGATGACCTGAGAAACCAAGAGTCCAGCCTTCATTTAGAGGTCGTTTACGGCTTAAATGCAGTAACACTGTATCAAGGAGTAGGAGGGAAACAGGAAGGGACTGGAAATAGATCCTTTGGGCTATCTATAGAAAGACCAATAAAAATGTTGTGTAGACAGACTTGGTAAAGCATGAAGTTTGCTACCACAAAATTAATCAAAAATACTTTGAACAAATTTGAATTGGCATCACAAGTTTAGACTGGCTCCGCGTTTTGTGTTATCTACCTGTGGTATTTTTTATCTGTCTCTAGGAATCCTGGCACTACCTTTATAGTATCTTCAAAGGGAAGGGAAGTAGTTCTTTGTTCACTAGACTTGCCCTGTGTTTTTGCGAGTAAACTCAGTTGATTCAAATAAATCCCTGACTCACCACCAATGTTTTCTCTAACTAGAACCTAAGTATCTTAATATTTCAGTTAGCTAGCTCTTTGGGTCCAGAGGTGTCGTGGAAAAATAAGCTATTTCTGTTTGCATATGCAATCAGATACTATAATTTAGTAAGTAAAGGACCTGTCTAACTCTTACAGGCACATTAATTTACTATGAAGGTCAATGAGATTATGACCCATACTGCCCTTTATGGCTGAGCTCTCCATAAAGCAGCTTCTGAACTATTGCAATCTTTAGCCCAAGTTTTAATGATACTCAGAATTTATTTTATTGCTAACTGTATCAATGCAAGTTGCCTAGTCTTGTGAGTTATAGCTCTAAATGTCATATATGCAAGGATATTCAGTTTGGAAGAAGGATAGAACAGCAATGTAAAATTAAAATAGAATTTAGGTTAAAACTACATTTATTCCAGATTTGTGCTCAGTGTTCTGTATATCATTCTCACTGAATGCAATAGTTTGTTTTAATAAACCTGACTCTGACCTTAAAGGTGTTTTTCCAACCTAACTGATTCTATGATTATTGATCATCTTTAGGAAATGCATCTTTTCTTTTCCTGTGTAATTATAAGTTGAATAAAAAGAAACAAAACAGGGATTGATTTCACTTCTTGAGAGGGTTGAATTTACAACTAAATTATTTTTCATTTCAGACAAAGTTAATTATTTCTGTTACTATTTATTGTGCAGCTTTATGAAGTATACCTGGAGGTAGCAGGTAGTATGTTATGTTCTGCTCTAGACACCTAATCAGTTCTTACCATTTAATTGTCTTTGCTACATAACCAGACGGGTTACCTACCTTAACCTGAAGCAGTAAATGGTTTTGCCATTCACTTGTTTTAGAAATAATACTGGGAAGTTTTCTAACAGAGTATAATTTGCTACAATATCTGTTTATTATGTTTTATAAGGAAGGAATACTTTTATTTAAAAGTAATTCAATTTATTGTAGAAGACTACAAAAGAAGCCTTTTCTGTTAAATGAAAGCACATGGCTTAGCAGGAATGTATTTTTCTGTTTTCTTAGATCTTTTTGTTAAGTGTATTTTGTCACTAGGATTTGGGTTGTTGGTTTTGTGAGATTCAGTACATATCTGGAACAGTTATAATCTAAATAATCAATATTAAATGTTTTGTCTAGTGTCTTTTCCTCTTAATACATTATTTTAAATAAATATATGTAGTTTACATTAGAGGTTGTGCTTAAAATTGTAAAATAAAAGTCAACAAAACTGAGTGCATAGATGGCTAGGGAAAATGGAGCAGATGTGGCTTTGCAGCTGGGGGTACCAGACTAATGGAGAGGAGTGAGAGGCAGAGAGAAGGAAGGAACAATTCCTTTTGTTAACTACGCAGTCCAGAAGTTTAGAGCAGCCGAGCAGTAAGAATACGTGTACATGAGAGCACAGTCAGATTGCAGTGTAGGTAGGGCCAAGACTACTAAACTGTTGCAGAAAAGAAGAAACCAAGCTCAGACAAACTGAGACCCTTGTTCTTATCTGTTTCAACACAACATCAGACCACCTTTATCAGTGTCTTAAGCTAAAAAGATTGATTTGGTATTGGTGTATGGGAGGAGAGCCAACACAGTCCTTTCTTTTGTTATGCTGCAGTTGACTGCAATATAAGGACATAACTTGCAAAGAGAGCACGTGTTTGTCCATTGGTCATAACTTAGCAAATACACACCTGTGCTCTATTTTGTTATTACTGCTGCCAGTTTGATTCTTATCACCTGTCTAATTTGGTAGATTAGATAGCACTCAGTGAGTTAATTATCATGTGACTATCCCAGCTTTTGTAAAAGTTACATTATTTGTAGAATAACTTGAAAGAAGGACCTAAATTTATAATACTTCAAGCTCCAGAAGGCAAATAAAAAGCATATTATTATTATTAAACAGAAACTGTGGGGCCTGATTCAGGAGTTCTGCATGTATGAGCAGCCTTACTAAAAAAAGTCTATCAGTCCTTCTATTTCGTTCCCGTTCTGAAGGGCAGAAGAGGTGAAGATGAATCTCTTCTATGACAAAACCATTTCAGAAGCCTATTGCAGTACTGAAGGGAGCAGTAGGACATTTTAAATTGGATTAGTGTACAGTGAAATTTTAGCTTGGACTCACAGCTGTAATTTCATTTTCTCTTGATCCCCACTCCCCACAGAGAGCTTAGCTAACATGCTAGCTTTAACCAGATTTCTGATTATATGGCATATGCATTTATAGTCTGTTACTGTTGGGTGCGTTATAGGCTCTGGCTGTTCAAGCTGAGAAGCAGCTGTGGGGCCTTTTCAACAGTGCAAACTGGCTCAAGTTCTGCATTGCACTAACACTTATGCTGCTTGTGACTGGCTTCAGGTGCAGGTAGAATGAATTTCCAACTAGCTACAAAAGACCACATAGACATACAAAAAGAGGAAAGACTTAGTAGATTGTAGTGATCAACACTTTTTGTTGAAGTGCTTGATGATATCAGTTCTATTTATTTATTTGAGGCTGCATCACATAAGTACAGTTAGCCCTAGTCTTCAAAATACCTGCTAAATTGCATGTACTGATTTAATTTGGAGATTTCTACTAATCTTTTCAGGTGAGATGCTAGGTTCATTAATATTTGATCATCTTATTGCCATCAGATCACCTGCCAGATGACCTGCATCAAGCATGAACACTTACCATTTCTATCAAGCAATAAGTATACACAGTACACTGTTCATGTTAACTTTAGGCCAGTTGCAGAAGGATGGACAATAACTAGTCTGAGCATAGAGTCAGGGAATTGCCAATGTGCTAGATCAAGCATTGTTAAAGTTTGCAGGAGCAAAGTCACACTTTCAAAATTCTTTGAACTAATTTGTGTTAGCGGAGCAAGTTTGTGCTGGATACACACTCCAAGTGAAATGCAAGAACATCTGGGTGGAATCAGACCAAAAGGGTGTCAGACTCTTCACAGGACAATCTTATGCTTGTAAGAACATAACTATGCAGGGATAATTATTACCCCAGGTTATCACCACAGATGTTGGTAGTCCCTTGTGTAAGAATTTTCACAGATTGTGGATGTCTCTGTTTTAAATAGGTTTTGATTTTGTTGTTTTGTTTTCTCTGCACATATTGTCTTTTAAGCTCATTTATACTTTTGCTAATCAGAGCATCTGTGGTGGTATGTTCCTCATTGAATAAGATTGTGTGGAAAAACTGCTTCTGTTTAAGAGCTGCTACTTAATAATTAAAAATATGTTTATGTTGAAGTGGAGAAAGTTGCACCTCTATAATGTAAGGAAGGTAAATGAAGGGTGGTTAGTCTATGCCTTCCATAAGCAGTACATAAAGAATGATGAACCATTGTTTTAGTTTGTTGTAAGCTGCTAGTGATAGGTATTGGCTGCCCACCAACTGGAAATACCTGGTACAAACTCTGACTTAAGGATAAAGTAACTCAGTGTTTGTGGTGTTATTTGTGAAAGGTCTGGAAAACAGAGCTGTATCACAGGAAAAAATTTAATAGATATATTCCATATAACTGAATTATTCAGACACAATAGTCTGAGTACTTGTTAAAGTGCACACTTTAATTAGCTGTGAATGATAATCTGCTCTCTGGTTGCTGAGTCAGTATGTATTTAAATCCAGATTGGGATTTTGTAGACTCTTTTATCTTTACATAAACATTGGCCAGAACAGCATATACAAGTTGAGTAATGTTTTGTGTTTGTTTCTCTGTAGTCTGTAGCAGATTTGCTAAATGTCAGACTGAACTGAAAATCCAGGTTAGAAGCATCACGTCAGCGCCTAGACTGCCAACAATATTTATGCCAATGGTTTCTTTTCAAAGAATTCAGTATCCTTAAGTCCTTCACAGCAATTTGTCAAAATTTGCCCCAAAATATTTTTATTATGATAGCTTAAAACAATGATTTGAACAAGGAAACATGAAGCAAATCAGGCATTAAAATAAATGAATGAGAGTGCTGGTCATCTGCTCAGTACCACTTGTGTGATACCGCATATTGCTACTAGCTCTGTCTGCTCTGAGCTATTATTGTAAAAACCACTTCTCTAGGTTCAGGCTGAACAGCATGTGTAATGTCTGTGACAGTTTGAGCCCTTGGAGATAGAATTGGTTGAACAGAGTAGTCTATTCAGATAAATGCAGGGGATGCATTCACATGGAAATCATTCCTGGCACAGTCGATAGAAAGTGTGAGTGAAAGAGGAAACAAAAAGGAGCTCCAGAGTGCTGCGCTCCCAGCACCATAAATCAGCAGAGGCTTCATTGCCCACAATACTGTTTGAGCATTTACTTCACATTTAAGTTACTTCACATCAGTCTTACCCAAAGTTTTCAGAGGTAGTGGTGAGACGTAGTCCTGCAGTAAAAGATCATGATAAATTCATTTGAAACCTGATTGCCATTTATGTGTATAAATAAGCCATGTTACACCATTATAGCAGCAAACTTTAGAGTGGTTTTAATTTAAAGCCCATAGAAGTTTTTCTGTAGTAATGAAAAGTTGCAGAAGTAGCCAGTACCAACAAAAGCCTGGTTTTATGTCTAGGAAATCTGTGTTCTTCTGAATTTTGCTGTGTCAGATGTGCTTCCACTAGGAGGAGTTGTCATCATATACTTATGCTGTAAGAGTATCAAACATGTGCTTTAATTATTTAACTCATTTGTTGGAAAACACAAATATAGCTTATAGTTGCAATGTGAAATATCTATAAAGTTTCTTCTATATCTGACTGGCCTGTTGCACTTACCACTAATTGCTATCAATATAAATATGAAAGGAAGCTTTGCAGCTTGTGGTATATAACTAGTAAACTTATGTTTGTCATTTCCATTTAGGGCAAAAATAGACTGCATTTCCTAGAGATTACAATTCATATTGAATTTCATATTTTCCATAGAATATTGTGATAACTTGAGAATTTCAGAGTTTGAAATTTGTTTTAATAGTCATGATTCCTGGAAAAGCTTGAAACGAAATGTCAGGGTGTCTAGAAAGACCAAGAAAGAGGCAAGTGAGGAGAGAGTTATATCTTATATGCACAGTCTTAATATTTTTTTAGTTGTTTTTTGTTTAACACTTATGTTGCAAGTGGTGATTATGACTGAAAAATATGGTGGTTTAGAAGTTCTAATGGGACATACTTGAATCTGTATTTGAGCTCCAGTGTAATACGGTTACTACTTGGATTAAGCGCTTCTTTGGGTCTGTTTGCCACTCAAGTGTTGCAGGACAGTAGTGCACTTGTTGGTACACAGTTTTGCTTTGTTTCTCCTGCTGTTTTCCAGTACTCATCTCTCTTCATCAAATCATGAAATACGACTCTAGTGAAATGTATGTTTTTGTAGTGTTTCAGCAATACAGCTTCTGCATAGACTCCCATGGGATAAAGGGGCAGAGACCTTAGTCAAGCCTGTCCTTTCATTAAGAGAAGGGGACCGCATAAGATGTCTATTAACTTGGTATGTTTAAAAGACAGTCATATTGTTCTAGAGCAGAAGAAAACAGATGTTTAAACCTCTTGGGTATCACAAACCGGAACTGAAGTTTTCTGTGCAGCTTTACTATTCCTTTTGTCTAAGGGCCTTGATTTTTGCACTGAATCAAACAGCTACAGTGATGTACCGTGCTGCCGCTCCCAGCTGTCTTCCCCATCCCTTTGCTGTAGTTGTTTCCACAACACAGTTGGCAGAAATAAGAAAGTTTACCTCATTTGCTTTATATTGCAGTCCAAGATGGATTAAAAGGGTGTATGTTTACGTGTAGACTATGATCTGGATGGCAGAGGAGTCCATAACCTGCAGCAGAATTTGAGAGGAGATTTAATGTCACAGATCAGCACTTTTGCTGTTTGATCACTTCCTTGTCATTGCTTGCTTTGTGCCAGTTTGTTAGTTTCTGAGTCTTTGCTATATTCCAGAGTCTCAGTTGAATTAATGTTAATGAGGCCTGAGGAGAAGGAAAGATAAAATTCAACACAAAAATTGTATGTCAGTTAGCCAAAGACCTTGGAATTTTTGTTTTGTTTTGTTCGATCCAAAATAAATTTTGTTATTTGAGGTTTTTTTTATTTATCTTCCAGACTAAAAAAAAAAAAATCTCTTATTTGCCTCTTCAGCACTGAAGAAGGCAAAATTGAAAATGCAAATATATTTCTACATTTTTGGAGAATGTGATATACAACCTAACAGTAGCTTAACATAGTTTGTGTCAGCCATTATGGTATACTGCCAGCAGCATGGGCATGCACTGTGCAAATGTACAGTACCTTTGGAGTGGGGTAATTTATTTGCTTAGGCACATAATATTTAGGATGCCAGATGCTTCAGCTCCACCAGCTTGCCCCAAATTACTTAAAACCCCGCTAAGTATTTGTTTGCATTTTTAATACATACAAATGTATTTATTTTAAATAGCTGTTGTGGCTCATTACACAGGAATGTCAGTCTTTGAATCTATTTTAAATTGGATATCTAGAAGAGAAATTCTCAATACTGTCTTCTGTATTTCAGCAAAAATGGCCACCAATCAAAATAATACACTGGAAATAGTAGAAATGTAATGATGTAAAATCATCTGTGTGATAAATGAAAATTGATTTCAGTAATAAAGCTAACTGTAGCTAACACCTTGATAACTCTAGCAGATAACATTTGCACCGAATATTTTCACGTTCACTAATATGTCCTTTTAGTTTTCTTTCTTTTGTTCAGTGAATCTCCCCCAGCGACTATTAAAATGAAGAAAGTACATTAGATATGTGGTTGGACAGCTGTTTTAGAAATTGATAATTGCTGCTGCCTATGTTGTTTTGACAACCATCTTCATTTTATAGATATGTTAGTTGTAAGACCACGTCTTTTTTCTGTTGCATGGTGTGAACAACATTAGGAAGGAGTCAACTCAGTAGATTCCTTATGTTCTTTCTGTGGTCAAGCTTATTGAGTACCTGCTTGTGCTCCCTCCCTGCCCTCACATACACCTCCAGATTTTTTTCTGAAATCTATTCAGTTGCCTGTTCCACTTCCTTTGCATGTTGCCTTATGGAAATAGCTTGACCTCATCTTTTCTCCTTTTATAGTACTGTGATAGCACCTTGGTTCTTTTACTAGTGTTTTGACTTTGCATGGTTACATGATACTGAGAATAGCTTTATGGCAACAGCTGATAATAGTTCAGGTCCAGACTGTATGGATGTTATTAGTTTCCAAGAGAATTGAGTATTTATTTCACTTCACTAGGACACAGATTTTCTTAACTTAATTTGCATGTCTCTATGTTGTCTTAAGTAAATTAGTTGGATCTGCCACGTTTTTTTCCTGTGATTTTCCTTTTCTTGTGTGTTTTCTACATGTTATAACAGGGACTACTTTGATTGCTTTTAGTTCTCTGTTTTATTTTGATAAACCATCATCATTGCAAGAACATTAGCCTTTTTTTTTACATTTTGTTCTTATGCTTTCTTTTCCCCTCTCCTTGCCTGATGCCCTCTGTGTGTGGTTTGTACATAGATCACATACCCATCTGTGACGTATTCTTATGTAGGTAATTCTTCCCTTGTAAGATGCTTTTTGGCTGAAGTCCAATTGTAGTGATTATTACATGAGGAGTGGTTGTTGCCTATTATTCCTTTTCATGTAGAGTTAACCAAAACTTCAAGGTTTTGCACATTGATTCTATCTGAAGAAAAAAAAAAAAAAACACTGGTAGCTTATCTTTGATGCCATCCAATTTATATGTAATGTACCATATTCTCTAAATATAAGAGGATTGACACAGTAGGGGAAACAGCTTTTTTAGTCATAGCTTCCCATTCCTTTCAGCCACAGTCCTTGGCCCGGGAAGTGCTTCCTGTGGACTGTCTACTGCACAGTGCCAGTATTTGTTTGCTCAGTGTCTGATGCTCTGGTTCTGCTGATGGATTGCTTTTCAGGTATTTCTGCTGCTTTGGTCTCTTGCCCTGTCATGCAGATGCCCTTCCCTTTTTGCTAGCAGAAAAGATGGAGATGACTTTGTAATACACTGGTTTTGATCAGTTCATTACCAGCCTATAGCCTTATTAGATTTGGAGAACCGTGCTCAATTCTTAACTAGAAAACTTCTGGTTTTCATTTAAGGCAGTAGGCTAGAACAAGTCTCACAGAAATTATGGCATTTTACTGTATTAACAAATCCTGGAGCAGAAGGTTACTTTTTTTACCAAGATGTTATCACTGCCATAGCAATGAAACAAGCTTTGAGTCCCTGGTACCTTCTGACTTTCTCACTCCTGTGTTTAGTATTCCTTTCACAGAACAGTCAGCTTTGAGATTTTTACAAAATACACAGGTTTACGATCTTAAGCTGTACTACTGACAACATGCTTTACACTTGGCAAGTTTTTAAAGAAGGGAGAGGAGAAACAGAAATATGGCCTGGGCTGGAAAAGAAAAGTTAGTTCTTTTGAATTAAGACAGTAAAATCTGAGAGGTGTCATCACAAGCATGATGTCCACTTCCACCTTTTCTAGTTTTTCATTCTACTGCATTCAGAACCTGGCACTCCAATGGCACAAACTTTCTGCAATTCAAACATACATTACAATGGAGCATTCAAGAAATTCATACCAATGAATTGCTCAGTGAAGCATAGTTAAGATACGATCAGCAAAGTATCTTTGATGATATGCCCTTTGGTCAGTGTTACTACTTAGTGTCACAGTACAGGACCTGAGGTGTACTGAAAGTTGTATGGAAGATCAGCTTTATTGAGGCTGTAATTTAGAGAGCTTGTTAATTAACTGGTGCCAGAGGAAAATAAAGGTGCATCTGCAAATGAAAGTACATCTGAGTACATCTGAAAACGAAACTGATGGGCCCTTGATTCAAGGGAGCTAGTTAGGAAGGCATGAAAAGTTCAAGTGATTAAAATCCTTAAGAAAACTCTTATTCCTTCAGGCATCCAACAAGTCTATTTGACGGCAGGAAGCTAGTCTTAATTTGGACATACAATACAAGTCACGTTTGCTGAAGTACAAAAGGCACAATAAGAGAAATTGCTTTCCAGATGAGACGAAATTGCTGGCTCACTTGAGTAACTTTGGTGGAGACAAAATTACACCATGATACCTGGCTTGTTCTTTGTCATATTACATCCTGAGCCCCCAAAGGAGGAAGATTGAAAAAGGAGCATGACTGATTCCCTCAAATACCTACTTTATCAGTGGTTTGGAGTTACTCAACCTTGGTGTCTTTTAATACACACATTACTCCCTTTTGAAAAATTCAGGTGAAGCTAATCTGATGAATCCATAGCTGAATTAAGAACCTGGTATTACATCTCACCTTGTGTCTGGAGTATAACAAGCCAACATCGTCATCAGCATCTTTTGATAGTTCTAGGATATTGTGATAGAGAAAAGAAGAGAAATAACCAATTATCAGTATAGTAAAGCATTTCAGTATGAACAGTTGGGTTTAAAAGCTAGATATAAAACACCTGTTTCTGTGCTTTTGTTTCAGATATGCCCCGATATGTATGACTGCAACTGTGAGCATGTTTTTAAGATGATACAGAAAAGCACTTGGAAAGTAAAAGCGAAGTTCCATTCAGCATGTCAAAATGCCACTGTAGGAATCTCCCACTATCACCCATTTGATAACTTCTTGGCAGCAATTTTATTTCATTAAAGCCTTTGAACAGCTGGTGTTCAGACAGAGAATTGTAAAAACCTAGGTTGGATTTGAACAGTTTATTTTGATGTTAAAATTCCTGAAATTGTATAAATTATGTGGGTAATACTGCAAGGCCTTCCACATAAGGATTCTAAAATACTGTAACTTCACTTATGAACTTATTAAGTAATAACAGAAGAAAAAGTCTCACAGAATAAATAGAAGCAAGTCATGGAGCAACCATGGGTTTATCCCATAAAATTCTGTTGACCTAACTAAATCTATGGTGATGCTTTATTTCAGGAATCCTGAGATGTACTGGAAGTGTTGGTGTTTAGAATGGGTAAATAGAACATAGATCCTGTGTCACCCTCCAATACATGCTGTCATCTTATTTTTTTGTTTCCTTCCTTCCTCTGGAAAGGAAAGATTTTAATTTCTCAGTGAGGAAAAAATATGTGCCCAACATCTGCCACATACCTTGCCTGTGTGTTTATAATCATATTTTGGATGTTAGGAAACGTTGGCATTAACTGCCCTCAGCAGGAGTTGATCCAATTTTAGTAATAAAAATTAATAGTGTGAAAGTAGAAAAACAATAGGAAACTTCCTCTGCCTCCAGTTCTCATAATTATATATTTAGGGTCTTTTATAACTTATTTTGCAATTCTATTTTTCTCTTTGATCAGTCTCTGAATATATCTTGTGTCCTGACCACTAGGTTGTACCCTGCATCTAATTAATGGTGTAATATTTGTTAAACAAGAGATGGTCGAGTTGATCTTCCTGTTGCCTTTCTTCACCAACACTACCATTAGCAGAAAGATCAGAAAGACAGTTAGTTATCTTGTGGGAGAAAGGAATTTTTTTTTCTTCCCCTTTCTGCTGTAGGAACAAATGTTTCATTAAAACAGTAGTAAAAAATCTACACGTTTCATCAAAGAATTAATAGGACCTCAATGTATACCATAAAATAGGTGAAAGTGCAGTACATTTGTAAACAATGCATCTTCTATCTCTTAGTACCTTCTCATATAATATTAATGTAATTTTCTAATTGCACTTGAATTTCCTTTGGTATTGGGATTTGGAGACTGCGGGGTTATTGGTGGGAGGTTTTTTTGGTTGTTTTTTTTTCATTTGGTACAAATAAATAGCAGAGAAAATGCAGCTGGCCAAGTTAGATTAGATAGCCACTGTTTATCATTATAGTGTTAAAGAGAATCTTGCTCTGTGAAATTTTGGGATTCCTTTCATGCTTAGTGCAGAATTTCTCTTTATTCTGGATACTTTTTAATTGTCGTGTACTAGCATAGAAGCTAAATATTCAAAATTAAATATAAAGTTTGTAGTCTTAAAAAATATATTCCTAGTGAAGTTGTTAAACAATTTTGAATGCAAGTTCCTTTTTGATAGAAAAATTAAATTCTGTGACTGAGAAGACCACAGTTTTACTAATGTCCTAACCGTCCAGCTGTTTTCCTTTTATCTCTCTGAAAATTGTGTGCCTTACATGCTGACCATCTTGCAAACTGAAAGTACCTGTTTAAGGCAAGCCAATAAATGAAAGACTTCAGTGGCTGAGCTTGTCCTCACCTCATGTAAGAATGTTCTCTGTGGCTTTAACATTCCTCAGAGAAATTCTTTTGTGATGTATCCATTAAATGTTGAAATGTTCTGATTGCTGTTACTCCACAAGGTGCTCTTAGTTACTGTAATACCACCATTCTTTAGATGTATGCTTGTCATCCATGGCTTGCAATGTTTTCACAATAATATAAAGCCTGACATAAAGCAGGTAACATAGTGGAATATTCTGGTGGAGGAGAGAGGGATTTCACAATGTGTTTTACAAACTAGCAGGTTTGTTCTTTAATAGATCAGGAAGTGATGAATTCAAGGATTGCAGCATCTGCAGTGTAATGGTGTATGTGTCTGAAGTGTAACCATTTTGATTTGTTTCTAAGGTTGACTACTGAGGCAAAATTTGTGGTGGCTTCCAAAACAACATCTGGTGCAAAACATTGTGTGTCTTACTGATGGTACTTGTTCTAGTATAAATGCTTTTAAAGTATTTCCAGGAACATATTGTACTTTAACACAGGTAATACTGCTACTGTGGCCTGCGTTTCTGCAGGACAGTGGTTTTGGTTTTGTAAATTGTATTTAAAAAAAAAAAAGCTTCAACACTTTTCTAGTGTTCCAAGAATCGTAAAAATGATGAACAAGTTCCTGAATTTGACAGAAAACAATACTGGCTCTTTGCTGACCATAACATGTCAGCCATCAGGCAGCTTCTTCTCACGTGTTCAGAGTAGACAGATATGTTGGAACAACTGGTATGTGGCTGGGAAGTCATAATTCCAGTTGGATTATACAGAGCTAATGAGCAGGTACTTTTCCTGAAGTAGATGACAGGAAAATCTTCAAATTAAAAAATGTATAAAATATGTATGATTAAAGACACTACGTGTCTGAACATGAGCACTTCCTGCTTCTGGCATCAGTGCTGTGTTAGGAAATGTTCAGGTCACAAGTTTAGAATTGGGCATCCTTGCATTTACTTAGTATATGCTCAGACTTGCAAACAGAAATCTCTTCACAAACTCAGCAACTCTTTGGAAGCCCAAGTATTTGTTTATGTAGATCTTGCATAACTGCTTAGAGCAGTGATGTGGGGGGAGAATATTTTATGTGTCTGCCTTTTGTCTTCCTGTGGTTACATGTGTCCATCTTAATGTCTGTCTTTTATTTCATTTTAGCAACTGGAAAAAAAGTAACAAGAGTATTTTTATTTATATATCTGTAAATTCAGATGACATCATGACGGAGACCAAACTGTAAAAATCTCTCAGTTGCTTTTGTCATAGGAATACTCTGTAACAGGTTGACTTAAGCTGTGTTCACATTTTGGACAAATGCCCACCATTTTGACTGTCTTGCATAATATGCAGTTTCATTCACTTCCGCCATATTCCTACAGATAACACTGCTCCT
The DNA here is from genome assembly GCA_028566535.1 of Scolopax minor. Lineage (NCBI taxonomy): Eukaryota > Metazoa > Chordata > Aves > Charadriiformes > Scolopacidae > Scolopax > Scolopax minor. The sequence continues at coordinate 15,935,397 of JAOXNG010000004.1, forward strand.
TTTCCTATTGCTCTTAATTTTATATATTGTAATGTGTTACACATGTAAGAAGAATGTTATTATCACTGAATGAGCATAATGAGGAACATTCTCTTTGAATACAGAGTATTTTTATAATTGATACTACAGTATTGAGACTTTAGAATCTTCTAAAAGATTAATTCATCTGTGAGAACAAAGCGAAATATAACCTTTGACATTTTTCTGTTTTTTATGAGGATTACAATGAAACAATTGCAAGTAATAATCCTAATGCATACCTAAGTACCTATTGCCAAGCAGCTGAGACAGTATTAATCTCTTTGGCCACAGTAGTAGAACTTTCACACTAGTAAGTGCTTTCTGAGCTGTTCAGTCATTTAACGTTCCTAAGCAATACTATTTGTAATTGGGTTTTGGTTTTGTTTTTCAGAGTTTTGTGAAGAGCATTGCGAGTTGAGGGAATAGATCATGAAGTATCTACCCATTTCCAACTGGCTGGCTCAGCTTGGTCTTGCAGAGTATTGCATGCTCTTTCAACAATATGCTGGCATAGAGGTAAGAATTTGGCTTTTTAAATAAAATTCTTGAAAAATGTCAAGCAAGATGATATATTGTGAGTAATTAATGTTCATGATAACGTTGGAGCAAAAAACCTAAATGATGATGCTTTTGTCTTAGAAAGGGAAAATAAAACCAACTTGTGTTGTAGCTGTGTACTAAAACTCACAAAGAAATAGAGTCACTTACTGGTGAGCTAGATAAAATGAACATTTTACTGTTTCTAATGATGCTTCTCCTATACTGGTTTTGACTGTCTCAGTTTGTAACAAATGGACATGTCCACCAGAGCAAGAACAAGTAGATAACTTTTCTTCTGCAAAAGTTAACAAAAATGCTTCTTTCTTAAAATTCAGAAGTAGATAAAATATAAACTTATGTGCCAATTGTTATATGAAGTTATTTATGGGTAAATGGATACTGTGTGGTTTAAGAATAATGTTTCTATTGAGCAAATACCACATTATAAAAAGACCCTACATCAGTTGTCTTGATGATCCCTAAAACTGTATTTAGAAATTCTTAAGACCTTTTCTCACAGGTCTTACTTGATGAAAATTTCCTCTATTGTCCATTTTGTGTTTTCAGTTGTTATCATCCATGTACAAACATTGACTTATATATACTATAGCATCAATTAAATGTTGCTTTGATATGTTTTAATTCTGTCATACTATATTCCTAATTCAGGAAATGAATGTAAAAAATACAACTGAATGTTCCCATCAACTCCAAATATCCTTTGATTCACTTTTAAACATTTTTTTTTTTTTTGGCAGTAATCAAAGATTCATGTGGTGATGCTAAAGTTTATTTAACATTAGCCTCTGTGTCACAGAGTTCTTAGTGAGTGTCATGGTAATCTCATAAACTAAGTAAAATAAAAATGAAAGGATTTTAAATATAAGTAAAATTAAATTTAAGTCATAGGAAAGGGACAGCATTTTCTACTCTCCCAAGTGGACTCAGTCAGTAAGATGTAGAAGTACATTGGAAAACATGTTTCACACTACCATTATAACACAGAAGACATCTGTTTTGATAGTCAATGAACAAACAAAAACCTGCAGCAAAGAGAATTTACAGCTTACCGAGCATGAAAGCCACCATAAAAAGTTTTTGCTGAAGTCCAAAACTTTAAAATAGGCTTAGTGCATTGTTCAGGATACAATGGACTTTAAGTTCAAGGCCATGAGTCAGAATTTCAGTTCTGCAGTATCTGTAGATTACAAGCATTATATCATGTCTTAGTTCCTCAGCCAAACTGGGTATTTTCCTGAAACAAACTTTAATTTGAGAAAGTGCCTGACTACGCTGACTTCACATGCTTACTGACCTGCTTAATACTAGGCACATACTTAAGAACCATGTTGAACCAAGCTTCTAAGTAATTGCCTTGATGTCTTCCACTTTTAAAAATAATTACTAATAACTATTTACCCTGTTGTTTTGTTTTTTTTTAATCACTGCAGAAGAAGGTATGATTATATCCATTTTGTTGAGGAGGACAGTAGTGCCCAGTTTCTTGAGTTAAATTGTTCTCAGCTAAGTAGTAAATTTGTGGCAGTAGAAGACAGAGTTTTTAGGTTTCAGTCAACTGCTCTAGCTAGTTTTTAAGCCAGACCAGAAAATGCATATGATTTTGAATGAAGGAAGGAAACTTCAAGGCGGGTGACTGTTTTCCCTCACAAATAAAATTTCCACATATTAGTGCTGTGTGCTGCAAAATGCAACAAATTATTTAAAGCTATTAAAAAAAAAAAAAAACCCACAACAACAAAATGTGTCTATAAAAGCTCCCACTGTGTTAGCCTGAGCATATGCTGTTCAGCCCTGGAGTTTACATCAACCCTCTTAGTAGTCCTCCTTACTTTGCTTAAGTTTGAAGAGCATTTATTATTGCATTTGTACTTCTTTGTATGTGTTTTTCCTTGGAGAATGATTTTGGGGCTTAGGGGTGAGGCTGTTGAGGTTTTTTGAGAGAAGCAGAGGGGAGCCTCTCTCAGTGTTGCCAAAGCCAAAAATTCCTTTCTACTGAAATCTGAATTCATCATTAGTTCCAATGTTTGCATGTAAGTAAACCTAGAGAAGGATAAAGTAAGAATAATAATTATTCAACACCCTTCTTTCGTGTCACTAGATACATATGAGGTATCGTTTGAGAAGCACTTAATTTGACATTTTCTGGCATTGCTAAATTTCCCTAACAGCTTTTGAAATAGTTATAGCTAGTGACATAAAAAATTGAGGCTTTCGGCAATTACAATGTCATGCTTTTCCAGTGGTTTTAGTTTGAAAGAAAGATTTTAAAATTACAATTTAAAAAACAATAGCTCACTTAGGGTAGAAATTCTGTGTTGATTTTCTTATTTACACAGTGAAACAATGTGATTTTTATATTTTAGGGTCCTAGGCCTGACTTATCAAATCTCCATTAGAAAGGGCCAATTTCAGTAATATGACTTACCAGTAACAAAACAGGATACATCCTATGGATTTATCTTTATCTGGTTTGCAGTGAAAACACAGAAGAACAGTAAAAATGAAAAGAAATAAGTTTGATCATAAATTTTCTGCTTTTGATGTGTTTTCTTTTTGCTCAGAAAGATGTGATCATCAAATAAAATTTTGTACATACTTATAAATCAACATAAAATTGAAATTTGACTTATAATAATTAATAATATATGGAGTTATATATGGAGTAACACATGGAGTTATTAAGCAGCTTATTTTGAAAGTAAAACAGTAACAATTTCATGAAGAGAAAGCTTGAGGTTTAATTTCCCAAATGAATTATCTGGAAATTTATGTTCTTCAAAACAGTGTGACAACCCATGTAATCTTCTAATTACAGTGAATATCCTCTTGATTATCCAAACCCACCCTTTCCAATATTATTATGCCCCTAAGTTCACTGTGAGATTTATCTTCATTAGCCTAAGTGAAATTGGTATACTGGAACTTTTGAGTGATTTGATTTTTTTTTTTTTTTTTTATTGAAAGGAGTCATAGCTTTTAGAAACTCTGCAGATACCTTGATGAGTTTTGTTTTGAGAGAAACATTTAGAGACAATGAGTTAATTTTAAAAGGAAAAATTCTTCATCCCTTCAATGTTATACCTTGTTAAGGCAAAAGGGTCTCATATAACACATAAGTATACCTTAATTTGCCATTACATAGCTTGTGGTATTAGAAACAGCAAACCTACCTGAAAGAAATTTGAATTCTCCTGGACTAATAGGTATAGTATGTTCCTTACTCTGGCTACAGGACTTACTCCATCTTACAGAAGCTGATCTTAGAAAAATGGGAATAGAAAATCAAGTCCACCGAACACACATCATATCCAATATCCTGCTGCTTCAGGAGGTAGAAAAAAAGAAAGGTAAGATTTCCATGTTTTCTCCTAAAAACTTAAAAGAACAAGTTAAGGCAATCCAAGCTTTCTTCTCACAAAGAGATGATAAACTAATACTTTGATTCAGATTAGGGTACTGCTCTGAATACACAGGGATACTTTACATAGACAAAAAAAATGGCTAAACATCAATCTTTTGCCAGGGTTTTAAAAAATAATACAACCTGTACTTGTTTTTAGAAGTTGTCATTTGGAAAAGGCTCCACTTTCATTTCACTTTCTATTGCTCTCACAGTCTTCTGCTTAAAAGATACAGCAATGTTACCAGACCATAATTGACGGAAGACTATGTCACAAACGTCTTCCTCGCTTGGAAAGATCATATCAAAAGGTGTAAACCAAGCTATTTTGTGTACGTGTCACGTCATCCCTAGTGAGGAGAGAGGAAGAGTACTTATTCAGGCAGTGAATAACTGACAGTCCTTTTCCATTTGGGACTCTGCTGTGAATTAAGACTTGATCACTACATCTTTTCTTGCTTTTATCAGTTCAGTGTCAAAATTCAACTCAAGTTCATGAGTTGGAAGAAGCCCTGTAAGACATTCTATTCTGACTTGAGAGATATAGTGAGTTGTTATTCAACTATAACTTATTGTACAGGATATTTTGAAAATAGTTAACAAGATACAAATATTATGCAGTCTGCCCAATAATTCTAAAGACCACTGCCTAAGGCTTTTACAAATATAATGTGAACCAATGATTTACTTGGCTAGTATTCCTGCTTTTGCCCTCTCTTGGTCAAAATGAAAAGACTTTTGGAGCATACATAGAAATTGAATATTCATAAAGTGGATTTAGCTACTTTTAACTTTTCAGAAGAAACTAGAACTGGTTGTGTACAGGTAGATCGTTGTATTTTTGTAGTGTTTTCTCTGGAGTCAAAATTGGTTTAACAGTTACATAACTTCTACAATTCATTAGTTTAAGTTTCTTTTAAAATAAATAATATAAACAAAATACAAATATAGAAAATATATAAATTGTGTATTTAAACAGAGTAATAAATTATCATATTGTAATATAAATATTTAAAAATTAATCTAAAAAAGAATGTAAATATAACATTTTTGAAACTGCTACTGTGAACAGTTTGGGAAGTTATTCCAGTTGATTACTGCAATGAAACTAGATGTATTTCAATTGGAATCTATTTTCATGTAGCTTTGAGGTACAGTTCTCAATGTAACATTTTCTTAGAGAAAAAGGCTGTCATTCACACAGTGAATTGATATATAGATAGTTATTTCAATCAACTCATAGGCGTGTTCCAAATTCTATTAATATAGCTACAACACGTCATTGTTCAGCTTCAGATATGTTGAGCCAAACTGAATTTTGCCATACTGCTGGTGATTTCAGTGAATTTGAGGCAAACATTTTAACTGGAGTGTATATATTTTTTGAGCTTTGGGTATATGTCTTGCAAGGTGACAACATGATGCCATTTATATCTCTTTTTTTTCAGTTAAGTGCTAGAATTTTTTAAGCTAAGTTCTAATAAAAGTGGTGGCGGTTCATATTTTTTATGGCCATTTGTCTTGGTGAGCAAGACTTTTGTTCACTGTGTGGTTTTGGCTAATGAAAACAATCAAGTATAATAGAATTATGTTTTTGAAGAAATAGAGCCAAATTGATCTCCAAGTTGTTCTATTTACACCAGGATATTTACATCCGAGACAGCTTTGTCTACTGTATAAAAAATTCCAGGAAGGCTGCAAACTAGATCTATTCAGTCAGTCATAGATGAGTGCAGACTGTTTTGTTTTCACAGTCAGGACTAATGGTTGTTATCTAGTCTCCAGCCTATTATGACACGGTTTTGTTTTGTGTCTGTCTTTGACAGAGTGCTGTGTCTAGGAGCAAAGTGCCTAATCAGATACACTGAAATGCTTGTTTTCCAGCACTGAACTGTACTGAAGTCAGACATGAGAAAAACTTTTTTTTTCTTTAATCTTCCATTCTATTAAATAAATACTAATGTACTTACCAGTACAAAGCAAAGTCTATATTATTCTGTTTGCTGTTATTTTGAGCTTTAAACAGCAGCATTGTATTTCTTGCTGGTTCAACAGTTTCCGGACAGTGCTCAATGTGATAAGTCACTTTAATATGTAAGCATTTTCACAAGGTTAATTATATATGACTAAGCATTTATTTGTACAATGACGTTAAGTTTTGGAAACTTTTGTCAAACCATTTTCTTTTTCCTAAAATGTTAACTGGTTCTGAATCTACTTTGAACAGACCGTGTCTCAGTACACTGAGAGTGGGATTTATCCCATCTGACTCTGACCAGTTGGTATTAATTACTGCAGAAACACAGTCCAAGATCTGTTCATTGACACAAAGCCCAGCAACGCATTTTGACCTGGATCAAATATGTGCACGAGATCACATATCTGTTGAATTAGGCAAAGTACACAATACGAAGTTCACTACCTTTATGCTTTTATGCTATCTTTATGCCAGCCAATGGCAGGGAAATGATGAGAATACCTGGTTTGACATGGTAGCATTAGGTAGTCAGTAGAAAAATAACCATTCAAAATTGTTACATTACTTCAGTCCAGCAGAATGAATTCTGTAGTGGATCAGTGCTTTGAATAATGGGGCTCTGATATTTTTGATCCATATTAGAAAACTGAAGGCTGCTGTGCCATTGACTCTTGACCTTAATTGAAGCTGTGGTTCCAGAATGCCAGCCTAAGCAGTCTGTGCCCTCTTCAGTTTTTCCTGAGCTGCTTTGTTCCCCATCTCTATATCATTCCTCTTGTTGTCAGTAAAACTTATTCTGCAGCTCTGTGGTAAACCCGTTGGGAAATTTATCTGGCTGAAAAACCAGCTTTTTTTCCCCCGTCACATTCATCCAGATGAAGTTCTTGTGCCAGTTCACTCTTCAGCTGGACAAACACTCGTACAAGTATGAATGGCCAAGGAAGAGAGAGCAAAGGTGAGGTCCTGCTGCCACAGCTGAAGGTGTTCTATTAGGAGGGAAGTCACGCTGTGCTCCCGCTAGGTATGAGAGAGAGACAGATTAAATGAGCAGATAATTCAGTCCTTTCTTTCCTGTTTGAATCACCTTATTCAGGTGTCTATATTTTTTTATTGGTTGTAGAGATATCCCAGGATGGCTGACTTCCTGGTAGGTGACTTGGCAAGTGCTGACAGCTGGTGGAATGAATTTGGCCCTAAAAGCTGCAACTGCAGTTGACCTGGAACTTTTAATCTCTTGTTTTGAGTGCAGCCTTCCAAATTTCAAGAAAGCGTTTATTTCCTTTTCTCTAAATCCTGATGATCTCAGATATTTGCTTAGGGCTTATCACTGTATTTCATTCCTTGCCAATCAAAGTATGCAAGTGGAAAAATGTTTCCAATTTCTGCAAACTTTCTTCCTAAGGGCAAAATTGTTACCAGTTCTGAACATTCTTCCTACCACTGTTTCATGAACAGAAGACCACATGGTTGTGTACCGAGTCAAAGTCGCTCAAGTCTAGGATCTTGTATCAGATAGTGGAAAAGTAGGTGTCAAATGAAACATGACAGAGCACATCAATCTATAGTGGTGCTCTCCCGTATACTTTCTCAGCCTCTAAGCACATTTCTAACAAAAGTGAAGTTTCAAAAAGGTATGAATGTGAATTCATAAATGCTCTTTCTACAATCCACTTGCCTGTATCTTACCTTTTGATGTGCAGTACAGCACATTCTGGATCTTGGCGTCCTGCCATCTAGACCAGTATCCGTTCATGTATTCCCAGCATGCTGTGACACCTTTGCGAGGTTTGGTTTTCTCCTTTGGTTTTATGTTCTGGGGAAATTGTAAAGTCAGAGGGTGGTGCCTGCAATTTGCCTGGGCTTGTCCCAATATGGAAACAAGATGTATTTGGGTACTAAACCACTCCCAAGTAATGCAAAATATGGGCTGTGCTTCTGTCTGTCCTTACAGGAATCTTCTCAACAGCTATCTAGCACCTTTTTGTAGTCTTGAACAGGTTTGTTTGGCATTGCAAAGAAGCCAGGAAATAACATATCCTCTTCTAGAAATAGCTTCTCTGGTTTTAGAGAAACTGATAACAAATAAGGTGTAATCTGACTCCTGTATTACACAAAAAGATCTTCCTTCCCAGAGCATGAGGCGTAGCATTCTGTCCTATAACAATCAGTAGTTCAAGACAGACATCCTGAAAGCTGTAGCCTGGTACTTGAATAAAGTAGTGCTCCAGGAACGGACTGTGGTTTTCTAAGTGTCCTCCAATACAACTAAAGCAAAGTTTGATGCTATGTGGGACTGAGACAGGGTGTTATTTAATCACGTTACTGTATCATGCTACAGTCTTTAGGAGTGTGGTTTTATTATTATTTCTTATGAACAATAGTAAAAGAATAAATCATGTTTCAGATGTGTTATGGAATCCCACCACGATGTGGCCGGTTCCTTCAGTGCAGTAGAAATATTAACCTATGGAGAGGGTAATGTAAATATATAAATGCAAATGTCTATTTTGATATAATAAAAAAATACCTTGGATATTGCCAGACATAGAAGACATTTTTTGGTTCCTCTATAGCCATGAATTTAAATATAGAATTATTTTGGAAAGCTTTGTATCATTTGACTATTAAAATGTTTGTGTGCATTTTTAAGTATTCATGATGTACTTTTCTATATGTTGTTGATTGTGTTATGAGTGGAAAGATATATAGGAAGCTAAGTGACAAGAAATTTTTTTTTCTGAGGTGTTTTAAGAGCTATAACTTTGTTTTTCCAGTATCTTCTTTTACTGAGCTGAATTCTGATTAATAGCATTTTATGCCTTAATGTGATTTCATTAAGAACATAGAATGTTTTCCTTTGAGAGGCTAAAAGAATAAAGAATTTTGTGGTTTGTCTTGTATGGATTTTCTTTTACAGAGAAATTACAGTTTCAATAGGATATATGTTTAGATCTTTTAAAATTTTATTTGTCATAGAAAGAAGACTAACTTTAGTGGTTTTAAATAAAATATATGTATTGACATAATTTATTGTGGGTAGATATAAAATAATATACAAAACCTGAATTAGATTAAATATAATTAATATTCCATAACTTCCTGCTTTTGGTGGGAAAAAGATTTTGCATTTAAATTCTTAAATAACTGGTTCTGCGTGTGTTGTGTTTCTTGCCCTGCTGCAGTAGTGTAAAGTTAAATATGAAGTGTTTTCTTGCCATGTGGGTGTTCTTTTTGTCATTCATTATATAGAAAAGCTAAAATGTGTTCTACTAAGAAAGAAGATGAGCAAGCAGTACACATCCTTGCTTGTGCTTGTAACAATATATACAGAAAGAAGTCCATCTTCAAAGATGATGTAAAATAACTGAGAGACTCCCTCGTGTGTTTTTGTTAAATGGTCAGAATAATTAGCAAAAAGCCATAACTGGTTTTGCTTTGTCAAACCCAGATATCTTGCCTTTGTCACTCTCACATAAAGCCCTTTTACTCACTCCAGTTTTTTTGCTTCTCTTTGAAACATTACAAACACAACCAGAGTGCTTTGGAGCAGTGGTATGTAGTGTCAACCTGGCAGATTCCAGACCAGTGCTAAAGTAAAGTATTCTGGTAGCTTTGCCTGTAGATGGAGATGAGGCTGCTTTGAACACTTTCATTTGTGTAATAGTTAGAGGTGTGGTCTACCTGTGTGGTCTTCTTTGCTCTTACTGAGAGACACAAGGATAGGAAGATTTTTGCCTTTTCTGCTTGAGTAGGCCAGAAATGTAGATGCTGTTAGTAAGTCGTAAGCATACACCTCTGACTATACCATTTTAAAGTTACAATTTTGTTTATTGCTGCTTTCTGGCCTTCTGTTTGTCCTCGTCTCTACATCAGTTGCATTCTAAATGAAAAAGTCCCCAACATCTGTTACATACAAAGAGAAGCTGTTAATTCTCTTGTGTTTGAGACTTTTTACAGAAAGATGGAAAAACAGAAGCTTGCAAGGGAATTGTAGCTCCATAGTAACAGTTCTTCCACTGAGGAAAATACACGCCCTAGTAAAAAGGAGCCCTTAAAACCTTCATGGAATCATGGAATTGTCAGAGTTGGAAGGGACCTCTAGAGATCATCCAGTCCAACTCCCCTGCTAAAGCAGGAACGCCCAGAGCACATCACTCAGGACTGCATCCAGGCAGGTCTTGAAGATCTCCAGAGAAGGGGAC
>JAOXNG010000004.1:15969637-15982795 GCA_028566535.1 Scolopax minor
AGTGTTTATGCTACTACAGTTTTCACACAGACCTTGTGGATGTGGAGGAGGGTCGACAGAGGACTTGTCCTACTCAGGAGAATGGCTTAATTACACATATCAAGTCAGGCACCTTTTTTTTTTTTTTCTATGAGCAAAAAAATTATTGAAAGGTATTTTGTTTTGTCATGAAATGAAGAGATAGAGTCTGGCAGCAATGTGAATATCTGCAATGGATGTGGGAGTGTGTTTGCATCTCTTTCTTAAATTCCTTTCTGTGACAGAACAAGCATGTAAAGAGCATAAAGTCAATACTGCAGTGTGTCCTACTGCAGCCCTTACCCAGCACCTTAGTTTGAGGTCTTCTGAAAGCTTCTCTATTCCAGGTGACATCTTTCTGCATTAAATGTGCTTTTTATGTGGGGGGAAGTAGAGCTTATCTTATTATTAGGAAGCCAAAATGTGTAATAAAACCCAATGTGTGAACCCACAGTTTGGTTGATTTCTGTGCAGACTGTACATGTACTATATACATACATGTTGTAGGTAAACACACACAAATTAATACAGATGTAAAATCAAGCTTACTATGAAGATAAGCATTAGCATTACTTGAAAGGTAATCTGATGAAAGATGAAGAATTTAGTATTACTGAAACAAATTAGTATTGATTTAATCAATACTAATTTAGAATTTTAATCAATTTAGTATTGAAGGAACAAACCTTCAGTTGAGTTGATTGCAGAGCCTGCAAGTACCTTTCTTCTGATCTGGTAGTTATCTGAAAGTACTAATATTTTTTCTGCAGATCCTTTAATACAAGAAGTGAGATTGTGGGTTCACCATTTTTATTAAGATTCCTCGAGAGGGAAAATGGAAGGGAAAAGACTTTATTTTTCTCAGGTTCCTGACATTATAGATTTCCTTAGCTGGGAGCATATGGCATAAAAGAGCACATCATCATTGCTAACAGAGAGCTGAGATTCAGTAGTTAGTTTTGTGATCTAGTTATTTGGTTAATTCCTAGTTATTTGGGCTAATTGCTTAATCTGGGTGCTTATAACGTGGCAGTGTTATGGTGGAATTGAATGACAGGAAAATGCACTAGTTAATCTTTACTAGTTACTGCACATCAGTGAAAGTTACCACTCCTTGAAGGCAACTTCAAAAAATTTGCACAAAGATTAAGACTTAGACAACAAGGGAAGATGGGGAGAGAGAGGGGTTGATGTGGCAGGAGAAAGGTATCTGAGGGCTACAACATAAACATCTTTATGTACATCTTTATGTATCTTTATGTGCTTGTGGTGAATTGTAGCAATTCCTACATTTTGGTCTGTAACAGTCTACCAAATTAGCTGTTATAGTACTTGTGAAGAGATCTGTTACACCATCCATTTCCTAAAGCCAAAATTTTCAAAGCACTTTTGTCATGTGGATGAAGAAAATGTAGGTCACCTTTTTTACCTCTTTCTTCTGGTTTTCCTGCTTTATATACACTGTTTTGTGTATATACTTCTGTCTTTCTTCTTTCTACTTCTTTCATTTTGCTTTGGCTTGATCTGTCCTAAAGGTCTTTTGGCTTGTACTTGACAGTGGGAACAGTGGGGTCCATAGCAAAGCTCATCTGCAGGAGCGGAGGTTGTAAATGCAGACCATAAAAAATTGTGCTCGCTGCCAAATAAGTAAGGAAGTTGTTAGTGCTCAGGCCATTCTTTTGGAGTGTGATGCATATGCAGTGCTGGTAGACCTGGTAGTCCTGAAAACTTCCACAGACAAGTGAAGAACTGAATGCTTTTTCTGAAGCATTTGGTACTGGCACAGCTTCCCACAGATCATTTAAATGTGAGAGGAGTTTAGCCATACTTAAGGACTTTGCTGAACTGATTAAGAATGGGATTTTTTCCCAGTTAAATTGCAAAGTGTTGAGAATGAAACTTTTTTTTCTGTTTAGAAACTTTTTTTTTTCCCTCTGTGCTTCACCACTGGCTTTGCTGACATGTTTCTAGGTTTTTTATGCACGTATGGTTACCAAGCTGCCCCTTCTTAGCCTATTGCCTAGGGAAAAGTTTCAAATGGTCCATATTCTATTTCCATTGAATTTAGCAGCATTGTTCCTGTTATTTTTTTAAGCCAAGCTGGGAAAGGAACTTGATCTTTTATAAGTACTGGGATAATATGAAACAGCAACACATAATACAGCCTGAACAGCTCAGCACCATCTTTTATGGGCAGGGCTAAGAAGTGGGGGTTCTGCAAACTGTTAACCTGCTAGTTCTCAAGCAAAAGTAAATATTCAAAACGCCTTGAAACTGTATGTTTATTTTTGTTTCTGTTTATGGAAAGAGTTGTAATTGATCACAGGGCCCTTCACTTGGGCTTCTTGTGCCCTTTGTCATATGTATGTATCTGCATACATATGAAATCTGCAAAGATACCTTTTCTTTTTTAAATAGGCCAATGACTTGATTGTCCAGCTTTCAAATAATTGTATTGTTGAAATTATGATAATTTGGAAAACCTTTAAAAGAGTACAAGAACCATAATTGTTTTTTCCAAACATAAAATAAAACATTTTACTGTTGCAAATCTATGAATTCTTTTCTTTCTTTCTATAAAAAGTGAATGTTTTACTTTGTATTTTTTTGTGTTAGCAATTCCCTCTTTATGCTATCAGTAGCTTAAATAGGAAAACATACAAGCAAAGAAATAATTTCAGAAGCCATTGGCAGAGGTCTTTTTAAAATGTACTTCAAATGTTTCAGGTGGTATATAAGTATTTTCAGCCACCTTTTGAAATGTCAAGATTGTTTTTGCTTTGCTTAAAACTGTATAATTAATATTAATTTCCCAAATTAATTACTAGTGGTTCCACTACCTGACCTTCTAGAAGAAATCAGTTAGATTGCATAGGCCATCTAGCTATAACATGTGGTTTTTAACAAGGATTTTAACATGATCTAGTAGCCTATTGTATATATGAATGCATCCCTTTAGTATGAGATTATATTTGGACTCACCATTTGGTTTTTGTTTGTTTTTGTGTCCTTTCTTCCTCCCTCCTTGCCCCGTTATCTTACAGAGATCAGAATATTCTGGATCCTACTTTGGAATACGTTAAGGTAAGGTACATTTTTTACCTTCAAAATACTTTATTCAGTATACAACTAGCACTGCCAGAGGATTTCCAGTCATTTGTAATTTGTAAAGTGCTTCTTTCTATTTTTTGCTATAGAAGAACTAATTACTTATGTCAGGCTATTTTCTACTTCAGTGAAATACTTGTGGGCATTGTGCTTTGGGGTGAGGTTGCATTTTTATATAACTTCTTTTTATAACTTCTTTTCAGTTACATGGTGACTACCTATGATTTTACCTTTGTTAACAGATTAAAAGAATCCATATTTCTTGCTTATGGATTTCTGGGGAAGTAAAGGAACACATCTGAAAAGATCGTAAAAATGTCAGATTTACGTTTATGGTTTTAGAAATATAGTTACTAACATTACAGGTAAAAATTCAATTCTGGTCCAAAAAGTAACTGGAATCCTGGCAAAATTGTAAGTTCTGTATTCCTTTTGTACAAGATCAGAGTGCTGGAAGAATATATAAATGTGTATTTTGTTAGAGTAAATAAAAAATACTCTGGAGCATTTCATAAATTTTATTCAAAAATCAGTCCTGGTTATGCAATATAGAAACTTTGGAAGAAATCTTAGGGATGTGATTCTGTACTGAGAGTGTCTTGCAGTGCTTTAATTTCCACTGAATTAGTACCTTTCAGCATGTTTCATTTAAGTGAATATTATTTTTCAGAATCTTTCAGAATCGTATTTCTCAGAATCTGGCTTCTATGTCATGTTTCTCAACAATGGGCTTCTGTAATTGTTGGGCTTTGTTCCCTGACTTTTAGAAGACTGTAATCTTCTGAAAAGGGTCTGATAAACACAGGTTATCTTTGAATGTAGGATATTTCTGTAGCTATTCATGTGGACAGCCTGAATTTCTTGGAAACCTGATTTTCTGCTTCGGGTTAAAGTTCAGGTGAGGAGGGGACTGAGAGTCAGTCAGTTGGGTTCTGCTACAATTCCCTCAGTGGGTGTTCATAGTTGAGGGAAATGGAGAGGTGCCCAGGTTAGGATTCAGGTTGATTGAAGAAGTAAATTAGGAGAACGTAATGCAGCGTTGAAAAAGGAAAGTGCCAAGAATTAATTTGCCTGAAAGTACGGAGCGGTCCTCTGCCGGATTTTCCGCCTTAGGTTGGGGTGGAGGCAGGAATTAGGGTTTGGAAGAAGAGAAGGGGGAGAGCAGAGTGGGAAGGTATGTGGAAAAGGGTCTCTGAGGACTGCTGCTGTAATTCTGCTCTCAACAGTTAGCTCCGTGTTGCAAAGTTCCTGGCCTCAATCCCAGCATAAAGTTGGGATGTGGTGAAGAAGTAGCAGAGCCAGAGAAGGCCAAGAGCCTTCTGAAGAGGGTAGAAGAGGGGATGCCAAAGGCAACAAGGTGGTGGACATGTTAATAGCTCTATTTAATTTACTATGTATCTTGCACTATTCTGTACAGAGTACGTTGTTACAGTTTTAATAATATAGCCAAGTAGAAGGCAGGGGTTTCAGGCGCCAATTCATCAATATGTGTGTCTTGTCTTGTTGCAGCAAGTTCTGTATTATAAACGTGGTTTCTCATCTTTTCAACTTTTCTAGTAGAAGCTTGTCTTGGACTCTTGTCAATAGCAGTGATGCTAAGCTTAGTTATTAAAACTTTGATGTCGGGGAGGAAAGCCTGGGGAAAAGAGACTTATAAGGGAGAACACAAGGGTTACAATCCCCTTCTTTCTCCTTCCTCTTCCAGTTTTTCTGGAAATATCCTATATCTCCATCTATATCCCTACCTTCAAGTGAACTGTGAGTTTGGTCCTCAGATCAGTGGTATGATAGCAGGAATTTTACACAAGAAATCTTAATCTGCAGCTTTGAAATATGTGCAGAAATTGCTTTCTAATAAATACAGCTCCCAAAAAAACTGATTCCAAAAATGTATTGTTACACAAACAATGATCAATAATGCCAAATAAAAGAGGACTCCCATCAATAATTTGTTATCAGTTTACTACAACTGTAAAAGCTGTGCCTGAATTTGTGACAACAGGATCTTGGAAGCCCTTTTGTTGGCTTAAGTTTCAGCATGTATGTGTTCATTGTCTTCTATAACTTACCTTATGATAACTATTATGGTAATGTTTATAAATTTTCCAGCTCTTTGAATAAATTATGATGGCAGTATTAAGTCAGGTATAAACTGCAGAATACTAACCTACTCAAGTTACAAAGCTTGAAAGAATAGATGTCTGTGGTGTCTCATTATGATTGTACTAACATTGCTATTTGCACAAGTCTATTTGACATAGAGTGAGTGCATAGTTAGTTTGAGCAAGCAGGGTTGGTGCCAGTTGGGTAGACTTTGACAGTTGCTGCTTAAGTGGTGGAAAAATGGGGAAGAGATAATAATAGAAGAGGGAGAAAACAGGAGCACTTTTGGGAATCTGTTCTGCTGATTCAGCATACCAAAATTCTGAGAGACAGATTCATATTTCTGATTCAGGAAAACATAGTTAGTATTGTCTCTATGCATAGAAATGTTGATTGACTGACTGAAAATGCATATAAACTTGAGTATTAAGTATATATGATGTATCAAGCATACATCAAAACTAACACTAAAACAAGCTACAAAGTCGAGGTAATGATTCTTGTTTTTTTCATCTTGCTGTTCAGACTGTAAAGAGGAGAGAGACTTTGGATTAATTTGCCTTGTAAAAAATTGCATTATCTTGAAAGTAATGGCACAAATTTTAAGTTGTGTTAGGGTAGCCTGGCTGATGGCCATCAGTTAAAGTCCTAAGCAAAGTGTGCTATGTCAGGACCCTGAGGGCACTAATTTGCCTTAAGTGTCCTGACTAGCCTCACTTAGCACTTCCACCCACACCCACTGAGCAAGGGCTCCAATTAAGCTGAGCTTCAGACTTTGCCTGAGCTGTGTCTTTGGTATGTTTGCCCCTAGCCCTGTTCCTGAAGTGCTGTGTGGGAAGCCATGGATGGGCCTTGGACCTGGCTTGTTACACTGTCTTGCCTGAGACTTGCTGGACTGATATAGAATCATAGAATGATTTGGGTTGGAAGGGACCTTAAAGATCATCTACTTCCAACCTCTCTGCCATAGGTAGGGACACCTCCCACTGGACCAGGTTACTCAAGCCCCATCCAACCTGTCCTTGAACACTAACAGGGATGGGGCTTGAAGTCTACAACTTCTCTGGACAACTTGTTCCAGTGTCTCACCACCCTCACAGTAAAGAATTTCTTCCTAATATCTATTCTAAATCTACTCTCTTTCAGTTTAAAACCGTCACCCCTTGTCCTATCACTCCCTGATAAAGAGTCCCTCCCCATCTTTCCTGTAGGCCCCCTCTAAGTCCTGGAAGTTCTCTATAAAGTCTCCATGGAGCCTTCCCTTCTCCATGCTGAACAACCCCAACCTTCTCATTCTATCTATATGGGAGAGGTTCTCCAGCCCATCTTTGTGCACCTCCTCTGGACTTGCTCCAAGAGGACCATGTCCATCTTATGTTGGGGCGCCCCAGAGCTGGATGCATTACTCCAGGGGGGTGTCTCACTAGAGCAGAATAGAGGGAGAGGATTACCTTCCTTGACATGCTGGCCACTGTTTGTGTCATCACCCTGCTCAGTTTGCTTGTATCTTGGTGCTGTTGGACGGCATCTTATTGATGAGCATGTTGCCCACCACGTGCTCCTGGATAGCCTTCCCTTAGGCAGCAGCCCCTGACGTGCTAGTTATAGCCAGCTGATTTGAAAGATCCAAAATGATCATGTATGTGCCATCCTCATAAGTAATGCACTTCATCAGGCTGCACGGGCATACCTAGTCTCTTTCAAGATCAGGAGCTAGTTTTAATCTACCCAGATTTAAAAAGTGAATCTGTGCACCGAGCTGATCCTGCAGCTTCACAGTTGCAAATTAGCACTGTTTCAGCAGTGATGCAAGCATGCGCCCTCACCTTCTTGTGAATCCCATAAGAAAGATAATCAATACTTGTTCAGAATGTGCTCCTTGTGGGGAATGATCAACATCTCTTCAGAACTGGACTCTACTGTAAATAGAGTATGGAGAATTGATTCAGGTTTCAGAAAAAGTAACATGGTGGTAAACTTAGAAGCTGAGTGTATCGATTTGAGTTTTATACAAACTTTTCCTTGCTAGAATCCGGTAATGATAAATAATTCCTTATACTCCAGACAGAGAAAAGGCAAAATTCATTGGTTTTCCTCCTGTTTTATTCTGTTCAAGATACAAGATAGAAAGTACTGATTATAAATTAATCCTCTGAAGGCATTTTTTTAGAGAATGCTCTCTATAGATGCACTATGGTTTCTAATACTTGAATCTAAATTAGAGTAACAAATGGCAGTTTTCTGCATCTTGAATATTGATGTATTAGTTCATTCAGTATGTAAAGAGAGCTAATTATGCAAAAGCAAGTTCTAAGGGGAAAAAAAAAGTAGTGATTTGCTGGAGTCTGAGTACTGAAGTGTCCATATGGCTTCAACCATTCCTTTGTCTTCATAGTGTTGCTGAAACCATGGTCACAGTTAAATGGCTCTTTCAAAAAACCCTTTTATGGTAGAAGTGAAAACAGGCCAGACTGCTTTGAGTCAGGCTGCTAACCAAGTCGTGAAAGGGATTTACGGACACAATAGCACATTGTACATTCTGTGAGATTTTTACAAGTTTTATGAGCCAAATAATAGATCCATTGGTAGTCTCAGCAGGTTCTTCCCACACCCTGAGTCTGCACATCCATAGAACAGACTCCTGCAGAGGAGAAAGGATCAAGTGCTGTCAGCTTTGAGCGTGTCAGAGAGCTTCTTATGAGTCATTTTGATAAAATTCATGTGAACTAAAGATAGCTTTCTGTCCCATTCCTATTCACTATAAATACTTTGTATTCTTTTAATAGAAGTCTGGGCTATAATCATTAAGGCTGTATCAGGGTGAAAAGAAACAAAACCAGATTTCTTTCCTCCTTTCATGGAAACCTTTTCAGTGTTTCCTGTGGAAATACTGCTAACAATTACAGAAATACTTATTAATGATGAGTTTGTGAGTATTATTATGGTCTGAGGTTTTGGAGTTGTATTTTAACCCAGTAGCGGAAAAATTACAAAATGTATAAGTGATTGTCCACTCAGCATGGTCATGAGGGAGGTTTATATTTAGATTGTAACTTGAAAGAGCTGTCACTGCTCTAAGGAAGTTACAACTGCAGAAAAACATTATTCCCTTGTGAAGTTCTGCTGAAGGATTTTTGCTTCTCTCAACTCTGTAGTGTTAATTGTTTCCTTCTCTTTACTCTTTGATTTTATTAGGAAACAAACTGTCATAGAAGCCATTGCCATTATGGCTTTTGAAAGTGCAACTGAAAATAAAATATTTATGATATGTGGATGTGTTGGTTGTTACATGTACCTTTGCAAGATAGGACAATATTGTGTGGGTTTAATTCAACATCTGGGAACTTTGATCAGATGATGAAGTTTATTGATGCACAGTTTGTATAGTTAATTGCACAAAATCATAATATTGTTGATGCCAGTCAATATATTCATAAATTTGTGGATGCCAGATGTGTGGGTGTATGACTCTTCACCATTCTAATGGCTGTGCCAAGAAGATAATACACTAAGAATAATATCAAAACCAAAGTTTGTATGTGTGTATGTGTATGTTTGGGAAAATTTAGAAGAAAAGCTGTGTCAATATGGTAAGTAGTCAGAGTTTGGGAAAGATTTCTCCCTGATGACATTGAAATTTCATTGCAAGGAGCCTTTTTTAGACTTGGAAATACATTAGAGACATCCCCACCTCTCTGGAAAAGTTGCCAACTACAGCATATGCCCATTTGTGAGCTGCTGCGTATCGCTCTCCTGTGGAGACCTGCCTGTTGAGATGCAAGTTGAGACTTGTGAGCAGAAAGTGTGTTTGGTTTCTGCATTGTTTGACAGCATTATACATGAACTATCTGAGCTTGGAGGAGTGCCTGACACTAAGGCACCAAATGATCAGGAGGTTCTTTGTGAATCTGTAGCTCTATTTTTTTTTTTTTCTGTTTTTGCAAATGCAGCAAGGGCAACAGCACTACAGTAAAATGGAATTATTTGATGGCATGTATTTTGTTGAGGAGAAAAGGAGTACGCTTGTATAGGTGACTTTGACTTTACACATCTTTTTGTCATTATGGATTTGTCATCCAACTCAAAGGTCATTGTTGGTGTCAGTAATACATTAGTCAGGTATTTACCTTTTTTCCCTATGTTTCTCTACGTAGTAGGAACTGAAGCTTCACAAACATAACTCCACAGCAGTTTGCTCCTGTATCAAGCTGTATAATTCAGAAAGATAAGCTCCTGTAAGAGCGAATCCTCAATTTAAATATATTTATTTGTGTCATAATGAAAACTTTCAGGCTTGGCACTTGTTGAGTAGTTGCTAGTTATACACTGCCCTCTGCTGGAGAAAAAACACTGTAGGTGTGTATTTTTTTAGTCAAGTCATGGCTATTAAAATCACATCTTTCATAATAATTTCACTCTAACTATCGTAGTGATAAAAAGGTCTTTAGCGTGACCATTGAAATTTTGTTCGGGTTTTTTTTTTTTTCTCCAGAGACTCAGACTGGGGGGAAGGGAGTAAGATCTGTCCCAACCCCAGCAGTCACTAAGATTGTTAGAATAGATATTCTAATTTGTTCAAAACCTCCAGTAAAAGACATTTTATAGCTTCCCGAGATAATCTGTTCTATCTTGCAACAGTCTTTTCATTGTTATTGAGGAAAAAATTTTCCTAAAATGTGATGTAAATCATCTTTTTTGTGTGTCTGTCTGCCTTCTTTTTGTTACTTTGATTTAATTTTCTAGTGGGATAAGTTTTGACTGCTGAAATAAGTTGGAAAGATCATATGTCTTGTATTTTTAATCCTGTTTTGGTAGTAGTCCAGTTTTGAGTAGTAGAATTTTTTCCTCAGCCTTATACCTACCAGGCTTGTTTCTTACAACACATGCCCTTTCTCTACTTACAAGGGGCAATTATTTCTTTAAGTATGAGTGATAATTATTCCTAAAAGCTTTCAGAAGCCCAGGAAAAAGTCAAAAAAGACTTAAAGAGTTACATATATACTTGAAATTCAACAGCTTTCAAGTTAGTTAACTCCCCTAAAATCATGATTAGAATCTCACCTCATTTGTTTGGAGCCAATGAAATCTTGTTTTATTTGGTAAAATGCAGTTATCCATAATTAGTGATGGAATCTTACACCCAAGTTTCAGGATTTCTCATGTTGAATTTTTTTTCTAGCCTCTTAAAAGATGGATGGGTCAGCAGTTCTATAATCTTCTGGGAGCAAATCTAAACTGGTGTTTGAACAGGTGTTTGCACTAAACATGCAGGATGTATGATTTTACAGCTCTGAAAGACAATGCACTTTTCAGTCTACTGTCCTAGTTCTTTTTTTCCTAATAGAGAGATTCCCAAGTTTGCCTGGTACTGTCTGGAGCTTTTTGTTATTTGTCAGCCCCTGATTCCTGAAAGACCCGATTAGCTCTATGATCTGGGGGGTTTGTGTGTTGTTTTTTAGCATACTCTGAGGAAGGTTGGTTTTTCTTTTGTGAATGCTAATCTTTATATGAATTCAAGTCAAGTAGATAGTGGCTTTCTAATTATTCTGGCTTTTACTGTGAAGTCTTTTAGCAGCGGCTCTTGCATTCTGTTGTCTTGATGATGAATTAAATTTAGGGTATTTTGCTTAGGGTGTTAGGGTATTTTTGCTCGTTTGTAATGCTGAGTATGCTTTGGTGTAAATCTAAAGTGTTGATAATTCTTAAAGTAGCATACTCTCTATTGGCATGCTAGGGGTTAATCTTACATCTGTCCTATCATGAATTTGATCTTTTTAATGTCTGTATTCTTCTATTTGTATTATTCCTCATTAACTCTTAATGTCTGATCTGGAGTCATCAAAAGCCGCTACATGCACAAAGATTGCACTGAGCTTTCAGTTGAAAACTGTCTATAAAATTATGTTGCACTGATTTCCTTGGCACCAGAAGTAATACTAATTGCAATAAATACTTAGTTGATCTCTTCAATATCTTTGTTGGTTTATCAGTAGCTTCTATTAAACCTTATTCACAGATGAGAAGCATAAACTGGAAAATTTATGGAAAACTGCCAAACAGTGCTTTCCTGTACTGAATTAAGCCAAGGTATAATCCTGGACCCAGTCCATCGCATTGCAGCAGGCACTGGAATTTGCCTCACTGGCGAGACAAGAACATGCAGTTTCCCAGAAAAGTGGTACCTATGGGGAAGAAAGAAAGGTGCAATTATAATATTCCCATGTCTAATTTTTCTACCCATCTGTAGTGAACTTTTTATCTATCTTGGTAAGAGCAACCCCAAGCATAATGGAAAGGGTCTGAGGATCAGTAGAGGTTAAGCAGTAAAGTGCACAATGCTTTATCTTCCTGTGAAGTGAGTATGGGTTTTCTTTCTGTTCTCAATTTCTGTGCAAATATTTGTGTCAATTGACACAAAGAGAAGAAAAAGATCTTTGCGTGTGATGCCATCTGCTAGAATGCCTACAGCAGGCTTTAATATACATAGAATAAGAATAGGTGTGTGTATAGCTATATAAAAGGTATGAGTGCCACACAGAATTTTACTCGTCATATCAGATATCCTAACTGTTAATAACAGTAGAGATCTGACTACAGTCTACTATCTTGTGTGTTGATCTTTTTTTAACTGTTTCTGACCTGGCTCACTTTGTGGAATACTTATTTTTCTATTCATTTTTGGCTTTGAGTACTGTACCACAGGAACTATACATTAAAGATGATAGTTACTGAGGTTGTTGGATCCTTTTCATAATTTTGAAGATGGACTAATAGAAAAAGCCGACTTTAACTCCTTCATAGCATTGCCTTGCTGAAATTGATTTTCAAAGGTACATAAACATGTGAACCACAAGGGGGAGTGAGTATAAAGCTTGTGGAAAGCATCTTATTAATATGCACTTCAAGTACTCTTACTGATAAAGCCTATGGAGGTAAAGCTCGTAATCTCCTGGATAATAATTAGAGTAAGACTGATACATTGTTCATGTCTTTACATGTCCCCTCTCTGGAGATGTACTGTTTAGATAGAGCGTGGCCTCTGGAGAGGGCAGCAGAAGAGCATCAGTACATTTCAGTTAGATGCCATCCATTATTGTGTGCTGTCAAAGGAGCAGGTTTGTCTGAGATTTTGGCATATCAGATACTATTTAGGAACCAAGCACCTGCACAAATGAGGGAATATAATGTTATGTTGCCTGTCTGGAATACCTAGAGGTCATTTGCCTCCATGGCCTCAAATCCTTCTGTTGGTAGAATGTCGAAAGGGCGGCATGTGAGCTGAGGTGAGCTTGCTGCTTTTGCTTCATCAAAGTGTGTTGTGCAAAAATGTGAAGTGCCTTTGGGCCTCCCTTACTGTCCATGTCCCATGTTGATGTTCTTAGACTCACCATGTGTCTGTATATAATAAAGTGCAAGCGTAGGCTGGAAGCGGCCTCTTTTTTTGCCTGTGGTCCCATCAAGATGAGAATGGCCTGCGTATCTCTTTAGATGAGGACATGGCAAGAGTTTTTCTCACTCAAGGGGGTGCTTCTGGGTAGACAAGAGAGGGGTGGACAGTGTCTTGTGGACAGTGCATGCTGCTGGTTGCTGCTCTCTCTTTACTGGTGTCTCAGAACTGGAGTTGAGGATGGAGGTGGGCAGTGGGGTTACAGCATGAGGGGCAGGGTCCAGCCAGGTGAATTGGAGCAGTGAGCAATGCAATCTTTGCTGGCTGCCTTTCCATTTCACAGTATGGGTGATTCCTTGCTGACGAGTGGTGACTTCTTGTGCTGCACTTGAGGTCTGCCCACTGCTAATCAGGTAGACATCAATGATCTGTGTGGCCCTGCACCACGGTGTCCAGCCCTGCTAGGGTAGGGGTGAGGTGCCATCTCTGTCACCCACATGTAGCTTGCAGAGGGCTGAGAGCTGCCCAGAGCTGCTGTGACC
>JAOXNG010000004.1:16038282-16050062 GCA_028566535.1 Scolopax minor
CTGAATTTAAAACAATAATATCTTTTTGCTGTCACCAGAATCTACTGCCTGTTTTAACATTCTACTTCGTAGGGTTTGAATGCAGGCATTTTGCTTGGAAAATTCATAAACCCAAGCAAAAGAAAAAAAAAAAAAAAAAAGAAACATTTTCGCCACTAAGTAACTTTCCCTTATTTTCCCTTATATTCATGCTTTGCTCCTCGGTCCTTCCTAATGAATGGGAAGCTTCTAAAATTCACATTATTACTATTCAGAAGGTGAAATGCATAACAAGTATACAATGCTGTAGCTAAGCAACCACGCACAAGCCTCTTAAAGGGAAGATTTTCAGAGGTGTCAAAAACAAGAAAAGAAACCACTTACTAAAAACATACAGTTTAAAATGGCAGGAGAGAAGAGTCAGAAACATACTATTGACTATCATGCTAATTTCTGTTCCTTTCATTTTTTAATGCAACTGTTTACTATTTCTAGGAAGGCAAAAATAGTATGCAATCCTTTCTCCTACTAAAAGTCAATTTCATTAGTCAATCTTGTCTACCTTAGGATCACAGGAACATACAGTTTTGAGACAATGTGATCAGGACTTAAGATTCCATAACAGTACAAGGTTCAACAATCAAAGTCAATAAAGACAAAATGACAAGGAAATGCAGAATTTAAAGTTCAAAGAAAAAGCCAGTGTTCGCATGAACAATGAAGCATAAATGGCTTTTCCAAGAAGTAAACACCAGCATTTAGAAAAAATAGAGAAGTTAGACTTAAATCTTTAAAAAAAAGCAGGTTGACAAGCAGCTAGTATGAGCGTGGGTCTGAAAAGAGAAGCATCATTTCAAAGAGGAGCCAGCTGACACTTTAAGGGGGCATAATGTTCTTTAACATTTTTATCTAAACGTGTATCTAATCCTCAGGATCCAAATATGAATTTGGACTAGTTAGAAGACAAATGCAGAAGTAATTGCAGACATTCAGAACCAAACCAAATCTACAGGATAAATTGCTCTATACTTTCTTAGAAAAGTCTAGATTGGTGATACTTTAATGCTTTCTGGAGCTACAATTTAGACTACTTCTACCACACTCTGCCTTACCACCATCTGGAAGCAGATTTCATACAGGACTAACCACTTGCTGCTCCTGCAATTTTATCAAACTCTCTGCTCAGTATAAATTGGCCTCAGGTCAGCACCAGTGAGATATCATCCTGGACTATAGCACTATAGTACTGATCTTTAAGAGAGTAAGTACCTCTGTCACATAGCCAGAAGTTTCAAAAAGCACTCCAGTTAATAAATTATTTACAGTCATGTACATTAAAAATCTACATAAAATTTTACAGATATTTGTGTAAAAACTGTGTTTATCAACTCAAGTTTTCTTCAGTCAATTAATATAGAACATGAAGAACAGGAGCAGCAGCATAGTATGGTAGAATGTGTATTAAGATGGCAGCTCAGGTATAAGCATGTGCTTATATTAAACCTCTACAGCCCCTACATCGTATTACAAACAAGCCTGGGAACAATTTTTGCAACCTCTTTTTGTAAATTGCTAAAAACATGCATTAAGTACTTAAAGGCATTTCATATTTATATGTTAAGTAATACTTTCGATAGGGTTCTTATGGTTTCAGAGATTGCATATCAATATTATGGACTGGGTGAAAACAATGACAATGAACTGTATTTAGTATCATGTCATCAGAAAAAGTTTTAACTGAAGAGTTTACAAAGCTGGATATCCTTGGAACCATTAAGAATGCATATGTTTTGGCTTGTAGAAACATCACTATAAAAAACTTGCCACGTCCATATTTGGATAACAATCAACAGCATAAATTCTCAGTTGCAATCAAAGGAAGGGATTTGAGAAATTAAAACATATGGTAATAATTTGTGTCCCCAACATCACATTTGAGCTTATGTCCACTTAAAATAATGTTTCTAAGATTCTGCATATAAAAAGGTGGTAACCACGCCTCAATTTGAAAAGACATGTGTGTACATTAATATTTTATTTAGAAAAAAACACACCTATATACAATAGTATGCAGAAGGAACATGAAAAATACGCTTGCTCAGATTAACTATGCAACTCCAGAGATCATAACATACAATTTTAAAGGGAAGTACTCAAATAGTTCAAAAACAATCATCACTATTTTCTTTAAATTGACAATAGAGAAGATGACCAAATTCAGAAATCTTATTCAACATGGTAATTCTCATCTGTAACTGCAGGTATAACTTGTATTACTGCCTAACATCTCAGGGAGTGGAACTCCTCTGTCTTCTCAAGGGTCATAATGCTTCAGACAGAACAAAAAGGGAGTGAACCTCCAGAATCAGGAAGTAAACAAAACAGACCTTCACCTCACCCCTTTTAAGCAACACTGCCGATAAAAAACAGCATCTGAGAATTCAATTCAAAATTCGGCCATGAGCCCAGTAATTTGACACATAATAGATCTATTTTTTTTTTTTTTTTGCAATTATAAAATAAGAACAAATTAACCAGTCATATAATTAAAATGAAATTTGTTAGTCTACAATGTATATTACAATATGTTTGCCATGATTCACATCCTTGTAACTCACTAACAACCTGTAATAACCTTCACAATAGTTGGAGTACCACAATACGTTAATTGAGGCCTAAGTTACACAAAATTTAAGACTTTTCCTTTAATTCAGCTCACAAAAATGAAATTATAATTGTTTTGGGTTTTTTTCAGAACAAAGTATATTGCAGAAAAAGACAAGACAAGCTCTCTAGATAAGTTGGTTTTTTTTCTCCCTAGGCATTTCAGGATTCCTTAATGGTTTCAATTTTTCTTAAGACTTTTTCTCATTATCAAGAACTGCCTATCAAAGAAGAATAGCAAGGAATTATCTGAAACCTAAAACCAATATTTGGACAGGATTCTCACAAGTTATCATTTCTGAAATTACTCAGTAACTATAAACTGCTGTAACTGCATACAGTAAGAATATAGTGAGTTCACTCAAACAGTTCCTCATATGCTGTACATGCATCATTTGTCATCTCCCAGAAGACTCGAAACAGCTGTTGCACCTGGGAAAGTCTCATCACTAAGTTGTGACAGTAAAAAAAAAAATAAATAAAAATTCATCAAAATACAAGGGTATACACAAAGTGAATCTGAATTTCTGCCAGGACACAGACTCTGATTTGTGAAAACTGCTATGAAAAATTCACTCAAGTTTTCATCCTTGGGTCTATGTCTATGAGAATATGATCCATCAACAATCTCAACAGAATGTTCATGGCCCACACTGAATCCAAGACAGAAAAAAATACCATCATGCATCACTAGCATTATCTCCCTCATTAAACTTGTTTTTTCTTGGTCTCCCATACAAGAACTACAAGTCATCGAACTACCAAGAGATGACAACTCACACTACTGTTGATACATCTATTTAAAAAAAAAAGGCATAATAAATCTCAGCTATAAATTTTGCTATGAAGAGATTCTCAACACTATTTTTCAGACTGCATTTCATTACAACAGGAAAAAACAACGATAAACTAAAAATTTCTATCTTAGATACTAATATCTATCTCATAAGCCATATGCTGCCAGCATTAAAATTCACCAGAACCATAGTCCATCCCAAAGATCTCTCTCAAAACTTCTCAGGAGCTGCAGGACAGCTAACTCTTCTGGAGGTGAAAATTTTGCTTGATTTCAGTCTCCCATAGGGCCTTGTGACTGTTTTATGTAGTTAAAAACAGTGAGTGTCCTCAAGAACAACGATGACTGAAATCAAGTTGTTATCACAAGACAGCTCACTACTAACAACCACCTCTCCCCAAAGGAACACACAGGCAAGAATATTGAAAAGTAGTTTAATGAACTGGTCTTCTGGCAGAAAATCAGTCACCCTCTCATGTGTGTGCTGTCCAGACTCTGGTTGGCAGCAGGCAGTAAGTGCATGCATGGACTGTGCAACACAACTGTGTGCAGCAAGACCTGTGCTTCCCAAAACTGTCATACTTACTGCACATGGGCAGTCAGTCCAGTCATCTGACAGAAGGGGTATTCAACATAACTCTTTCGTTTTTCAAAGACACTTTTGAGAAAAACTTTCACCCAAATGAGTAAAATGCTGAGTAGAGAAGATTTCCTATTTTTAGTCAAATCCTGGAGTAATAATGTGATGTCTCAGCTTTCTAGCTGTGGAATGAACCTTTAAATAAAATTAAGCAAAATGGAATTTGTTTATACTATTTAAGGAAAAGGTCCAGAAAGATCTGTGCAAATAAAACACATTTCCATTTTTAAAGACAACTGAAAACATATCAAAACTGGGCTGTGAACTAGTGCCATGCAATCTTCAAACTTTCCTTTACCTCCTAAAGTTCTTCTACCCCAGCTTTGGAGAAGTGATATTTATTTCCTTCCTTTTAAGAAAAAAATTCCTCTAAGTGAAGTAACAGGATATTATGTTAGGTGAATATATGCAATTGGATCAAAATAAACTGATAATGGAATGAAAAAGGAAATGAGCAGCCTAGACAGAGAACATCAATACCCTCAGCTGTGAGCTCACGACTGCATTTAAAAAGGAAGATTCTTCAACTCTGTATCTGGTGACAATCTAGTTTGCCAACGATGAGATGATGGAAGACACCACAGGAGAGAAGCTGCTATCAGTTTCAGCCTGACAAGGGCTAGGCAGCAGCTTCAGCTGAATCCCCAAAGGAATTCAAGACAGCATAGATTACTGCAAAGGCCAAGTCCACAGGAGTGTCTTATTTCAAATCTTGTTCTTCAAGCACTGTGTGCAACTTTTGGTAAAAATCAACCTCTTTATTTTGAAGAATGTGCTCCTCTCCCATTTTGTTGCTGCTACTCTTCTTGCATGATCCTCCTATGATCCCTAACGGGAAATTTCTACTGGACTTAAAAGATGTTTCACTTGGAACGAATAGAAAGTAAGCCAGAGAGATAAGACAAAGGGTGGCTGGGTTACAGTATCCCCCAAAGGGACAAGACCAGCTACAGAAAGAGCATGCTTTAAGGACAGGAAGATTTGCTGCCTCCTCAAGTTCTACTCAATTATTTCAATCATATTTCTTAACACAGTGTAGCATAGTTCTTCCAAGTTCAACATGAGAAAAGGATTAGCAGCAGAGGCTTAAAGTTGGTTAAACACTCACAAAAATGTAGATATGGATAATGCACTTTGCAACAAACATGCTGAGAGTCAGTGGAAAAATATTACTATGGTTTTGTTTTGTCTTAAGTCTTAAAATTCAAAGATTTGAAGGGTGAGTGGGAAGAGAGAGAAAAGAAGGCAAAAACAAGCAAGCAAGTGCACACCCAAAGACAATTTTCTGATTTGGACTGGTAAAAAAACAACGTGTCTGTCATGAAAGTAAGTAGTGATGTAATTCACTCTGGAAATGAAAAATGGTCATTAATCACAATATTACATAATTGTCTATCATCCGATACAGAGATTTCAAGTAACTTTTATGATTAAAAGAAAAAAATCCTTACCTCAGTTGTTTTGCATAGTTTTGCTCAATTTCTATCCTTTCTTTTACAAATTTTGCATATTTCTCCAAGAAGTCAATGCCCCACTGTGTATGCTTGTCCAAGTTATCAAACTGATCCTTTAAAAACAAAAAGAATGAAAAATACCCAGAATTAGTTAAGAATCACAGCAGTATCAGAAACAAGTAATTTATTTATTAGTTGGGCTGTGGGGGAATGCTTACTACTTGGATAGAAGTTAAATTTAAGTTATAAATCAACCAAGTGTGTATGTGTATATACATACATTACATATGTATTAGCCATATACCAGAACAGTAAGTTGTAGGTGCCAGCACAGATCTACCTCTTTCTGTAAAAACACCTTTAAATACTTGCATTTTAAGTTGTATGCAGTCTTTGCTTACTCTCACAATGCACACATGGGGTTTTTTTCACCTTAAAAATCCTTTCATTCAAAAGTGGATCTCTTCCACCAAGATACAAAAGACATCATCAAAGATATCTCTTTGTCTCATTTATCTAATAAATAGATCTCTTATTTATCTAATAATCCATCTTCAACAAAATATGTGCTTGGCAGATTTAAAATACAAGAAGTTGTCACTTCATTGGATAAAAAGAAATTACTTTCACTCTTATCATTACCCACTGAAAATAAAAATAACACAAATTATAGCTGCATGACAAAGCTGGGTGTAGTCTGCATACAAAAAACATTTATTAAAGTAAATCTATATACAGATTTCATGATCAGCTCTAGCAAGAGATTCCAAAGAAAGCAAACCTGTCCTTAGCCATTTAAAAAGTTATAGCAAAGCAGAGTCAAAGAACTATAAGAAAAGGTCTAAAATAAACCACGCTTCCACAAGAAGTTGGAGGATTTTTAATATTTTAAATCATCTTCAAAAACAGCCTTTCACTGTATTCTGTACTGACCAACAGGTGGAGAATACACTAATTAGGACAAGCTGAAAATTTAAAAAACAAGTGAAAATATGGGGGCTAGGAATTATGCAGTACAGTCTAGCAAAAATACAGTCTAGCGAATATTTCTAGTCTAGCACATATTTGTATTTTATGCTAAAAAATCTGCTACGGTGGATATTTGAGGATTTTCAGTTTACTATTTAATCCAAAAAGACAAGCAACTGCAACATCAAAGTTTGAGTCCTGTTTATGCTGAATCCAAATATGTTTCACAATAAATTACAAAAATAAAAAGTACGAAAAGAAAAAAGCTAAAGAAAGTATTTAAAGCCAAAGTTTATTTAACTTAACACAAAAAACTGAGAGGGGTGTTTATCAGAAGCTGTGTCTTGCAGATTCAGTAGCTGTGTCTTGCCTGAACATAACAAATTATGTCAATCTCTAGTATTAGCAATTTACGTTCAGTTTCAGCATTTAATATGATGATCTGAAGTAAAATTTAAAAATGCCATAAAATGCTGCAGAGCTTAAGGCTCAAGACTTCACTAAAGATAAAGAGATACCAAGACAACACAACTACATACAACCAACAAGAACAAGAGAAGAAGAACATAATGGGGTTAAGGTTATTCTCAAATCTTGCCTTGCAGCTCTTAGTGCCCTACACCATGGACTACCAACCATGGCCATTACTGCCTTGAGCACATCAACCCAATGGCATGCAAGTACAACCAACCAAAAGCGCCCACCAGCCATGTGCTCCTGCTTCTCCATCATTCTTTCCACCAGGAACACAACCCCTTACCCTGATCTGTTTCACCAGAGAACCAAATAAACAGCCAAGAGATAGGAGAGGGACTAAAGACAAGATTTTAATATATTTGGGAAAGCATGGCCTGTATGTCCTGTTGTTCTGATGCACCCACTTTACACTAACTGGACATTTCCACATTAAATATATTTCATCAAATAAAGTGAGATTCCTGATACTCTTTTTAGAAAAGTTGCATGTGCGTTGTTTGTGTATGGGAAGAGGGAGCCAGTTACCATACTTCAGTGTCAAACTACTTTTGCATACGTGCATAGAAATATATCACCAATCTCAAGAAGTCTTTCTTCTTATATTCCACTCATTTTTGAAATTACTTTAACAACATTAGCCTGGCATATAAAAGAAGTTTCCAAAAGGTGCTTTTGGCATGCAGCCAACATCCAATACCATTAAGGACTGACTTCCTCCAGTTCACAGCGGAACAAAGCCTTTGCTGTCCTACTTAGGCTCTTTAGTCCACAAAGCTCTCATTTGCTACTAAGGTTTCATTAGCATTATGGACACCTCATTACTTATGTTTCCAAACATGTAACCAGAAAGGATGGCTTTCCAAATATTTTGTTCAAACAAAAAAGGACTCTACTGGTCAAAGTTAATTCTCTGCTACTAATATGAAACCGTAATGGAAAAAAGTGAGTACATTTGACACACTATACTCCCCTCAAACTTTACAGTATTTAATCACTGACTGAGGACTGAGTGACAAAAACTCTTCCTTTCCTCAATTCCTCATCCAATTCTAGAAATAGTATGCTCTGTGCAAAGACAGCTTTGTAGGATTACCCCATAGCTCCCTCAAGGGAAGAAAAAATTTATTCCCTCCCTATATGAAGAGCACGTGTAGAACACACACTGAACAACCTGAATGGAGTAAATCCCATATAAGAAACCAATTAAAACCCATTAGCTACCCTCACCACTCTGCCAACCTTTACATTAGTCAAGCTCCTCTATTATTAATATCTATGAAACTACTCATGGATGCATTAAAGATCTCCTAGATAAAGATCAGAAATGCTAATTTAGTAGGCCATTACTCCACATTTAGTGGAAATAACAACAACAACAAAAAAAGCAGTAGTACATTCCCACCCTTTTGAAGAGTGAGACAGCTTCACAACATTTTGTTCACTGCCATTTATTATATTAGGCACTATCTTAGAATGAAGGTTGAAGGGAAAAAAAAACCCACAAATTTTCAAGTACCAAAGCATTTTTTGAAAACTGGCTTATGACTGACTGAAGTTGGAAGCCTAAAGAGAAATAAATATATATATCCCTACAGATTATTTGTAATTTGTATTCAGAATACAAGAACACTATGATAAACTCTCACATAAACATTAATTCCTTGGATCAAATTGGACACACTGACCATGTCTTCTTAAGTTCAATTATGCACTGTAGAACAGAGCTCTCAACAAATAAAGAGAATATATTAAGTAAACACATTAGCTTCACAATTTTTTAAATTCTCTATAAACAATAAATGAGTGAATGGAAGTCCAGAGTCATGAAAATCACCTTACAGTGCTCAATAATGACACTGAGGTAAATGAGCAAAAGATAAAGGCAACACCAATTAATAAGCAGAAAGTAACGGTTTTCAGAGAAGCTTCTAAAAGCCAGTCACAAATTTACTCATGGTCCTTTCAACTTCTCTCCAGAGCATCTGTGTTTGAGCTCTGGGCCTCAATTAAGTAAAAAGTTTTCTTTTTATCCTGGAACATAAGCAGAAAATTTTCCACACTGCTACAAAGGAAATCATATAAATGCACTGAGATACAAGTCAAGCCAAGGAATATCTCGAATAGAAAAAAAAAAGCACAAAAAACGGGCAATACTATACAGAGGAGAAAATGGACCAAACAGTTAATAAAATTTACGCCTGGAATTTCAAAATAAATTTATCAATGCCTTAATTTGGCTGGCTCCCTTACAAGAAATGTGAAAACTGTATTAACTAAAGATCAGCAAGAGGCAACTGAAACAAAATATCCTATAGTATCTGGCTATCTACTACCTGGATAGCAAAGTATGTTCTCAACAATATTCCAAGGCAAATATACATTGCTGTTTGTCTAGTAACTCCCCACACCTCTTAGCAGCTGAGCAGACAATTTTTTGTAAAAAACTTTATTAAAACTGCAGCTGACTATTATTAAACTGATTAGTGCCAGCTAATGATTGATGGCCGTTAAGTAGAAACTGCCCACTAAAAAGCTGGAATGTAGTCCAAAGTCTCTACATTATAAACAAACAAATCTGACACTTCACAAAAAGTTTGTATTATGTCAATATAGACTCTTCCAAAATAAATGTTACCTCCCTAAATTCTACTTCCAGATTATTTACTGGAACCATAGATCAATGTTATGAATACTTCAGGTATGCAGTTCTAAACTTATCAGGTTTTTGCAGATACCAGGAAGCTTTACAAGAACAGCAACTGAACCATCAAGCAAGGAGCCAGGCTGAATCAAATCTACACCAAAGACAAAACAGCCTTTACTGGGTGAAACTCAGTATTTGCCCCCCCACCCCCCACCAACCGTACAGATACATGTTTTTTGCCCAAACAAACCTCAAGAACCAATAAAAACATGATCTCTTCAGATGGATAAGCAGCAAAAGGAATGCTACTGCATAAATACCAAACCTTCAGCCTTCCTAAAGCTATCAGTAGCAAGTCCATACACTGTTTTATATGGGAGTTTCATATACAGCATGAAACTACTGACATTTTTAAAGGGTTGATGTTCACAGCTTTCATCAATTTTAGAAAGTATTCCTTCTTGCACTAAAAGCTAGGATTGTGATATCAAATTCTGTTAAAAAAAATAATCTACTAAATGAAAAAATTTAATAAATGATTCCTTTACAACAAACTCTAGCTTACTGCATCAAGATCAAACTGCTGATTAGTCTCCATTTCACTAACATCCATTTTGATGATCTCCAGACAACACAGCTGGAAGTCTTAAGAATCACATTAAACACAGAACTACATGAACGTACAAGTTTAAGCAACCTACCTCGATTAATTACTACAACTAATTTTATCTGCAATATCTTTAAAACATATTACTTAATAAAACATTTAAATCATGACTGCATTAATTATTTTAATTCTATTGTAAAACATTATTTTAATAATATTATCATTTTATTCTCTTTTAACTCAATTGTGCATCTTTTATCAGACCACCATTCCATACTTTTATCTGACCACCACTTCAGTCTGCAGTTACCCAAGTGATCTTATTTGCAGATATGAAGCACTGGCACAAGATTACTTTTTTCCCCAATTCCTTGTTCTCCATGCTACATAGCTTTGCCAGCCTAAACTTCCGATTCAGTGAGTGGGAGATTAAAAAGTCAATCCCATATTTTGGTCTCTAAATTCTTAACACTAATGTAGTCCAATATAACGAAATATATTCTATGCCCTAATAGGATTCAACAAAGAAAATGTTCACAGAACAGAAGAGCAGAAATCAGGTCTTGATTAGGTAAAAAACTCAAAACATTCGGTATCAAAATGCAAAGTGCATTTGTGCATAGAAATGTATTTTGTTATCACTTTAGGAAAAGCAACAAATTACTTAACCACACAACTGCAAGTCCAGAATAATCCAGCTGAGAAAATGTGGCTGATTATCTAACTCAATATTGATCACAGCAGTTCTTGTTTACTCAATTAAAGCCCATGAGAGCTTCTCAAATGAACCTGAATTATGGATAAATTTAAATGATAGGTCAAATTCTGCATAATATCCTTCCTTCCTGCATCAGCAGTATTACATAAGTGAAAAAGGCCGAACTCTATGAAAAAAGTTAAAATATTCAAGTTACAAAACATTATTTATAAAGTGACTACTTCACATATTAAGATTTTATCACTCTTCTCCTGAAATATCTGGTGTTCCTATGAAACATTATGCAGCTTGCTTTTTTCTTTTTTGCTAAAGTAAAGATCAAGGCCTTGAATTAAGTTCAAATGATGCAACATTTTACATCATTGAGCTTACTCCAGGTAAATTCATCTATTATTAAAAAAACACCTGCAGTGTTTGTGCAAAGAACTACTTTATGTGCTACACTAAAAATTATGGGAACCATAACCAGACATAAATATATTAATGAGAAGTTACCAGTATAGCCTACCTTTCCCTACTTGTCTTCAGGACAAATTAGATTTTAAAATTGTATTTTAATTAGAGTATGTTACACTTAATCTATTTCTAACAATACATCTCAGTTTTTCTGATCTCTAGAACCTCTTCAGTGCCTAACTGTTTTTGTTTTCTACTTTTGTCTCTGTCTTTATGCATTCCTGCTTCCTTTTCTATCCTAGGATAATAGCTCTTCTATTTTACTGTCTGAACCGATTATCACTTCTCTCTCTTCCTGCCTGCTTGTCTTTATAATTGTCAATTTGGTCTTCTGGTCTTTCTTTTTTTCCTTACAACTGCAATGGGCTTCTTCATA
>JAOXNG010000004.1:16115069-16130796 GCA_028566535.1 Scolopax minor
GACCTGGTTATTTCATGAGTCCAAAAAGGGCAGAGTGGACCATGACAGAAATCAACCCCAGCTAACAATTCCTTCCCTGAATGAATGTATTTGCTGTAATTCGCAAGGAAGGTCGTGAAAGGGGAAAAAGAACAAGACAGACTACTCCCAGGCAAAACATACGCACACAAACACACTACCCCTTTTCCCCAGATAGATTAGGTAATTGAGTTCTTAGAACTAGGACAGAAGGTTCCTTTGGAAGACTGGTCACTCTGTGATCCGTTACTAATGGAGAAAGCATTTTGTTACATCATGTTAATATACACAGTTTTTAAACAAAGAACTATATCACATTCTAAGCAGAGGCAGAAACCCTCTGCAATATTTCATATTTTATGCAGAATGCTTCCAAACTCCAGTGTTTTATCTATTTAACTACAATGCAAATAAACCTGAAATTTTATTTCCTTCATCCCAAATCTCTGAAGGAACGTGACTGGAATAGGCCTATTTTCAAAGCCTTTCTTATGACATTCTTGGGCCTTCCCCTATGTGGTATTACTTCACAAAATAAGTAACAAGGTGATTGTTTGGAAAGGAAGGGTTGAGTCAGCAGTTGTAGAGGGGCTAGCAAGGAAATCCATTCCTTCAGGATCATCCCCAAGGTCTTAGGAAAAGTTGGAAATATGTTAGTGATGTGTGAAAGGTAGCAACAGGCACTGTCCTGTTCTCAACTATCATAAATAACCTTTAACAGAAATTAAGATGGAAGAGCTGACATTGCTGAATCTTAATCCCCTGAAGTTAAACCAGTTGAATGATTTAAATTATTAATTTAATGGCACATCTGTCTGCTTTGTAGAGAAATTTGAATATTGATTATCTTTAGTAACCTGATGTTCTCGCTAAGGACATAGTTTTCTCAGAGAAGTCTTTCTGTAGAGTCATGGAAAGTGTCTGATCTGTGTTTTAGATCGTGGAGGTTTGGCTCTACTGCAGCTTAATGAGAAGCTTGTTTCACTGCAAATTAAAGCAAACACCAGGATATAGAATACAATTACTTGGGGAGAAGTAATTCTTTATTCTAAAGAGACATTGTATCATTCCTTCTAGACAGTTACAGTAATGGCATTAAAAATGTAGAATTTGTTGTGTATCCAAGGAATGTTTTACCTTTTCAAAGAGCTTCTAGGCTCTGTTGTTTTCTTTCAATTTTTTTTTTCAGCTGATTTATTTCTTGATCTCTTTGGAGCAATTCAAACTCTTTTTCACGAAGTTCATCTTTAGAATGCTGCAGTTTCTTCTCTAAATTCTCAATCTGAAGAACAAATTCAATTAAATCAGAACATATATTTTACTGAAATCAGGACAATTAAAAAAGAAAACACCCCAAACTCACAAATACCATCAGTATTACCTCTGACTTTGGATTGCCTTGTTCATTTGTTACTTTATTTTGTCAACATATTCCTTTATTAAAACAACTGTTTGGGAGCTATATCATATCAAGTAAAAGAATAGATTTTCATTTTTATACTGGTATTTCCCTGCAAATTTTTCAATTTTATTTGACAAACATAAAATATTTTTGCAGGTACATTAAGGTATGTCCTCCCCTCTCCCTACTACAAAAAATTAGTTTTATTCTAGTTTAAACCTGGTTGGCTATTGAATTAGAATTAGCTGCCTTTTTTAGGGAAACTGGATTTTTAATTTAAGCAAGAATTACCTGTTTATTGCATTCCTTAATTTCTAACTCAGACTTCTCTAAATTGCACTCTAATTGAATTATTTTTTGTTCCATTTCTCCCCTATGTTCACGAACTGTCATATCCAACTGCGTAATCTAGAGGTAAAAAAAGGAAGAAAATTCGTTATTTTATTGTGAACTAGTATGCAGATTTTAAGAAGCAACATTCTCAAATGTTGCTTCTTAAATGACAGCAAAGGGAATGAAATTAATTCTTTGTAGTCTGAAGAATATTCTCTCAAGCAGTCAATATAAAAATGCAAATCTCACTTACAAAGTTGGGGCCAATCACAAAGAGAAAAGGGGAAAAGGTCCCTAACTGAATGTTTGGCCCACAGTTTTCATTTTAAATGGAATGTAATGAGTAGCTTACTATACTAATCTATCTTGTTAGAAAGCACCAAGTATTGCCAAAGCAAACAAAAATCTTATTTTTACTGAATTCCAGGAGCTGCTCACAAGGTATTGAGGCAAAAGTATATTGGAAGGTCTGGCCTCCTTATAATTCCAGTTCCTTCAACAGATTATTTTGTTTTTAAATCTCTCTGCATTCTTGGTTACAAAGGCTGGTAAGTCCTGTAGGAGGCAGCTATTAGAAGCTATTATAAGCGACAGAATAACAGTTTTTCCACAATGGGTATCCAATCCTGAAGGCAGACAAAAAGACTGAAAATGAGCTACAGAAAGTTATTCACACTGTTTCACATTTAGAGGTTGCTTTAGAGCGAATCAAATATGCTCCAAATATGCAAACAAGGAATCTGTCATCTCCAAGAACACTTCAGTGCAGATTTTTCCTTCATTTTATCAAACAAGATAACAACAGTTGTCCTGTAATTGTATCACTACGGAAGAATTATGGGATGGGTTTGCACAAGGCTTCTGTTCTATCAAAACAGTAGTCTGTGATCCCTTAGGGGAACACAACCTGGTTGTCCTGGTACCATAAGGCTTCAGTAACATACAGCTGTTTTTGAGGTTGACACTAAACTAACAGTACAGTTTGGAACTATGTATATAGGCAATTAAACCTAGCAGACTTTTTATAAGTTAGCTACTACGTAACAGGGTAATTATCAGTAACATACTTAAAGTGATCTAACCTGAGCTGCTCTTTGTTTCAGTTCCCAATTCCTTTCTTTCAATGCGTGGTCCATGTCAAGGAGTTCTTGGTTTTTGTCTTCAATTTCTCCCTTACAGCACCTGAAATTCTCATATGTTTAATTGCTTAATCCACATTCAGTTGCTTATCTTCAAGTATGCAGCTTGAAGATCATGAAATCTATTACTTACTTAAAATATGTGAATCAACAAATTGTCTGCAAAAAAAACCTAAACCTAAATGGAATAATTCTGTTTACTATATGCCAAGTAGAAAATTCTTTATTAAAGTTATTTAATTTGTTATCAGGACAACATGTTCTTAAAAAACAAGAATATTACAGAAGAAAGGAAACTGGGCATGTTCAGTATAAAAGAAAGTAATTCTTCTTACAATTATTTCACAACTTTGGTATTCAGAAAATTTTAGCAGATTTTAAAACAGAATTCAGCACCACTTTTAGAAATTAAAAGTGAGCTCAAGAGCTACTGTATCAAGTTGCCTTACAGTCACAAACCAAAAACCTAAAAATTACTGTTAAGAAATTTTTAAGCAAGATTAAATTACTGTTAAGAAATTTAAGAGAGCTGTTAAGAAAATATAAGATGACCATCCAAACTACTTGCTATTCCTAAGGAAAAACTAACACAAGTAAGTTTTCAAGATGGAAAATACCACCTTACCTGAGCTCAGTTGTTAAATCCATGATAGCAACACGCTTCTCCTCCAGAGAAGATTCTGCTTTCTGTAACGCATCTCGCAATTCATGAAGCTGTGCTGAAGTGATTTTCAATTCTCCATAGGCGTTCTCTAATGCAGATTCTAGTTTAACTATTTTCTGTAAGGCTTCCTTGTGGCAAGTCTCACTTTGAAGCAGCTTATCTTCTAAATCATTCACTATTTTACACACACAACACAAAATATTTAATCAAAGTAACTAAGTGCCTTTATGCAACACTGCTGCCTACTAGCACTTGTGGTTGTAATAAATTTTCAGAATCAGTATTTTTAGCAAACTCTAGAAAAACAGTGATTTCTGAGGTTATACAACCACCTTTTCATGTCAGCTAAGTCTTTTGCTTTTTTATTCGGCTCATAAGCTATAATTGACTTGAAGTATGAGAATGTATCTAAAAACATCTGGCCAATGAGAACGTACAGAGACAACATAGTAACTGAATATGCAGTGCTATGGAAAACTCAGAATCAAGCAGAATTGCTAGTGAGACTCTGGTTTGAAAGAATGGTAAAATTAAGTGGAGGAGGGGGTGTTGGAGGTGTCTGTTTTAAAGAGCTGCAGTTTTGTAAATAGCATATGCCCTTATTAAATCTATGTGCCATGTCTGATTACCACATTAAGAATCTGCATTACCAATTTACAGGGAAAACTACTTATTCATTTCACCTGGGGTAAAGGTACATCCCACACAAGTGAGAATTTGGAAACGTAGGTTAAATAAAGTTTGTAGGTTCGTTGAAATATTTTTGAGGGGTTGTGGTTTTTAAGGTGGTTTTTTTTTCCATTCTTTCCTTCCTTTAAAAGCAGTAGAATTACCAACACATTAAAAAAAAGTGACCCCTCCATTAAAATTATATTTTTACTCTCATTTACATGATTATAAAACAGAGGAAAAAGAAAAAATGTCTAGTCTAATACATGCAGAGATAGCATGATAAAAAGAAGCCTGCAAAACACAATAGAGACATTACCCTCACAGGTCTTTTCATGGAGCTCTGATCGTGCTTCTTCCAAGGTAACATCCAACTGATTTATCTGCATTGCTTTGTCTTCACAGTCTCGTTTTAATTGCACTACTTCTTTTTCCATACCAGTAAGTTCATTCTTGCATTGATCCATCTCCAATTTAATTTGTCTACATAGAAGAAGCATCCAGAACAAAATGAACATTGTAATAATAACAGCAACATGTCTATGTCCTTATATGCTCTAAGACAACAAGCATTTGTGAATAAAATAGGACTAAAAGGGTCATATTAAACAGGCTTTTCTCACAATAAAAACCATATTCTTATAGAATACCAAGCACTCTTAAAATCTACTGTCTAGAATTACAAGCAACTTGATATATTTATGAATTGAACTGCATTATGAAGTGCCATCTTAAGGCTAAATAGGTTGCCAGGACATGCATTAATTCCGTTGGAAGACTGTTGGAGAAACTGATGCCCCTGCTAGTGAGAAAATTCCTTTCTGGTTTCCAGTCTATGTTCATACAGAGATAGAATATGCCTCTATATACCTCTCACTTACTCTAAACCTACCTGACTGTGCTATTAAGTTCATCCACCTTCTGTCTGTTTAAATCTGCTTCCTGAATAGCTAGGTGAAGTTTCTCCTCTGCCTTTCTCAACTCATCTTCTGCACATGTTTTCTGCTTATGAAGCTCTTGTTCCAAATTGGATACCTATTTAAAACAGTATTTTAAAAGTGTTGGTAGTTTTAATTTACATACCAAAGAAATATGCATCTTTTTCTTGCAACTCATATAGGAAGATTCACATTCAATACATTCAACATATATTCAATGTAAGACTAGAACTCTGCAGTCACATTTGAAAGACAAATAGTTTCTAGTAAATATGACAAGATTTAACTTTCTGAATTTCAATACACCTGACCTTAATTGCAATCTAGGGTTTGATTTCCCAAGTACTTGCCACAATAATGCTAGCTAGTGTTTGTAATGGTACAGAATCTAGTTTAAGACAAAACAACCCCCTGAATTCTTTATTTTAGGTATATCTATAATAGTAACTATCAACTCAGTTACCAAAGGAACATTCAGATTTTAAGGGTATTACAAAAACATTTAATTATTTGTCTTTTGTAGACACTTCTTAGCATACTATACCTGTTTTTCAAGTTTAATTTGATTATCTTCCAGCTCCCCATTTCTAATAGTTTCTTGCTGTAACATTTGCTGCTGGTGATGCAAAGTTTGTTGTAGGAGAATATTTTGTTCACTTGTGTCCTGAATATTCTGATTTTTTATTTTTATTTCTTTCTGTAAATAATGAACCTGAAAACACATTAATTTTCCATTATAACAACATATTTTTACTTACACTTCATCAGCTATTCTCCTTATTCTTAATGAGCACAGAATCACACCTGACAATAAAAATTCCAGCTCTGAATTAAGTTTCATTACAGTATCAACAGTACATAACACATCTCCTAGTTCATCACCAAGTTGTGCTTTATAAAGTGAGGAAAGAAGTAACTTATCAGCCACAGATTTTTGTTTTCTTGCTTTCTAAATATACCTAAACTGGTCAATATTTTAAAAACACATATAACAAACATTTTCCATTTTTAAATTACTGAACTATTTTTCTGTCACTCTTCTTACTATATTTCTCAGAAAGTCCTTGTTTTTCCCTTGAGATTTTGTTCTCAGTTCTCCCCTTTATTTCCTCCTGCCTCTATGACTACAGTCATTCCACTAAAAAACGGGAATTCTGAGTGCCTAACTGGTCACATGTTGAATGACCTAATTTCTCAGTGATGAATGCCAAGAATTTAAAAAAAAAAAAAAAAAAAAATAAGAAAGCTTGTTTAAAAAAAAAAAAAAATCACTCACTCCTCACCCCAAAGTGGAAGTAGTGACTCTATCACTTACTTACGAAAATATTGCTCACAATTAAAAAGTCCTACTTGCTCCCCTTGAGTTTCATGCAGAATCCGGTCTCTCCATATGCAGTACAACAACATATTTTAGGGCTTATAAAGCAGTAGCCTAACACAGACTATAGATTTCCATCCAGTTACTCCTGTACATGGCATAGTAATCTCTGGTTGACTAAAGCCTATCTCTTGGCAGGGAGGGCAGCACTGACATGAACAGCCATCTACGATAATTAGTTCATATGGTTAGTTATCTCTGTAAGTTTAAATATTATTAGTAAGAATTTTTTACTTAATTCTTTCTTGCTTTCATGTAGTAGTGGACAGTATGATAAAACTTAGGGGCTTGAAGTAAAAAGTTTTCTTATGCCCAGGTCTTCTTCCCCATGAAGAACTTGTGTACTTGAAACACAAGACAACTATGTTCACCTAAGTTTATATTGTAATAGCACGCTCTCCATTTTTTTTTTCATGCTTTTTCACTTAACTCTGACTTTGTTACTTCTTTCAACAATTCATTCATTTTGGTATTTCTTTTCTTTCCCCTCACAAAATACATAGTCTTTTCCCAGCAAATGTTTTGTATCTTATTTCACAAACTTTTGGATTAAATCATTCATAACAAGTGTTCTCTGCAATAAAGAAGAATTGTTAAAACAAGCTGTTACCTCTTCAGACTTTTTTTTGAGTTGATTTTCAAATATCTCCTTATTTTCTTGTGACTGACTCAAGTACAGTGCAACTTCTTCCTTACATACATCTAGTGCTGATTCAAGTTCTCTCACCTAGTTGAATGCAATAGATTACTTGCAATTGCATGGCATAACATTTATTAACTAGTCTAAAAAAAGTGTGAAAACATATCTTTGCACAAAACGTCTGAAATGCTACATTTTTATCTAGAGTACTAAAACAGGAATAGAAGATTATAATGAACTTAAAAACTGAAGTAATACTCAGAAATTAAAGTTATTTGTGAAATTAAATTACAATACTTTAGACTGTCTTTAAATCAGATGAGACTATCAGTTAAGAGATTTTCCAGTATTTGTCAAAGCTAAAATTTTCAGTAGCTAGTAGCAAACATATGCCCAATACCAAATCATTAGTCCACCATGTTCTAGTTCATATAGGATTGTATAAATAAATTTGGAATTATCATCATATGTGAGTTGTTGCAAGCCTTTATCAAAAATAATATTCAGATTTTAATACAATTAGTCTCAGAAAGCTACTAAACTTTTTTTTTTTTTCTTTCTGCACTGATGGACAGTGCCTGCATTCTACCAAATTAAAAAGGTAAAGCTTTTAGCAATGTCAACACTACTAATCTATTTCATCCTTTCACTATTAATTTGGATTTGAGTAATCTCTAACAAATATGTTATAACCTCAAACTGATAAAAATTATAATGAACAACCCCCCAGACACCTTAAGCCATAGTAATTAAACTTAATTGGTTGTTTTCAATGCTAAGAAGACTTGTCTCAACAACAAGAATTGTGTCAAATTGTGCAGATTGGCTAACTCAATGCTACCCAAACCATGTTGGATTCTCTCCAACTTCTCTCCCCCCCAAAATCAAGAGCTTTTCAAAGAGAAGGAATAATAGGTCCTAATTTTAAATCTTGGGAAACATCCTAAATACTATAAAGTCACTGAGACAGAAAACTGGTCCAATGGACGTTCAGAAAGAGCATTCTACCAGCTCAGTCCCCAGTATCTTCTCCTAGTGACATCCAGAAGATTTAATACCATTTGAAACCTGACTCTGGTAAATCACCCCATGAGAATCGTTAAAGTACTGTTGCAAGCACTGCATGGAAAATATTTATCAGGCAAACAGTAGGAAGAAGTATAGATAGCTAAAAACATGATCAATGTTATGTTTTAGACATATGTAATATTATAAGTCATATCTAGAGCAAAATCCTACATAACATTATCTTTGTTAGATAACTTTTTACTTCAGGAGTACAACAAGCCCTATTTGTAACTACCGTAGTTTTATAAAGCAATTATGCATTGCATAATCTCTTACTGCAGGTTTCATCATACTTCTTTTAATTAAAAAAAAGAAAACACCAAAAATGGAAAAACTTCAGGCTAATGACTTCTGAAATACTTACATGAGACATATTTCTATAAAGCATCCTTAATATAGTTATTCTATAGATGGTAAAAGGAAGAACACCATTACTGCAAACTTTATGAATTGAAAATTACAAAGAGCTTACTAACTTTGATTGTTTCTTCTGTTAACTGACTTTTCAGCACCTTGAGTCCTTCATCTTTCTTGACATTTTGATTTTCCATTTCCTGTTTGTACACAGTTTTATTCAAGATAACAAAGTGAAATATAGTAACAGTAATTTAACTAATAACAACTCATACTAAGAATCACACAAAAAAAATAGATCCATGTATTTAAAACACAATTGCTTGTGTACTGTATTTGCGTACTTCATACTCTGAAGTGAGCTTGGTTCCCAATAGGTGTCCCTTCATATGCTGCAGCAGCAGGAATTATTAAAAGGAATAAAACTTTGCTAAAATAGAACATTCTTGGTTTTCCACATAGCACAGAATAAATGCAATTGGTCTTTATCCAGATTTCTTTCCTTTGATTAGAGCCCAAGGGGAAAACCAGAGGCATAAATAGAATGCTAAGACA
The DNA here is from genome assembly GCA_028566535.1 of Scolopax minor. Classification (NCBI taxonomy): domain Eukaryota; kingdom Metazoa; phylum Chordata; class Aves; order Charadriiformes; family Scolopacidae; genus Scolopax; species Scolopax minor. The sequence continues at coordinate 16,124,228 of JAOXNG010000004.1, forward strand.
AAAAATAATGAAAGATCATTAAAGCTTGTACAATATATAATAGTGGTAGCTGGGGACTACACTAGATCCAGTCAGTTACTCAATCAAGAATTAAGAATCAAAAACATAAGCATCTTTCATTTTCTCCAATTTTTCCATGTGTTTATGGATATGCTTTTCATCATTATTAGTCACTTGTTTTATTTGCATTTAAGGAAGGTCAAGAGCCAACCTTACCTCTCTGCTTTCTATCAGCATCCCATCTAATGATTCAATGTGATGCTGTTTATGTATAACATCTTGTTGCAAAATAGATATTATTTTCTCTTGTTCAGTGAATTGTTGGTGTTTCTTCTCCAGCTGTGTATGAAGCTGTCCAAAAGTAATTTATGGTTGATTATTTTAACAAGCTTTTTCAGAGAATTTGTGCATCTAAATATATTATTCAGTTCTATTCACTCATCACTTTAAGAACCTACCATCAACAGTATTGCAGAATCTTAAAAATATCCAGAAATCCCAAACTCTTAATATTTTAAAGTAATAGGAGAATCACAAGGATGAGGGCAGGCAGAGTGTCATCACTTTTGCCTGTCATCAGCCAAACCAGAAAGACATGCATACATTCTTTAGTAAAAAATAACAAGCTTCTTGAACAGCTAGAAATAGCCACAGTTATATTTCTAATCTCATCAAGTAACAGAATTCTTCTGTAAAGCCTCCCATCAGTTCTCCCTGAACACAGATGCTCAGAAGGCTCAGGGTGGCAGAGATTCAGCAAATGAAACAAAATTGTTAGAAGCTGTAATGGTTTAATCTCAGTAGGCAAAAAAAAAGTTTGTTTTTTTTTCTGAATGTTTGGAATAAAGAAAAACAGTATTCTTCTTAAGTCCCTATTTCTCTTCAGTTGAGCAGAAAATAGGATATGAATATCTTAGAGGGAAATCATGAGATTGCATAGCATTAATGGAAAATGAACTAAAAATCAGGAGATGTAGGGAGAAGATGCAACTTGTTAATTGGACATCTGCCTCAAAATTACTAAAAAGACAAATTAACATAGGGAAAAAGTTACTAAATTTATCACTCACATACTAGCACACAAGGAAGGTCTTACTAGTTCAATCTGTTTCTCCATCTCTTTGTGCTGCTCAAGGTGAACCAACTTTGCTTTTTCAAAAGCAGAAGTTATTTGCTCATGTTCTTTACTGATAGTTGTTTCCAACTCATGAATGCGTCTGATTTTTCCCTGGGCAACAGCAACAACAAAAAGGACTTAATAAAAATATTTAGCAACATTTTACTTGATGATTGCATTCCTAGATTTCTTAAAAGAACAACACAGAAAATCCTGAAGTTATCCTCTCAAAGGATGGCACACCTGTAACCTGTATAGAATGCCACTAAATGCAGCCACTACACAAAGTGTCTACCAAGGTGGACTACTGGAACAGATTATAGCAACTGAAGCAAGGAAGTTCTGACAGACAAAAATTAATCCTACATTCACTTGGATAGAGGAGTCTTTAAAATACAGGTTTCCATTTGAAAGGGACAACCAAAATAGTTTATTTTTCTATCAACCTTAGACTCCTCCTCAAAACTAAAAAAGTTTGCATAATGATACCCAGACTGGAATTGCTGCAAGTGCCAGGGATATTTTATTTGAAAACAGATTCAGATTTTGAAAACTGCACTGTCTAAAAACTGCACAGATTATTTAGCAGATCTGAAAGCCTATCCATTTTGAATACGTAGAATACTACAGTTTCAACTTAAACTTTAATCTCCATTTATGTCATTTGACATAAACGTAGTTTCTCACTCAAACATTTTACCATGAGTTCCTGTTCCAACTCTGTATTTCTTGCTGCAGCAGATGAATAAGCAATAGTCTTTTCTTCCAACTGTTTCTCAAGTGCAGAAAGTTGAGAAGATTTCTTTGTTATCTGAAATTAAATATGACACAAACACCAGCATGAATACAACTGTTTCAGGTTTATTCTATTATTTGTATATATATTCTCACCACCAATGTCATTTCAGGTACTACTATTTCATAGTATTTTTAATTATCTGTTTGTCTATTGTTATACTATCTATTAAACTTCATTACTTACAGAGAAGAATTATGTATCCTCAAATGTATCCAATTCATGATAATTATCAGTGCCATATGAGTGAATGAGCTATTACAGATCTGTAACATTTACAGCCATTATTAGGAAATACTACAAATTCCACTACACTGGAATGCTATAAACATATTAGCACCAAAATGTCAACATTAGCATTTTAACTTGTTCAACCAGAGAAGAGCCAGCTGAAGCTTAATTTCTTTCTTTTGTGACTCTGGTAATGATGTTAATCTCTGTGAACTGTACTAAACATTTAATAAGAAAAAATATAACTATTCCTTCAAGATTTTTTAAGATTACACATTAACTCAACCATACCACTGCAAGAAATCTGTGTATATTTTCTACATAACAAATCAAAATAGTAGTAATAAAGCCCAATAACTATATCAGTTTTAAAACGAGATTTCTGACAACAAGGGCTGCTATCTTTCAGTTGATTTCCAACTTTCCTTACATAAGCCAGATTTTAAAATCAATATGGCGATTGCAGTTTTCCCATAACTACTGTCTTAACTATCTTTGATTACTGAAGTAAACAAGAAGAGACATATATTTTTCAATGCTGCTAAAAACTTACTTCTCTCTCTAAGCTACTAGTTTTTGAAGCCTTCTTCAACAGATCTTCCTGTATGACTTGAAACTGACTGGCTCTCTGAGCCATGCTGGTCTTCAAAGAAGAATTCTCATCATCTGCTTTTGTCAGTTTAGTGCGTAACACTTCTATCTCTTTCCGGAGTCTTTGCCTCTCCTTTTCGAATTGTTTGCTGATAAGTGCCAACTGTTGATGTTTTCTCCCCTCTCAAAGTAGAAAAAATAAAATTTAATTTGTAAAAGAACATACAAATCATCACTCAAGCAAATAATCATATAAACCAAAGAGAAGACATATAATTTCATAATAGCATATTGACTAACACATACAGTATTCAGAAACTACCTTATTTTTTCCCTATAACAGGAAAGCTGTGGTTCATTAATACAAAAAGAACCAACCCCAAAAGCAAAAATGGAAGACAGCATCATTATGTGGGTGCCCTGAAGGAATTTCATGGAGCAGTCCTAACAGTAATCACAGAAGCGATTGCAGAAATTCTGCAATAGCAAGATACAAAGAAAAGAATCAAAGAAAGTGTGGACATGGTAGCATTACCTGCATAAGGAAAAAAATACATGGTTCTGTTTCAACACAACCCATAGCTTGGATATTGCTGAACAGGTAACTTCACTAGCAAAAGGAAGAAGAATATCGTGCCTTGAAAAAAACGCCAATTTCCAGAATTCCAAGGCAGCAAAATGGTCACTATTCAACCAAACCGTATCTGGTAGTTCACAGAGCCACTACAAAAACTATTTAAACCTCACAAAAAACCTCCTGTGGATTTTGCACAGCTATTTTGGTAAGCTTACCTCCTTGACTTCTGATCAATTTGACAGGCTTCGTTTCCAGGTCACATAAGCTATTTTCTTGTCCTTCATTATCATTAGAAAGATGCCCAGCTCCATTACAGACAGTTAAGTTTGCACAAGGCTTTTGAATTTCTGCTTCTTTCATTGCCGATTCATTGCTATTATAGAGGAGACAATTCTTTAACATTCTTTCTATGTGTTAGTTCCAATACTACTTTATTGTCTATTCTTGACACAATTCATTAATCAAACAGTTATACCTTAGGTCTGCAATCAAAGGTTCATTTGATTCACAAGATTCAGAGAGAGCTTCCTTTGCTGAGGAACTGGAGATCTGATGTTGTTTCAAGTGGTGCCACTTAAACTAAAAGTTATGGGAAAAACCAAGATCAATGCAAAAATAGACTTTTTGCTTTATAGCATGATTAATTCAAGTGTTACACTAGCATGTAAAATTTAAGACACAAATGCCAGGATGTTAAAAGTTTGGGTAACTTGATCTTTAAAATTATTCTCCTAAGCAAGTGCTTGCATAGCATCGCAGGTTTCTCTGACATCAGTAGAAACCACAGGCATTAAGGCCTCCAAAACTGAGACCATGCCTTTAGATATCTTTACATAGGTACTGAAGCACGAACATTAAGTAAATGGAGATACTATCTCCATTTCTCCATATATATATCTCCATATATATACACACTATCTCCATATCTCCATATCTTATCAATGGAGATAAGCATCTCCATTAAGTAAATGGAGATACTATCAGTAATTCTATGTTTTGAACAAGAAGGTCACTTTGGCAATTCTAATTCCTAATGCAAGCCAGGATGCTGTTCCCAACAGTTCCTCCACTAAGCCCAGTCAGTTCACAAATTTAGGTCATTTAGAACTCTTCCAATCACTCAGTTTAGTGATAAACTTCACCAGTACAAGCTTCAGGCTCATAAACCATGGTTGATTTGCAGTCAAGAAAGACCTTTTCTCTCCCAACAGAAAAAAAAAAGTCTTATGAGCACTTCTCATGCTCTAATTTCTCCATTGCTGAGATTGACACATCAACTTTGGCTGTGTGACACAATGTGGCTGCCATATGGGAAATGTCACTGTTCTACTGAGAACCTCAGCATCATATAATGGGACATCACATTTTGGAGAATATACAATCCGAACATCTGAACAATCAATACATAGAACAGAAGAACAGAAAGTGTATTTTTAAAAGCTTGCTGATTAATCAATTTCAAAGCACCTATTCCTTGTTCCTGAATGAGAAAGCAAAAGTAAAATATTTAAATTAAGGAAACATTTCATTGATGCATCTTGAAAACCAAAGATATTTTACTCAGATTATTTCTCAAGAACATCACAGGATTTCCATACAATGTAAGTTAGAATTGTTTATGATGTGTAATGCAATTTGTAAGGATATATCAGTTACAGTACCTCTTCAGATGAGCTTAGAGACAACTGGGAAATAATGGTTTCTAGTACGTTGAGCTCCTCCCTTGAATCCTTAATTTCTTGATGGCATAATTTCAAGCGGCTTTGTTGCTGTGCAGTAAGTGATCTCAGCTCTGCGTTTTCACTTATTAGAGCGTTCTTCTCTTTAAGTACTATTTCTTTTTCACTAAGATCATTCTCAAGCTCAATGATCTTCTGATCAGCTCGAGTCAGCATTGATACCATTTCAGCATTCTTTGCCTCTAGAGTCTTAATTCCTTCTTTTGTGCTACGATTCTCTTCCTTTAATTGCCTAAAAAATATACATCCATTTAAAAGGTATAGCTCAACACAGAGAAGTAGAATAGGATTTTCATTATTAAAGTACTAGAAGAACACACCATAACTATATGGTTTCACCAGTTTACCTGTCAAAATCTAGAATTAGCTCTATACAAAGGATAGAAAAGTTTTCACTGCTTTACTAAGCTTATACTGGTTTTAAGGATCAAGATGCAACCTACTACCAGCATACAAAAGGACAGAATAAACTACTTCTCATTCTTAAGCAACTTAATAAAGTTTTAAGCAGCAGAGTCACTGATGGGAAATATATCAAGGTGGCTTTAACTGTGCTGAAGTCAAGGAAATTTAAGAACAGAAGAAAATAACTACATAACTATCTAAAATGACAATGGTTGAATATAATGTACTAAGACCCAGCTAGTCAAACATTCTGCTCCTAACAAGAGAGGGAGGCATCCTATGCCTTCTCTCCCCTCATATCTGACCATACAGTGAGCCAAGTGTATTTTTAGCCCATAACAAATTATTCACTTTTTAAACTACCTGTTGATTTTGCAAACTGAATTAGCTCGGCAAAGATCCTGATGTGTGAGTGCCAAACCAAAGCAAGTTAGCAGAGAAAAGAGGGCACGCTAGGGTAAAGACCTACCCAGCAGCAGCAGGGAGCTTTTAAACAGGCTCAAGCTAGTGTAAGGGTGCTCACACACTGCCCACCCTTGCCAAAATGGCCTAAAGAATATTTGTTAAGACAGGAATGTGGGTATGGACAGTGTGCATGAATGGCATACCCAAAACTGTCTGAGAAGGTGTTTGTCCAAACCTAATAATGCCACAGACAACCAGCTGATGGTTGTCTTTCCTTATCAAAGTAATGATGGAATTACCACAAGACTTCCGAAACCAAGTGGGGTTCAGCTTGAAAAGGAAAAAATACAAGGAACATAAAAATTTGCAACAGTGGAAAGGACCTTGGAGTGGGAACAGAGTAGCAGTCAAAACAGTTTCAGAAGTTCCAGCCAGCATCACAACTTCTGCTCAGGCCTGAGTGCAGCCTCCCCATTGGATGCCAAGAGAATCCTTCATCCTTACCTAGGGACTGGCTAGAATGAAGCCTAGGAGCCAGAATCACCTAGGACTTCCAACCTAAGTGACTCTGTGACTTTACAAAATGGTGTGCAACAAGTAAGGACTCACACCTGGGGATGTAAGTGAACTCACAGGGTGCTTTCTCCTTGGCAGGCAGACTGCAGGCAGCACAAGAGCTATACAGAAAGCCAGAGTTCCCCTATCTCC
>JAOXNG010000004.1:16326357-16337870 GCA_028566535.1 Scolopax minor
GCCGCCCCGCGGGAGACTCGGGGGTGACGCTCGCCGCCGCCGTGCCCGGCGCTTGGAGAGGGAGTGCGGCCGCGCCGGCCGTGGCAGCACCCCAACATGCCGAGGTCCTTCCTAGTGAAGAGCAAGAAAGCGCACAGCTACCACCAGCCCCGCTCCGCCGACGAGGACTACAGCCTGAGGCTGGAGACGGTGCTAGCCCAGATCTGTGCAGGTAGGAGTCCCTCGATGGCAGCCTCCCTTGCGACGGACACAAGCCTCCCCCGCCCCGCATCGCCCCGCTGCCAGCGGCACCGGCCGGTAGCTCTGCAGCATCTACGGCACCGCGGCCCCCGCGGGACGCCGGAGGGGCTGATGCGGGGTTGGAGAGAGTCCGTCAGCAAACCTTGGTGGGTGCGGGGCCGCCGCCGAAGGTGGCTGTCTCCCACCGCTGACCCGCACTGAGGCCCCCCCTCGCCCGCTTTGCCCTGCAGACAGCAAGATCCCCGAGGACGCGGGGCTGTGCCGCACCGTCCTGCCCGATCCGGAGCCTTCCCAGGGGCGCTTCTCCCCGGAATCCCACCTTACCGAAGCTGCCGATGGCACCTCCGAGTCAGCGCCCAGCTGCGAGGGCAGCGTCTGTGACAGGGTGTCCGAGTTTGAGGATTTCTGGAGACCTCCTTCGCCCTCCGTCTCGCCAGGTAGGGCCGGGGCGAGCAGCGCTGACACATGGGGGGCAATAGCTCATGGCTGGGTGCTGCCGTCGAAAAGGAGTGGAAGGGAACAGATTTGCCTTTTCCCACTGGGTGGGAAAGGCAAATCTGTTCCCTTCCACTCGTTTTTGGGTTATCTTTTTCGGTTTGATTTTCCAGCTTGTCTCGCACTGCTGAGGGAGCAATGAGTGAGAGGCTGTTGGAAAGTTGTTATGCCATCGGGTGTTCATTATTTGGTTTCTGATTAATTGCAAGAAGCAAGCTAGTTACATTTTAGAGGTCCCAGCATTTTCCTATGGGGTTGTGCTACCTGGCATTTAGATGTTTTTTTAAGACAGTAGAAATTTCTACTGGACTGTTTGTTTACCTGTGGTAAACAGCACCGACTTTGTGTTTTGCACTACCTGCTAGACATTTTCTCTAACCCCCTTTCAGGTTATTTCTTGCCTCTTGCCTATAAAAAGGATCTCTCCCTCCCTTCCCCTCTTCTCTCTCTTTTTGTTGTTTTGCTTTTCTAAAAACGCATTCGTAAAAAACAGATGAAAATAATGACGGTCAGATTTAAACACCCCAAATCCAGGAAACTCACACTTATGGCTGCAGCGCCTGTCTCTAGCTCTCTCGTCCTGCCTTTGATGTGGTTGGAGCAGTGGGAGATGCTGTCCCCAGCCTGGCGCAAATACTTATCTCGTTTAAAAATACAATGGTGTCATTTTATAACAAAAATATGTATATTTAAAAAACACTTTTTATTGCCTCGGTTAAAAAGTGACAGCTGGAAAAAGAACAATTTATGTCAGGGAAGGAAAAATTGTCTCAGCTTTACCAACTGACAGCAGACTCCAGCAAACGAATACTTAGTCCCCCTTACCCACCGATTTTCCCACTTCGTCTTAATTGTGTCTTTACATATCAACGGCTGATTGTAATGATGTGGATTTGCATTTTTAAAGCCTCCACCTCTCTTAAGAGACCTAAATCCCTTTGAAGGGACATTCAAAATTCTGCCCAGCCAATCATCACGGCCAGCCAGGGGACAGTTTCAGCCTGCAAATGACAGACCGGAACAAATGCAGCAGTGTGTGTTTTGCTAATATTTCTGCACAAAATCTATCAATGTGTATAATTTTTGTTCTAACGAATTTGTCCTGTTCCTCCTTCCCCAAGTAATTACAATTTCTGCACGGGAAACAGACTGTTTTCACGAGGTGTCTAAAAGACAGATGTAAAATACAGCAGGTATTTACCAGGGCTGTTCTGCCTTTTCTTCCTCCCCACTTATTTCTTTCCCTGCTGTGGGATTCATTATCTCCCAGCCAACTATCCAGCTACCCAGGGAAGGTGCCTTTGCAAAATGAGTGTGACATCCTCAGAGCAAGATTTTTCAGGGGCTGGGGGAGGGCTGATTCCCTCCCCCACCCACTCCACACCCGATCCCATTCACAGGATGAACGGGAAGGTAAGGGACTCCAGGTGCTGTAAGGAAAGTGCTTTATTAAATGAACATCAGTGTATTGAGAAAGGTACTGTTATGTTGATGAAGTCAGTGTAAGCAGGATCAGATAGTAGGGCTTCCTTCCACAGCTCTCCCCAACCTCTCTGCCTTCCAGCTGCATTGTCAGATTCACCACAAAGCTGGAATTTGTGCCTTGGTCACTTCTGCAAGGTACACTGGCCCGAGACTGGATTTCTATGATCGTATTTATCTGGGTGAGGCAAAGTTTCTGTGCTTTGACAGACAGGGCAGAGGAGAAATGATGTTTCTAAATCATGCTCAGGGTAGGTGCAGTGAGTAGTACTACCACCCCCTTATCCCTAGAAGTGAACATTGGTGCAGGTTGCACTTCAATATGCAGTGAAAGCCAGATTTCAGGTTTGTCTGTGAGTGCTGTGCTGCCAATCCAGGTGGGCATGCGCAGAAACAGTACTTATTAACACTCTAATACATTATTGACTCCATCAGTGCAAATCACTTTGTTATTTAACCTCACTTTCTACATGTTTCTGTAATCACATGCGTTTGCATATACAGAAGGTGTCTGATAGCTCAGTGCAGCAGTATATTAGTATGTCCTGGTAAGCCTGTTGAAGCTGCAGTCTTGGAGGGAGGGAGGCTTTTACTGAGTATAATGGAGTTATGCAAAGAGCATGGTGTTATGTGGTCTTTGGAGGAGGACGCCTGAATCTTTCTTTGCTGTGCATGTCAATCTGTTCTCCACAAATTCAGGTTGAATTTGTCTTGCCTTCAAAAAGAGCGTTGAAATTTTTTCTCCCAGAAGTGGTCTATATAAAGGCTGCACAGAATTACTAGGAAGAGGAGGGAGTCTGTCCCTCCCTGCTCACCCCTTGGAGGCCTAAGTGCTGCGGAGTGGAGGAGAGGCAGGCATAGAAGTACCCTGCAGTGTGGCAGAGCAGAGTTTGCAGGTTGCCTTGGGTACATGCCTTGGGTGGCTTAAGCTTGCCCCTTAGAAGTATAGTGCACTTGTACTTGAGAGGTCTCCAATGCATGTGAGCTGATGGAAGGAACATTGCACGCAAACTGATCTGTGGTGCAGTGTTTTCCGTGTCCCGTCTTGCCAATTCCAAGGGCTCAAAAATCAGGTCAGCTTTCCCTCTCACTCAACAGACTGGCTTAGAAATCAAGATTGTAAGTAATACCTTATGGATATTCAGTTCTAGTGTTGAAATATTGAGGGTTTACGTTTTCATGCTTTTCTGTACAGTGTAAACTAGAAGTTGACTTTAACACGAAAAAAGAAAGAACAAGCAAACAAAAGGAAAGCTGAAGGCCTGATGAAATCATGCAGTTTCAGGAGCTGGGGCTTTAAGATAGTTTTGAATCTTGCGATAAAATCGTGAGAGATGGCAACACTGAAACTGGTTGCAGAGACACAAGATAGATGATGCGATGCTGACCACAACTTTGCAGTCAGTGCAGAACAGGAAAAATCATGCTCAGCACCATGTCAGCTAATTTGATTTCATCGCTATGTTCAAATGGTATGTGTGCATATATTTCCAACCAAAAGATTACTGATTTCAATTGAGACTGCTAACATCTGAAATTATGTAAGAGGTGGGAAATAGTCATTCTAAGCTCAATTTCCACCTCATTTTCCACTCCTGTAAGCCTCAGTGACCATCTGCCTATCCAAATGGATAGCTTAACACATCATGCCTTCCTTCCCTAGCCCACCCCTGGTTATCTCGGTTTGTTGAAGGCTGAGAAAGCCATGGGAGCTGTGAAGCTGACAGGAATGACAGAAAGCAAGCAAGTAATTATGGGTGGACAAGTCTTTGAGTAATGGAGGTTATTGCAGAAACCCAAGTTGTAAGAGATGCCAAAGTCTTTGTGAAGCATCAGCACTTCAGTAGTTAACTAACTAATCTTTTCCTTGGTTCACCAAAACTTTTGTCCAATGGAGATATTTGGCTCTCCCAATGCTTCTGCCTGTTGTGATGAAGAGTGAAAGCAGAGCACTGCAGGCATCAGTCAGCATCTCTGGCAGACAGAGTCGGGGTCTGGTACCTCAATTCCCTGCCAAACTGTGCTTTCCTCTGTGCAAGACTCTCTGAGCATCTGTGCCTTTAGACACTGATCTCAAAGGCAATGTATGTTCCTGCCATTGCACCAGACCTCCAAGTGTGATGCATCTTGTGGTGCCCACTGCCTTGGTCAGATGCTGTTGCCAAAGGTGAGCTTGCTAGAACCAGCTGAAGGCATCTGAGCTTGTCCTGGTGGAAGATTGCTTTGATATTACTTCTAGGAAAATCTTTTTGTGTCTTCAGTTTTTAACGTGGCCTATACCAATGATTTTGCAAAGCGCTATGTTTTGGGTGGACTCGGCTTAGTTTCTTTACCTGGAGAAACTCGGAGCAATCTGAAACAACCATGATTTTATTTCAGATGAGGACTGATTTTAGTTTGTTTTGGTTTTTTTTTTTTTCTGAAAAAGTGAGGCACAATATGCAAGCACCTCAGAAGCTGTTCTTTATTTCAGACATGCTAGTATAGTTACGGACAGTCGTGCCATGAACTTGAGTGGCTAGATGTGGGCGTTAAATTATGCAACAAGCAGTTTTTAGTTTTGTTGAGCAGGTAAATCTCTGCATGCTTGCTCCTTCTGGCACCTTTGCAATGTTATATTTGCTATATGGATATGTGGGATTGTTATCAGAGCTTAAATGTGGACTGTCAGCTTTGATGCCCATTGTGGGACATAATAGATACACTTTTTTGAGAAGCTGCAGATAAAACCAAAGGAAATTGCAGACTAAGTTGTTTAGTGTCTCAAGAGTTAGATCAGTGCCCACACCTGGGCATCCAGAGTCGGAGGTAGACAAAATTGGTGGCTGCTTTAAATAATTTGGCTGGTACAGCAGGTGAGTAGGTAGCACTGAATGCACAGACCCTACTGTGCAGTATAAAATGTCCTCCCATTCGAAATTAAAGGGCAGCCTTAATGTACAGGGGTCTGGCTCTGGGCACAAGTCTGAGTGCTGAGACAATTCTGCCCATGACGGTGTCTGGATTATGAAGCACACTAATTCCCATGCCCTTGTGTTTCCACAGCCTCGGAGCGATCTGTGTGTCCATCCCTAGACGAAGCAACCCCCTTCTCGATGCCCTTCAAACCGTACATGTGGAACAGCCTGGGTGGCTCTGAGCTGAGGCACCTTGTGCAAAGCTACAGGCCCTGCCCGACACTGGAGCGAACCTCAGCCCTGGGGCTCTTCTGCGAGCGAGGCTCTGAGCCTGCCCTCTATGGTGCAGAGTGTAGCTCTTCCCTTGGACTTTATAGTGACTTCAGCTCCCCGGGCCCAGGGCTGTTTGAGCGGCCACCAGCGGCAGCACCTGGACTCTATGCTGAGACACAACCTGGGCTGCAGCAAGAGAAGGGGACAGGTGGCATCAAAGTGGAGTCGGACCTCTTGTGCCGCCCATTGCTCATCAGCACTGGCTCTTACAAGTGTGTCAAGTGCAGCAAGGTAGGGATCCCTAACACACTGGTTATGACTCTTCCCCAGCCCCTTCTCCCTGGCAAGCCTGACCCTGTGTGCTCTCTCCCCTCAGGTCTTCTCCACACCACATGGCCTTGAGGTACATGTGCGCCGCTCACACAGTGGCACAAGGCCCTTTGCCTGTGACATGTGTGGCAAGACCTTCGGCCATGCAGTCAGCCTGGAGCAGCACAAGGCCGTACACTCGCAGGTGAGAGCGGGGCGGACTGCCAGGATGAAGGTCCAAGGGCCAGGGCCAGCTGCTTGCTTCAGCTGGCTCTGGAAAGACCATGAAGGCAATCGCAGGGCAGTAGGTGGTCATCTAAACCGAGGAGAGGAAGAGAACATGGTAGGGCTGCAATGGGCAGTTATGGGTGAAAAATATGGTGGCAGGCAGAGTGAGCAGCTAGTGAACAAAGGAGTGTACCAACAAATTAAAGAACACAGGCTTTGTTTCCATTCCCCAGACCTTGCGTGCATCTCTGTTAAGCAAAGGGCACTTCTGGCACTCCAGAAGTAACGGATAATAAATAATAAATTTTCACTCTCAGAGCTGGAAATTGTAATGCGGATGTTGACTTTTTTTAACAGCTAAAGCAATGCACTGTGCTTTCTTTCGATGCAGCTCTCCTCACTCTCTCCTCCCCTCCCCCAAAGCAATGAGTCTTCCCTTGTTTGTAGTCATTGTGTCTGTGCAGGGAACATCTGAACGACCAGTCAGGTATAGAACACAGACTTCACCCGTCTCGACACTCTCTGAGTCACACACCGAAAGAATATGGTAGTTAATTTTGGTAGGAGGACTTGTAACATTTTCCACCTGCTGATATTGTGCCACATTTCCCCTTCACCCACCCACTTGACCTGGCAAATCCTCCTTCTTCAGATTGGCTTTTGGAGGATAGAGTTACAGCAATGTGGTTTTTTTCTATCTGTTTCATTTACAATTTCATGAGTGTGCAACAGCAAAGCACACAATGAGGGGAAATATCTCATCATCAATTAAAAAATTATGAAAAGAACAGCACTGCATATTGTGTCCATGGAGGAGACAATACTTCAGCGAGAGTGCATTAAAAGCCCAATATACTAAGGTAATTGGCATAGCAGGAAGAGGAAAGTATCAAGGTAGTTAAGGGATGAAAAGAAGAGATAATTTATGGTGGAAGAACGTGGTGGAGAGGAGTGTGTGAAGGAGAGGAGAGAGACAGCGATGTCTTAATGCATTTATTGTGATATGTTAAAGTAGTAAGCCAAAAAGCTGTTTTCCCCAGGTGCTCTAGGTACCATCCACTTGAATTTTAATGGCACTACAAATAAGCAGCTGAGTCTACCAGCAGAATCGGTCTGCCACAGATTTTCCAGGAAAGACCAGCAGATCTCAGCACCCACTTTCCCTTGTACACTGGAGAGTTGGCCTCTGAATAGCTCTGCAGCTGTTGGGCTTCCCAGTGGAGTGATCATGTATTAGGCCCCTGTTGCATTGTGCAGGTGGGCTCTGCCTGGTCAGTTGGGGCTGCTCCCACCTGCTCCTGCCAGCAGGAAGAGCTGTTCAATTACATTTTTGTGCGGAGTGGTGCACAGTACTGGGAAGAGGTGATCATTTTTTATCATGTGGTGTTATCATGACAGTGTTAGCATCTCCTCAGGCCAGTCCTGCTCTCTGGAGAAGTGGAGTAACACTGAGGTACTGCTGGGCAGTTTGTTGCTGGTGGGATCACTGGTACGATGTAACATTTGTGTGTTTGGATTCCACTCTCTGCAGGAACGCAGCTTTGATTGTAAGATTTGTGGCAAGAGTTTTAAGAGATCTTCTACTTTGTCCACCCACCTGCTCATCCACTCGGACACCCGGCCCTATCCGTGCCAGTACTGTGGGAAGCGGTTCCATCAGAAATCTGATATGAAGAAACACACCTTCATTCACACAGGTCAGCCCTGCAGCTGCTGGTGTTCAGCTCCAACTGTAGGAGCAGGTTGCTGAAGGGGTCTCTCTGAAGCAGTCCATGCTGTGAAAGTACGTGCACTTCCCCGTGCTTCTCACTGCCCCGTTGCTGTTAATGCTATCTGAGCTCTACTCATGCAAAGGAGGGTGATTTGAATGTGGTTTCATGAATAGCAGCTGCAAAATAACCCAAATCCTCGCAATCCAATCAGTATTTCCTTAATAAGATCCACCGATGTTTAGTCAAAGGGCTTTTGTGTAAGATGATTTGTAGAGTGTTATATTCTTGTAGCCTTGATTTACAGTTGAGTTCTGTGGAAAATGACAGGTGAATTTGATTGCATCACTGTAAATTGCAGGATCTACCAATTTACAATAGGAACAACAGGAGTCTCCTCCCTTAGGTCAAACACTAAACTAGAGAGCCTAGGGTCCAACTCTTAGTCTAAATATTTGTTCAGAGGTTGCCTGCACTTCCACCTGGGCTTTCTGAGAAATGTCTGCAGTTTGGTGGAGAATGGAAGGAGAGGTGCAGAGTTCTCAAGTTTCACTGTTAGTAATAAACATGGAAACTAATAAAGTGCAGGTGAATCACCAAAGGAACTTGTTTTTAAATACCGTTCAGTGAGAAGGCAAGTTTATCAGAAAAGAAAATCTTGCATCATTCACTTAAATTAGAGGGAAATGAATGATGTGTGAGATACAGAAGCATTTGCAGACATGAATTAACAGCTGTAATGACTAAACCCAAGGTTCAGATGACCAAAATCCTGTTTCTTGATACCACTAGCAGGTATCAAGGGTAAAGCCTAAAAATAACAAATGCGTAGAAAGATGGCATTATATGTACTGCTGCTTCGTTGTGATTTTTCTGCATGACAAGCAGTGAACAACAAATGTTACTTACAAAGATTTTCCCCCAGATGTTTTTTGGATGAAAATTAACTATTTAGGAAGTAATAAAAAAAATATTTCCATAGTAACTTTTTCAAACAAGGCTCAATTAAGCAGAATTTCAGCCAAATTCTGAATTTTTGAAATTCTGAAATTTTTTGAAAAGTCAAAACCATTATTTTGTTGTGACATAAGAAACTGTGCCTTTCAAATTGTGGGCTTTTAAATTGCTAACATAAGAACAGGTCTTTGACAGAATCAGGGATCCCTTTCATATGTAGCATACACTTGTGAACTGAGCCTCCAGCACATTTTGTATTACTTTCTGGTTCAAAGAATCTGATCTTCAAACATGCAAAGAGTTATTGCTCCAGCTGAAGTCAGTGGGCTCTGCAGGTGCAAAGCCCCTCTGAAAATCAGGCTTGGTTTTGTGGTTGGTTCCCTTTTCTGCGTTATTTGATAATAAATACTATGAAAATGCATTTAGATCCTGCTTTCTTGGAGGCCAATGGAATTTTGCCACTGACCCCTCCATAGAAGTTCTGGAGGCTGTATTTATTTCCATTTATGTTTTTTGCCTGCAGGAGAAGTTCAGGGCTGTCTCTGGGTTTTCTGGCATTTCTGCTGTGGGGAATGGAAAGAAGAGCAGATCTGGATGAACTCTGCCCTTCAAGGTTCACTTAAGGGCTCTCATACTCCCTTTGGGGACAGACTGCATCTCACTGGGTTTGGCTTAACAACCTCCATGTATCTATTTCACCTGCCCCCATGGTGATGCTATAATAATTGATATCAAGCATTCAGCATGACCTGGTGTTCTTTCCAGGAATTTCTGATGTTTCTAGGACATAAAGCCAGTTTAAATCATGCAGAGCCCACACAGCCAAATGTATCCATGTATTATGGGGTCCTGAGAACACTCTGTGCTTCAGGCTGCTCCCAGGACTCTACTGGGCCTATGGAGGTGCAGCAGGTCCAGGCTTGCTCAGCTGCAGTGCAGGCTCACCTAATGCTTTGGGGCTCCAAACTGCATGGTTTTTATAAGAATGATTTCTTCGCTAATCACACAGGAATCCCTTTGATTAGCTCGAAGGCCTGGTGTGCATTTCTGTTTGCTCTGGTTCTGTGTAAGCAGCATGTTGCCTCTTTCATACACTCTCTGTCCCCGGCTTTCTGCTTGCAGGTGAGAAGCCTCACAAGTGCCAGGTGTGTGGAAAAGCCTTTAGTCAGAGCTCCAACCTCATCACCCACAGTCGGAAACACACAGGCTTCAAGCCCTTTGGCTGTGATCTGTGTGGAAAAGGCTTCCAGCGAAAGGTGGATTTACGGAGACACCGAGAGACACAGCATGGCCTGAAATGAGTCCCGGCTGCAATATGGAAAGCACCTACAACACTATGAGAACAGATTCCCTTGGCTTCCCCGCTGGACCCAAGCCCTGTCCTGAACACAGACCCTGGCATTACCTTTCTGACCAGGAGCTCGGAGAGGAAAGAAGAGGACAGGGCCATACATTGACAGCTCAACCTGAATGACTGTGAAAGCGGAAATTAAAGACTGGGGTTTCTCTCTTTCTCTTCCTCTCTCTGTTTCTGAAATAACACTGGAAAATAAGCCTTTTAGATATGAAGCCTGATACTCCAAAGATGGATAAGCTACCAAATATCTCTAAGCTGGAAAATATTTCTCCCATGGCCAAGATGAACCCCCTGAAGGTTTCATTAGCTTGAATCACCTTGCAGGGAAACATGGGTATAACAGTGTTTACATGGTAATGACAGAGAGCCATCAGCACGTGGTGTAGAGAGTGCTTGCCTTGGTTGAGTTCCAGTGCTGAATGGCTTCACTCTTGGTTTCCTGTCAGAAAAACCTGGAGGGTCAGGACCGAACTCTGTAGTTTGTCCTCTTGCTGTTTTTTTAGCAAAGGTACCAGCTTTGCTTAAAAGGGCCTAATCTTGCTCTCACTTGTTCTGGTGCAAATCAGGAGCTGCATTAACAGTTACAGAAGGGCCCTTTTTATCCTCCCAGAGCCATCTCTCTATCTGTGCAAGGCCTAGCTGTGTGCATGTGTGTTTGAGGCATGGGGTTACTTCTTGCCACATCCACTGGGGAGAAGGAAGCTTGTGAAAGACAAGTGGAAAAGCCAAAGCACAGTTATGCCTTGTAACTAGAAACCCATCTAACAAGTGATCCTGTCTGAGGAGGGCAGGAGCACAGACTTTCTTCCCAGAACTATTACTGGCTTCTGCACTCTGGGCTTGTTCTAATAACTGGAAAATAGCTACTCAATAGCATCATTTGTATATTTGTTTTTGTTTTTGTTTTTTAATTTTTAAAGGGAAACTTGGCTGAGGTGGGCAGGAATCATTATAGAAGTATAATTGACTGAATTTGCCTTAAATGACCCTGCATGTACCTCAGTTAAAAAATGCTGTTTTTACTTTCTTGACAGGTTTGTAAATGTCCTTATTTAGGTTTTATGGAGTGTCTTATGTTTATTGGTACATATTTATTGGAACAATGTTTTAAGTTAATAAAGTATTGAGGATGGTCCAGAGTGATTTTTATTTAATATGCAACTTCAGCACATTTGTGAACATCAGCTGTTAGAGCGATACACCACAGTGATGGTCAGGGCTACCTCCAGCCTTTGAGGAGGGGGCTGTGGGGCTGCAGGTGCCGACCCCCCGATGGTGGCTTTTCTTTCATGATGACATGGCATCTCTTCTTGGGGCTGCAAATGGCCTGGAAGCCAGGGAAAAAATAGCTGTAGTATTTTTATTATCCCTAACAGAGAAGTACTTGCCTCCATGAAAATCCATCAAAGGGGTTGAAAATTGGGAATTTGGATGTGCTGAAGCCACACAGCGACCCTGTTGCCCCACCCACCAAAAAATAAAATAATATATATTTCCGCAAACTGAAATTGCGTTTCCTGGCAAGGAACATTTGAGCAGATGGATTCATCAAGAAAACACACCAGA
>JAOXNG010000004.1:16385131-16403761 GCA_028566535.1 Scolopax minor
AAGGGTTAGAGTTATTATGTGCTAGTTGACATGAATTATAACATGATGGCTGAACTAAGGTGGTGAACTTTGAGGCATGCTCAGTTTCTAGTATTTATGACAGAAAGCAGGTTTAAATTGGGCCACTGAGCCTTCAGAACTGGGCACTGGGAGCAAGACTGTATGGGGAGAAAGCGCAGAACACTGAACTAATTTCTGTTTAAAAAGCGTGTTTTCAAACACGATTCCTAATTGTATCTGTAATGATGGTGAGAGTTGGAAGGAGAAAGGGAGCTGGAAGGGAATATATGATAAATAACATTCCGAGATTGCAGTAGCTGAATTTCAAAGCAGCAGGGGTAAGAGTTGTGCAGCTTGGTCACTGTGGTGAACACATTTAATCATGGTGCATGTATGCACGGAACTGGTGTTGCAGAAATGCTAGACAACTCAGTCTTACACAATCTTAACATCTCAGTCTATCACTTTGTAAATTTTACTGCTCTTTAATAGTGTTTAAATGAAAAACGAGTTATGATACTAATATTCTGTGGTAGTCAAAGGCCTTCAGAACTAGTAGTTAAACTTTTAAGATATAGCTACTTAAACATATTATAAGACGTAATTTGATGAAAATGTTTTATTTCTCCCTAGCAGTGAGAAAATGGTTTGTTAATCTAGATAGTGGCCAAGCCAGCCTAAAATCTGAGGTGGTATGTCCTCAAGAGGAAATGCGAAGATTATTGTCTTAAGGAAAAGGTGTCAATTACAAGTGCCGGAAAAAATATTTTGGGTTGGTTTCCCCCATTTCAGCCATAATATGCAGGACAGGTATACTGAAACCAACTTGTGCCCATTACATACGTTTGTAGGTAAAAGTTGATTTCTCTTAACTGCGGAATGCTAATTATCTTTGCCTGTTACAGTTGAGTTTCATCTTGTCTCCAGTTTCATAAATATTTTTGTTAGTGTCCAGTTTTATTGGCTAATGAGCTATGCTGTGCTTAAATTTGGTTAGGTAAAAGCCCTCAAGAATTACTGCCTAGACAAAAAAAAAATAGCAGTCTACCAGTTTGGTATTAGTCTAGAATAAGGAGAGGAATATTTTGGCTATGTAGTACTATTGAAACAGGAAGTTAATCTGAAATAGGTTTGGGTTGACAGCCAGTCATTTCCTGACAGATGAAACCATTTCTCAGAAAACATTGTTAAGAGGAAAATAACTTGTGAGGTTATTATTCTTTATTGATAACTTTAATGAAACTCTAGGATTTCTTTTATTGCTTTCCTTCCAAATCTTATCCTTAGTTGATATCAGGGGAGTCTACTGTCTCAGATTGACTGTAAACACCTTTAGAGAGCTGCTTACTGTGTTCCCAAATTTAAAGTCAAAAAGGAAATCCCCTCTGCAAAATTGGCAGGATTTTTTTTTCTTTTCCTTTGGAGGGTAGATGGGGGTTTACGCAATTTTGTCTTTAGCTTTCCTTTGTAATATGCGTGGCCCAATATTTTAGGTCATCTGAACATTTTCACTTGATAGATCACATTGCTGTTGCAGGATCTTGAGAGGCAGTGATTTCTCCTGTTTTCATCTTGTGGCCAGCAGTAGACTTTGTGTTGGACCTTTCAGCGATTGGCTTCCAGTTGTCATAGAGAGGAGAGGAACATGAAGATTGTTGTGCTTTACAGGGAGCAGAGTTCAAGCTGATAGGGATGGTTTTGCATTTAGTGCTGATTAATTATTATTGCAAAAGCATTCCGTTTCTGTCCTATTATTTAAGTGTATGTGCTGAGAACAGGGACGTGTTCTATCCAAAAGAAATTGACATTGATTTTTATGATGTTATCTAATGATTCTCTAAAGCATCTTGTTACCAGAAACATGGTATAAAAGAACTCAACATGCTGCTTTTGGAGATAATTCTTTGATGGGGTTGGGGAAAAAGGGAATTTTATAGAACATACAATAAAGTTTACATCAGTATCATAAGGTGTTTTTTTTCCAGAGCCCTGCTTAACTGTGTAATGATCCTGTGAAGTATTTATGCATATATTTCGGTATGAATACATTTCAGTTATGAGCCAGGCCGGGCTGAGAGAAGTTGTTTAAAATCTGAAGATCATAAGCTTTCAAGAAACTTACAATAAACTGAAGACAACAAGAGTTTTATTCATGATTTCACTAGAATAATATTAGAAATAAAATCTACTCAATTTAGCATCAAATGTAATTCATTTGTTTAGGGGCGGACCTCTAGAAAGCAAAAGTAAAAAGAGACTTGTTTCTCTGCTTCTACTGATTGCTGCCACGATCGCCCGCTACTTGTACATTTTAAGCCAACTGTAAAACAATCATTAGGTATGTAAACATTTAGAGCTCATCACATGTAAAGAGCACAGCAACATATTTTAACTTCTGATCAAGAGAGTCATCATTTCCTTAAATGTACAGAAACTACCTGAAAAATTCATAAGATCTGTTTCACAAATTACCAATTCGACCATAAGAATATATAGTAAAAGTGACAAAAGATTTGTTCTTATAGTTGATAAAAAATTTATGCCAAGGCATTCAAGTAAAGTTACTTTCTGTGTTCTGATTTAATGAATCATTTGAGCGGTATCTGGCTGGGTGACACAGATGTAAGGCTCGCTGAAGCCTACTCTAATGCCTGCTGGTATAGCCTTCCTTGGGACAGCAAAGCCAGAACAATGTGTCAGACTGCAGTAATATCAAGGATCCTAAGTGCAGTGCTGGGGATGCTATGAGGCTGGCCCACAACACTTCTTGACCTGTGAATGTCTGTTAAGTATTTCTCTGTCCTACAGGCTCCAGTGACCCAGGAAACCCAAAAGCAGCAGCAGCAGCACGGTAATAAGCAGTCTCTGGAATAAGATTTTTGCAATCTTGTAATTCAGGCTGAAAGACGTGGAAAGATTGCTTGATGGTTTGACCCTACTGAAAGGCAGGGCCTGACACTGTGAAACCACCAGTGATTTCTTAAAAGGTGAACTGATGTTAAATGTTTAATACAAATTTGTGAGAGAACAGCCTGTTTTACACACTGCAAAGTTCATATCTTTAACTTCAGAAATGTACATGAATTTGGAAAATATAAATCAAGGAAGTTACTCGATGCATATGACTACAGCTTTTATAGATCATGCCTCTGTGTAGAAGTTTACTAACAGAAATGATAATAAAAATCAAGCTTCCCATTAGGGAAAACCTTGAAAAAAATTTAATTCTACAGCAAGTAGAACAAAACTAAAGAGAAATATAAGCACTGCGGTATCATAATCTTAAGAAGTAAAGCTAATCCTCATGAAAATAAAATACTGGGTCACAGAATTCCTTCCAGAAATTTAAGAGTTGGTAAAAAAAGCTTTCCCCTCTCACAGAAGTTTGCCAGAATATTCATTCAAGCATATTGAGAAGCACACCATACATTTATGGAAATAATTTGACTTTAATTGTGAAATGAAAGTTTTTTAAAAATTAGAGGTAAAACGAGAAATGAAAAGTTTAACAGTTACACCAAATCCAAGTAATACAATATATATGACATTTTGTCCTACTGTCAGAGAGGGGAATAATGTCTTTCAGCAGCAAATGGAATAGAGTGAAGGGTAGCCCTTCACCCCAACAGCCCTTTTTAAGAGTCCCTAAAGCTTAACTTTTCTTTTTTTAACATAACATTAAATTTCTCCAAGTTTGTTAACATGTTGCAAGAGTGACAATCCTGTTTTGTCAAGAAAACTTAGTTCCTTTGCATGAAAAAATGATTCCCCAGTTAATTTAAAGAAATCTCTCCCTCCTTTTATCTGAAAAGTTAAAACTTATCTTGATAGGCTAGTTTAGACAGTTGTGCATAAGAATATTTGACATTAAAGGATACTTACACAGACAACAAAACAATAGCAATTAGAGTCCACTCAGGCATTTTGTGAATAATATTTCTGTTTGTTAACCTGAAAAATAATTAAAAAAGACATCAGAACACTTCACAGTATAACTACACAGATTTTAACTGCTGAATTTTTATTTGTCTTCCATTAAAAGACTTAATACGCTGAGTTACAACATAGCAATTACAACTGTATCTGAGCAATTCACTAACTCAGGCTTCTCTCTCATCTTATCCTCTAACATAGGAATTGCAGAATCCCAAATATGTATCTTTTTCTATATGAAAATGGGGTAGGGAAGACTGAACAGAAGCCAATTCTTTGAATTAGCCTGCAAATAGGCCTGGCTGCTTTGTGGGCTCAGCTCTCTCTTGTACCCACTGGGAAATTCTCAGGAACTGCACAGGTGTTTCTGAAAAGATGGGCCTTCCTACACTTAGTTTCCCCTCTGTTGGCTTCAAATCCAGATTTTCTGTAAAAGCTAATGTGTACACAGACTGGGTTTTATAAGATATTGAAAACAATCCTCTTGTTTTTAAAATGGAAATCCAGAATTCCAACTTATGCGATAGGAGCCAGTGCAGATAAAAGAGCAAGAAAACTAATCATGAATTGAGAAACACATGGGTGCTCAACGAAAGTGCTGCTGCATTTTATACCTGCTGACCCATTTGGCTGAACATCGTAATAAAACATACCTGCTTTAAGTCAGATGTTAATCTGACTTAAAAAAAAAAATCCCATGTGAATTGCTATGGCTGAATTTAGGCATGACCCATGTTGGTGAGCACAAGCAATCTCATGGGAAAGTCACAGCTAAAAATGAAGCTGTGGCTATGAAGGCCCCCCAAAAGGTCAGCAGAATTAATTTTATTCAGACAGATGGCACCATCCAACAGAAACACTGAGGNNNNGCGAGTACCTCCCTATGTTTTGCTTCCAGCTTGTTCTCAGCTTTCCATCTATGCAGCCTTGTACAAATTAAACCCAGAAAGAAGCTACTCTCACCCAAAGGCACTTCTGCAGTCACTGGTGAAGATAGGATGTTGCTTACAATGAAATATATGGCAAAAAAAATTCAAATTCAGGCTTTTCTTCCTGAGTAAGTTGTTCTTTTAGTATTTTTTTTTTTAATTTCTTTGTCCAAGTGTATAGTTATCCCAAAAGTGTTAAGAAGTGGAAAAATAAAAGTACTTGTACCTGCCGTTGTTAAAATTCAAGTTCTGGTAACTAATTCCTCAAAATTATATTCAAAATGTTAATTTATAATGCAGTTATGAATAAGATGTTTTACAGGATCATTTCCTTATTTCAGAAATATACTAAAAATCTATACAATAATTTTTTAAGGATAGCAATTATTAAAGCAATATTACCCTATCTTTCCCCTCAAATTTTCAAGTCTTCCAAGTAAAGTAAGATTTTGAAGCAGTGATTACTCAAATAGTGTCTCAACAGCCTGAGTTTTCTAAAATGATGAAAGAAAAAGCAATGTTTTGCACTATGTGTACAGAAATCGTCACATCAAACTAGAACCAAAAGTTCCGTCAAATACAGATTATTTTTGTTATTAGAAGATTCACATATCCCAATTACTGTTTGAGATAGCTAATGGTCTTAGCTGGCAACAAAGCTTGTACCTGATAAACTGTTACATTTTTCTGGCTATAGAACAAGAGACAAAACAAAGGCTGAATGTCTTGACTCAATACTGATGACAGTGATAAACACTACCAAGAAATGTCTGATGGAATCATCTTGACAAGCAATTCATATGTAACATTCCAGTTAATCTGCTGTGATGAGACACAATGGAAGAGACAGCTCCAAGCCACCTGGGAAAACTCTGTCAAATAGAGAAAGCAGCTTTATTTCAATGCTCTACAAGGAATTATTATTGATTAGAGCACAGGAAGGTGTCATTCTTGTACACAAACAGAGAGATGCAGTTATTTGTGTCAATTAACTCTTATTCAATGTTAGTATTGATTGGCAAGGTCTGAACACTAGTCATTGTCATCAATATACTATTTATGAAGGAGATAGTCAAAAGACACAGATAACCAGCAGGATACAGCAGTATGGACCTGCTGATGTACTACTGTCACTGGACTGGATGAACAACGAGTAACCTTTCAGTACAACACCTGTCCTAAAGTACTTGTGCAGCTGGAAAAAAATAACATTTCAGGCAGATCAGACTAAAGCAAGCAACCTTCAGGTGTGAAGCCTTAAATAATGAGGAGCAGTGGAAAGGCAGTCACTTCCAAAAACAAGTTGTGTGTCAACACCAAGGCCTCTGAAGAGCAAAGCTTTCAGAAAACAGGGAACTGCAAGTCCTCTGTAAAAGTGGTTCATTAATTCTTTGTCTTGCCTCCAGCCAAAACTGTTACTTCAGAACAATCCAGGACACAGAGGTCACTAGATTTCTGTCATAAACATATAATGTGCAAATGTTAATACTCTACAAAACTTTGCCTACTTGATTTGAGTTTTTCAGTGAAATATTTTCTGTTAAAGAGTTTAGCTAAATTCTCCCTCACCCTACCCAAAGAAAGAAAACAATACGCAAAATTCCAAAACAGAGTGTCTCTCCTTTCTTGGCCTCCGTAGGGCAGGACAGGTAAGCGAAGAAGGTTGGATAGCCCCAAATAACTGTGGGGGACATTTTGCTTATGGTGTTGTGTCTCATGAGCCCTAGCAAGATGCACTGCAGCTGGACTTGCCTGCTTCCACCATCCAGTGGCAGTTTTAATACTGTATGAAGGAGCTCAGACTGAGAGGATGGATCCAAGTGGCAGAAGTTGACAGGATTAAGGACTAAACACTAAGATGCATAAAAATTCCATCCCAAATGAGCACCTAATAACTGACTGGTGCCCAGCGTGCAAAGAAAGTGAACTCCAACACAGAAGCTGTGGGAATATGGGGGAGTCCAAGGTTAAAGTAACCAGTAAATAAAAAAAGTAAACCCAAAATGAGATAAAAAGAGCATACACAGTTGGTTCTGCTTCTTTTCCTTTAGTTGTCCATTTAATTACCGTCAGCTGCAAATTTTGTTAGCAGAACTCCATTAGCAAATGATGACCTTGTTTGTAAACACTGGCAGCAGATTTAAGCATATCATTAACTGCCTTGTACAAAAACTTGTCCTGGAAATAGGGTAAGACAAAGCTGAAATACAAAGCCTTGAACACATCATTAGGAAACAACTATCATATTCACTGACAGAGTTCAATGTCAATGGTAAGCTCCCAAAAATGAATCAAAATACTTACAACTGTAGGATACACACAAAAAGATATTTTCAATATGAAATATGCTTAAAAAAACCCACCTACACATTCACAAATATAATCATTTAGCCTTGATTTATATATAAATAGCTAATTTTCTCTTGATCTTTTAACAAAGTGCTCTTACATACTCTGGAGAATTATTTGACATCTCAGTTTTCGTAACAAAAGCTTACAGGCACTGAGGGACTTTATTTGGGAAGAGCTCTAACCATTCTAAAATGTCTCTTGAGATGCCTCTAGTGCGTTTCCCAGCAGTAGTGATTGAATAAAATGCTGCCCAAAGGAGGCTGAACTGCAAGTGTTCCTTTAAAAACCAATGGAGCTGAAAATTGTTGTTGCTTAGTTCACCACATGCTCTTTTACCCTTCTTCAGTTAAGCTTTACTACAACCATGTGTTTTATCTCCTACCCTCTTTGGCAAGTTCTTCAGCCCGAAATATTTCCAGTACAAAAAGCAGGAAAGAGCACTAACATTTGTTGATGCTCCACATTATCAAAAAACCTAACGTTTAAATTTCTATACCCTGCAAATGTAAATAACATTTTAATTTTATCCCAGGTCTCCCTGCCAAAACATTCAATCTAAAAATAAGAGAGACCATTCATATTGAGTAAATTTAAAGCTACATACAGAACCAGAGATTCAAACCTAGGCCTTCATCTTAATATCCATGAGCTACCTTTTGTGTATCAATAGACCCTCCAAAGGTTTTTATTGCTTCCATATTTCATGTATTTTTGTATTATTTTACTATCAGTGACAATAAAAATCATATATATCTATATATAGGCACTTACAAATTCTTGTGTAGTGCCCACAATTGTCTTCAACCATCCCCTGCCCAAAATGCTGGATTTTAAAGCAATTTATTTGTAATCTTCAGAGTAAGAGAGCCCCAAGAATTTGCTACCATTACCATCAACTTACTTCCTAACAAAAAAAGACTTAAAAATAAACTCATGAAGTGTTATCTGAGGGATCAGAAATAGATCAGGGGAGATTTTAAAATATGATAAATTATTGCTACATGAGCTTGTTATTGGCTGCTAAAATATAACCAAAATTATCTTCCTTGGCTTCAGTGTTGCTGTTAAAATAAAAGTTTATTTAACAAGTTAAAGACTGCAATTACAGAATCAAGTTCAAGCAATAACAATTCTTTTAAATAAAGAGATTGTGCACAGTCACCAGAAAGGAAAAGACTATTTCCCATAGTAAGAAACCCTGCATATAGAGATTTGTGCTTTCATGGTGTCCTTCCAGATGTCAGATAAATCATAAGGAATCTGGTAGAACTGTGTTTTTATTCACCAAAGCTTAGACTCCTTGCAGTAAATGCCACGTGAACAAGTTTTGGAAGAATTACATGTAAACCTCTTGCAGTTGAGGATGTGGGGGGGAAGTTTCAAGAGTGACAACGTACACAGAGTTAGCAACGGTTGTTGCTCCTTTTCCTGACAATACTTCCAGATGCAGGACATGATCTAGATCAAAGTTACAAATGTCACATCCCAAAGAAAACAAAAAAATATTCAGAGAAGTTACCACCATTTTATTTTCCCTCCTCCTTTATCCCAATGTTTCCAAACACTGTCTTTAGTGCTTCTGAACTGTGGTGATAAAGTGTCCACTAGATTTACTTCCCCTTTAAATGAGGGATAAGACAGGTCAAACTGGACCTTCTTCCTGGCTGTAGAATTTAGTGGTAACAATTATTAATCACATTAAAACCATTTAGCTTTGCTGTAGGGAACCAGAGCAAAAGAAAGCGACAGATCTCAGAAACTCATGCTTAATAGGAGGTGACGAGGTAGCAGAACCTTTAAAAGACTCACCATCATCCTCCAGAGGCCACTGGCCTAGTTTTTAAAAATCTACAAATACTCCTGGTGACCTAGCCACTGTCAGGAGCAGAGAAAGGGATGACTTGTTAGTCCATAGGGAATGTGACATTACCTACATGAACACACAGCTAGAAAAGGGCAAATCTGCAATGGGGCCCTCTCTGTGCCCAAATCACAAATCATTCAACAGCATGATTAATTAATCAACCAAGAAGAATCTCTAAATAAAGACCAATACTCACCTGAAAGTTTTGACAAGATTTTTTAGCTCTGTGTAAACATCACCTGGAGTAATCCGAAGAGGGCCCAAAACTGCAGGTAATCTAGAAGGCAAAAGACACCCTTCAATGTATATTTTCGTCTTTCTTGTTTCTTCTCAAGTAGGACTTCCACCAAATTTCATGGAAGTTAATAAAAAGAGATTGCCTTTTGTGCAGCACATCAGGCCTGTAGTTTACTTTTCAGATTCCACCGAGTGGTGTTAGGGCAACATCTTCACTTTACAACAGCTTATATTCCAAATTAAGAAGCTCTAGTTCAGTGCTAACGTGAAGAAGAAATTCAATACACACACTCTTATTTAATACACACACTCTTATTAACTTCACATTTCAGTTCTGGCAAAACATTCCTAACAAAAAAATCAAAGTCTATACATTATGAGATTAGAATTCCAGGCCTCACAAACGTTTCAAATATTTATATTGGTTTAATTAAAAAATAACAACATGTCTAAATCAGGTGTGCAGAGAAATCTGCTGACCTCAGACTCATGTAGATGAGTAGATATAGATAAAGTACTCAGAAAATTTCAAAAGAAAGAAAAAGACAGATTACTTCCCTATCTGACTGTGCAATTGTTAGAGCACACAAGAAGTCACAGTTATGGTTTAACTAGCTGTCAGTATCCCAATATGCTGAAAATAACATGCATTGTTTTTCCCATTTAGGACGAAACTTATGTCTCTATTTACCTGTTTAATAATTAACTTCCTCTTGCATTTGAATATTCAGTTATTTACATTTATATGCACCTGGTGCACTAATATTGCTGGAAGAATACAGATTTCTATTCTCATTTACATCACTGCATGCTATACAAAAACTGAACATGGGACTCTTACAACGATGGGCATATTCGTATTCCCACTGACTTCACCTGAACCTACCACTTTATCACAATGAAAATAGTCTCTTACTTGAGTGTCACAGGACTACTCCATCACCTCACGAAATTTAAAAAGACCAACTAAAGGAGGGGATAGTCAAGAAAAAAAACCTTTGAAGGAACTAAGGAAAAAAATATTCTGTCTTTCTTATCCTCTATTTGTAGAGCACCGGACTTTTAAGTTCAACAGAAATTTTCCTAGAAGCTGAAAATGACTGACAAACTTGTGGAAAAATTTGAAGGAGCAGAGAATCTTCTTTTCCATATAGTAGCAGTTCTTAGAATCTATGCAACATTGACACTTAAAGAAAGATCAGAGACAGCCAGCTTTCCTGCAGCATAGCTTGATTCCATGTTTGTGGCCTATCCACAATTGTCGCAGGTAGAGAAAAACAGAACAGAGTTTGGGGAGGGTTTTGGGGGCAGTTTTGGTTGTGGGTTTTTATGTTAAAAAAATGCTTCTGCAAAATGTAGTTTGGCTAGCTAATACAAACTACAACCATAGAAAAGCAAAATACCCCTAACAAAACCACCACAATCACAGCCTTCAAACACTCGCTTACCTGCATCACACTGACAAAGGGAGTGTTTTCAAGGTCCTCTCAACTTTTTTATTTTTTTTTTTAGTTAATTTTTTAAATTAAAAAAAAAAATTATTCAATTGACAACTTAATAATTTTAACAGCTACAGCAGAGGTGCCTCAATCTCTTTCCTGGGACTCCAAAGACCTTTTATGTATGTGAAAAAGATCTGGTGTTTGGAAAGTTTTAAGACTCGACTCTGAGGGCCTTTAAGAGTTGCAGCCAAAGGCATACTGACACCAGCCATCCAAACATCAACTAGAAACTCTTTTAGCAAGACCTTTGCTTAAATTATTAAAAGGTCTGAAAACACCACTTCCTTCTGTGTAGATTTGTTTACATTATGCTTAATGTACAGGACAAATATTTACACTCTTCCCAGTGTAGGGCAATAATGGGTATAGGTTATGACCAAGGCCACCTAGAAAAAGCCAAAATGTGCACACAGTGCGTTTGTTTCTTAGAATGATGATGAATGAGCACACACTTCAGCTTGATATTCACCAAAGTAAAGGATACTTACGCTTTTCTCAGTTTTTCAAGGACAATTCGCTTTCTAATCTGCATTTGTGCATTCGAATCAACAAGTGGGAAGGTGAGATCTTCCTGTAGATCCTCCTGTATTAGACAAAAAACAGTCAATGCATCAAAATAGTCACAGCTTATCAATAAACATTTAAACATAAGAAAACTCTTACCTCTGAATAGAAAAAAGCCTAACTAGAGTAATTTCTTAATGGACAGAAGTTTGTTTAATATGACCCAACAGATTACCTATTTTTGCAGCTAACCTATTTTTCCCCTTCCCTATGCTAGATACTTTAATTCAACTTTTGGTAAATTTCTTCAAAATTTAAGTCAGAGTAAACTTTTCCCGAGAAGTAATGCAATAGCTTTGTTTCACAAGAAGCAGCATGATGAAAATACCTAATCTGATGGTAATATAACATTTGCACTTGAAAAGCAAAAGCAATTTCACATGCCATTACAAACTACAACCTACCTAGCCTAGTCAACAATGCTATTTTTACAGTAGTGACAATAAGACCCGGTTGCTGTCAGCTGGTTTGTCTGATCTGGAAAGGGTAAAACCTCAGGCCACTATTTCTTGCAGTCTACAAATCCTTTGGGGTCTTTTTCCCAATTGCCTAGATTGCTGCAACATATCCAAACAAATCAGCAGGTTCCAACTCAAGAGCATTCTAAACATGAAGTAATGCCAGAGATCTAGTCTTACTTAAGAGAGTATACTTGAGATTGGATTTCTTTCTTCTGTCATGAATAAAAAGTAAGAAGTCAATAAATAAAAATTTAATTTAATGAAATTAAAAACACCCCCAGCAGGTTCCCTCCTCACCCAAAGCCTAATCTGTCTCACAACAGACTGTTTCATCTAAGTAAACTTTCCTTTCTTTCACGCTTCACAAATTGAAAGACAGCTAACAGAATTGAATTTGCCCCAAATGGTCATGCAGACTCATTCTTACCAACCTAAAATATGATTCCTCAAAATTATGGGACTGTGGTGAATCTAGCCAACCTTCCTTTTACTATTTTACATTAACAGTTTGATGTTATTTTGGCCATATCAACTTAGGATGGCTGAAACAAAGAGCCTGTAATAATTCCTTGAAGACAGGCTTTGAACAGCCTTCACACTGCTCCACTGGACACTTACTTTTTCTTTGCTTGGATCTTCCTCTGCTTGTGCATGTGTCAATGCTTCTTCAGCCAAGATGCACCTTCCTTTATAGAACTCTTTTACTCGGAGTTCTAGGAACTCTGTTTCTTCTTTTAACTTTTCATAACTAGGCACAGGCTTAACTATTCCACCTGAGCTTTTGAAAGGTAAGGAATAGTTCAAACTGTTTTCAGACTCTCCTACAGCAGCACTGTTAAGATCATCAGCTTCATCTAAGTCATCCTCATCAAGTTCTTCATTCTCCTGGTTGGCAGATAATACACGTTCTGATGAGCATAAAGAAGTGTAGTTTGGACCATAGAGAAATTTTAAAGTTTCCTCAGTTCTCCACTCCATAAGTGTTTGCTTAAGCACTTCTAATAAACTGCCTTTGGAATTAACTGGATCCATCAGTTCACTTTGTTTATATTCTTTTGAGTTAGCCAGTGTCCTTTTAAGATGTTCTGCCCCTCTTTTGCTCATACCTAGAAAAACTATCTGTGAACCGCTACAGGTGTTTCCACAGCTTTCTGAAGCACTTGATTTTCCTAGAGTAGTATTTTTTGAAGGCATTGCAGTTATTTCAGGATGAGCAGAGTGAGCATATGTTTCTTCTTCAGCATTTAATTTACAATTAGATAGTTGTTCAGTGGCTTCTACCACATCTGAGTCTTCAGTCTTAGGGCTGGAATAGACTTTCTGAGCATGCTTCTTTTTGAGGATGCTATTTCTGTGCAATTGCTGTGCAAAATTGGCTGAACTTGACTGACTTCCTGGTAGCACAGAAGAAACAAATTCTTGTTCAGTATCACTACTGCTGTCACTGGCTCTGTCATGAGAACCAGATTCACATGGATTTGAAGATATCCATTTCACACTGCCTGGAAAAAGTTAAACGAATTCAAAACATCCTCCAATTTAAAAATATGGGAGCAGTAGAAAAAAAACAGAAGAATGGAAAAAAAATCATTAAAAAGTACAAACAAGAAGCCAGAAACAGCAGCATATGCCAGTCACATATATAATACACCAACATCTGCTCAGGATGCTCTGACAGTCACATCTCTTCTGACTGCACATTGTAACTAAAGGACAAGATACCTGTTCCAGGCTGCAAAGGCAACATGTTTTAAGGGAATGATTGATTCCACCATTATAGGTAACATATTTCAAGACAAATTTCTTTTTGGTGATGTATACAGTTTGAAGCTCCTGACTGCCAGGCCTGGGACCCCGTTAATGCTCCGAGGCTGAAACTTCATAGGATGGTGTTTCCCTTTTGGCAATTATAAGCCTTTAAGAATCTGCCTATTGAATCAATGTAGGGAAACAGATACACTAATTAACAAAGAACTAGGTGAGGACACTAAAAGCATAGTTGCTGAAGATGAATATGACAGCCAAAATCCTATAACACAAAATCTTAAGAACATAATTAAACAACCTGAAAATAGTGTTTTTAGCACATCCTTGTCAAGTGTCCATCCACCAGACAAAAAACACAGGGTAACCAGAAACACAACCCTCTGATCTAAATACTGCAACTGCCACCTGACAATAGTTTGAAGCTGGTTTCATTTTGCTGAAGTTTTTGGAATGAAAAGCATAGTTTCAATTGGATTCTAGGTAGTTATTTACTTGATAGTTTGCTTTTTGCTTATCTGTGTGTTTGACTGTATTAAGAATGATTTTCCTGACAACTAAAGGTGAGTAACAAGATCAGCCTTTCAAACTGCAACCTTCAGAACGTGCCTGGTTATAACCAGTAAATAATTCTATTATTTCAGAAACTTCAAACTTTTTGTTAACTTGGGAAATGAATGAAAACGAAATGAAATGTGAAAGAGAAGTAACACAGGAATCTGCCACAATGATGGGAGGAGAGGGCAATGTAACCCATCAGCCATTGGCAGGGCTGAAGAACACATTCAGCTCGTGTAGAAGAAGCCCTAAGCAGGCACTTCCCCTGTGAAAGCCCAGCTCCTCATCCCACCCACTCTGGGCTCAGCTCTCTCCTCAAGAATGACCTTCCATTAAAAAGCCCAACACAACAAACCCCACCTGCTGAAATGCTGAACTTTTTCAATATCCACATAAATGTTCCCAGTCCCTTCTGTATCTCTCTGAGCAATTGCCATCAACAACATGTTGCTCATGAGCTCTGATGACCACTCTGTGCTGTGTCTGGAGATGACAAGGACAGGAACACTGCTCCAATCTCCAAACCATTTAGTCAGTCCAAATATTGGAAATAATGAAAAATAGCACACTAATCATATTAACCACCATGGAAAGTACGTTCTTTGTGGTGTATCAGGTGGTCTCAGCCTGTCAGCTATGCTAAGATCAATCTGTTACTGACACTGCATCCTCTGACCATCACACACCACTGTACCCACTGTGTTCCACCTCCGTGGTGGAACCAGACACTGATCTCTGATGGAATGACTTCAGGTCTGTAGTATATGAATTTATCATCACAGGGTTAGGTAATCTAATAAAATTAATTATATTCTACTATAGGCTTCAGATTCTTACTGTATCTAGAGTAAGGAGCAGCAGATTACAGAATGCTGAGGTGGCACCAAACCTGCTGAGGTGGCAGGCATGGAATGCACTCTTCTTCACTTTTCAAAATTCCCATTAACAAACTCACTATTACCTTAGAATAAATACAGACATGAAAGTTGTTTAGTGTTTTGAAAGCTTCTGTACCAGACTATGGTATTTCTTCTTCCCATGATTTTTTTCTCTTAAAAAAATCATACTTGTGGGATAGTACCAATAGTACAGTACATATCCATAATTTGGCTTGATAAACAAGAACTTTTCTAATATCCAAAAAGAGCTCAGCCATGATAAATCTCTTAGTGCCATTCCTATGAAGTTATACTGTTTACTGAAAAAAGAAAATCACATATAAAAACCAAAATCACTTTGGTTTCCCATAAAACCCAGGCAGCATCTCTGTGAGGCTCTCTCCCACAGCACACCTACGCTGAACGACAGGACAGCCATCCATTTCCCTGTGTTAAAATAATCTCATTTCATCCCACTGAGAATCACTGCACAGAAACTTCATTCTTCATGCTTGAAATAGTTTCTTGTAGCTGTTCTGAAACTCCCATTTGCAATAATTGCAAATCACAGGGTTCCAGTAACTGCCAGAGGCATTTACAAATAAAACCCAGTTCCCATTAACAGCAAAGCACGAACAGGGCAGAGTCCCTCGGGAGGGGACCATCCCCAACCTGCCTTCAGGACAGCCCAAGGTGCTGGCGCAGTGGGACGTGTGTTGGGCTGCACCTCTGCAACGGCCAGGGGAACATCTGGATGCCAGCCCCACAACATCTGCCATCAGGGAGCTTCAAGACTCACACTGAAGGGTCAGACACCTTTGGACATGCTCAATGAGAACTCAACAGCTTCACTCTCCAAACACGAGTGGCTACTGCACCCTTCACTTCTTTTAAAATTTTTACTTCAGAAGAACAAAAATGTATCTGAGCTTATGTGGTGGTATCTATAGTGTCATCTGACTATTACATCCCTTCTTCCCAATAATGAAGTTGTTAAGCTTCCAAATGAAGGCCAGTCACCTGCAATGGAGATGCCAGTCAATACAATACAGTAAACCAGCAGCAACAGATTGGTCAAACGTGAACGTATTTCCTCAAATACAACAGCCCTTGTCAGCTCTGCTCTGTGCTGGTCAGGCCACAGCTGGACTGCTGTGTCCAGTTTTGGTCCCCACAACTCAAGAAAGACATGGACAGAATGGAGAGGGTCCAAAGGAGAGCCACCAAGATGATTAAGGGCTGAAGAACCTGTCCCACAAGAAAAGACTGAAGGA
Organism: Scolopax minor; assembly: GCA_028566535.1. Lineage (NCBI taxonomy): Eukaryota > Metazoa > Chordata > Aves > Charadriiformes > Scolopacidae > Scolopax > Scolopax minor. The sequence goes on from JAOXNG010000004.1 coordinate 16,401,448, forward strand.
GTGGGGTCTCTTCTCCCTGGAGAAGGTTCAGGGGAACCTCATCACAGCACTCCAGTACTTAAGGGTGGCTACAAAGAGGACAGAGGGTCCTTCTCCACAAGGAGAAGACAAGGGGCAACGGGTACAAGTTGCACCAGGAGAGGTCTCAACAAGAAAGAAATGTTTTACAGTGAGAACAATCACTCACTGGAACAGCCTCTCCAGGGATGTGGTGAGTCCCCGTCGCTGGAGGCTCTCAAGACGGGACTGGACAGGGCGTTAGACCATCTCATTTTGGCTCCCCTTTCCAGCAATGGCTGGACCTGATGATCTTCTGAGTTCCCTTCCAACCCGGCTGCTCTGTGACTTTAACACAGAACATTACAGCAGATAAAGCAGGACTTGAGCACTGTTACAAACATCTGATGTCAACCTGACCAAGATGTGTGACAAGTATCCTCAGAAAGTAACTCATCTAAACACAAACAGTTCCTTTTTAAATTGCAGCCGAGTAGCAGAAATACATGCAGTAAATTCTGAGGAATCCAAGGTCCTGAGAGCTTGTAACAGACACCACACCACCAGCCACCGGTGGCTGGGGAACAGAAGCAAAGAACTGCAAACACTGCAAAGACTGGAAAACCCCTACTTGTCACCCTGCGTGCCTTCACAAGAGCATCCTGAATAAAACCAGCAAATTTAAAGAATACAGCCCTTCTTAAGAGCAGCACTCAGCTATGGATTCTACCATGTATCGTAAAAGTAAGTACTGCATAAAAATTTATTTTAGCCTTTTTATAATAAAATAAATTAATAAAAGAATACAATTATAAGCACATCTATATGGAAAGAAAGCTAACGCAAAATACTTAATTCACGAAGTTGACCAGAAACAGTTCAGCAGATCCAAGCACAATTCAAGAAATCTTGTGTGCTTTTCACAGGTGAAGTGTCTGACACAAATAGTGATCTCAACCTTTCAGTCTCTCTAATGAAACTTATGGGAATCTGAAACAAGTTTTAGATTAAATTTTGGTATTTCAAAGCCTCTCATCAAAGATACCATCCTGAATTAAAAGAAGGTACCATTTCTTGCTGGGTGGGAAAATGCCCACCACTCCCAAAGCTGTGGTCCCACAAAGAATAATGAGCAGACAGAGAAAGGAGAAGGGATCCTGCAGGAAAAGCTCTGCTGGACAAGTGGGTGGCTGTGACCCACAGCCCAGGTACACGAGTGGCTGCAGCCTGCAAAAGCGGCCCAGGGTCAGCCCAAGAGGACACGACCATTTCCAACACCACCTCCCACAAGCAGCACCCTCACACCCCAACTGGTGACACTGGGAAAACAGATATTCCCAGTTCACCCAGATGACTGTCTATGAGCATGTAATAGAAAGAAAAAACAAAACCAACTTTCTCCCACCTTTTCAACCAGATGTTATGAAAATCACTGCCTTATAAGCCCTGATAAGCCTTAGCTGTTCCAAACCCCCATTATCTTAACTTACAGTAAAAATGCAGATGAGCTGAGCAAATGAAAAGATAAGGAGAAACACCCCACCTGCCTCTCCAAATCACTTTGGCAATTACTGTGCCACTCTCCTGTAGCGCGCAGTCTTTGAAGAACTGCTGTTGCTGCATTCATGGAAATTTAACCTCTGCCAAACAAACTGCCAGCTAAAAACTCATGGCATTAAAAACATTACACGAACTCCCCAAGTTACCAAGAGGGTGACAAACTGCTGTCTGTGCAGCAGGTGACATCTAAGGTGACAAGTGAAGGAGAAGGCAATCTCACACGTCCCCCCGAGGCAGGAAGCGCAGCAGCGGAGGAGGTTTGCTTACTTTGGTTCGCCTATTTTGATGCCCGGGTGCTGGGTGTAGGCGTGGGAGTGGGTGCTGGGAGCAGACTTAAACGCCATGGGGCAGATGGGACACTTGTAAAAGACTTCACAGTGAGAGCCCTGGATGTGAGACTTGAGGGCGGCCACGTCCGAGTACACCACGTTGCAGTGCACACAGCTGCAAAAGAGCGGAGAAGGGTCAGGTACCCAAACACAGGGAATAAACATTCACTTTCAAGCACCTGGGAGAGATAAACATATATACACACAACTCCATTAAACTACCTCATTCTGTCAATTTAAACAACTCGGTAAGAATCATCGGGAACACAGATTTGAGTAGCAGAAAGTAAGAAAAAAGAAATTTCCCAAATTTAATTTGAAAATCTAAGAGAGATGAAGTCAGAAGATGTTTGTATGGCATTACAACAAAACAGATAGAGGGGGTGACAGAGGAATATTCTATTGATTGTAAAAAGAATGCTTAAATC